>JAOTRS010000008.1:13738464-13753547 GCA_028565755.1 Dinotopterus cunningtoni
GCTCCATTACTGCTCTCACCAGGAACACAATACCTGAAAAGGAACCTCATCGTAAAGCTAAATACCTGTTGCTATATTTATCCACAGTTTGAAATAGTTTTTGTTTTCACCAAGGTGTCAGATTGAATTGCGTTCTTGCTCTGTTTATAAGATGCTGCATTAGCCCTGTTCAGTAATGTCTACAGTTATTTCAAACATCACAGACGGCTCACGGTCTTTACCAGGAGGCTCTGAGTAATTTCCTCCACTGTACAGTAAGCTGCTTCATGATTTTTAGAGCATCTTATTAGCTTTTTTCTTTCTTTTTCTTATTTAAAGAGGCACTTACTTGATTAAAAGCTTTTGAAAATCTGTTCTCCTGAAGACCACCTCTGCTATTAATCTCATTAATTGAACCTGCAGATGATTAGGAGGCTTTGAGTGAGCAGAAGACATCACTGGGGAAATTAGCCCTTTGATAGGTAGCCATAAAAATAAAAAATCCTCTATAGATTTTATATCATAGGATGTCTATGATTATGGAGATGATTTCTGATTTACACACACTGAAAAGGATTCTGTAAATATAATATATATAGTGATGGTGTTGGTGATGCAGTGTTTCTGTACTTCTTTTCTATACGGTATGTTCACATACAGATGTGTAAAGTAAAGACAGACAGAAGTATTGTCACCCCTACATGAAATGATCTATCAAAATTTCTTTGTCTGTATCTCAAAATTAACTGCACACACCACTTCACAGCTCTCCTGACACACCTGAAGCTGGCACGTGTTTAATTTTCTTAAAAAAACAGATGTCTAGTTTCACTTCAGTCAAAGCATCTTAGAATGTTACTGCCACCTAGTGTGTGTGACACCAGGGAAAAGAACTGCTATGGTTCATAAAAGAACAGAGGGTTCACTGGAGTATAAAAGGAAGTCGAAGAGCAGGAAATGAATATTTTACATTATAAAAGGGATAAAAAGGGATTTCTCAGTCCCTCGTGTGAGACTTACTGAAGTGAAAGGAAATATTATGGTTATGTATAAAGGTTAGTCATTAAATAATGCAGATTGTACCAGGTCCTAATGAAAACGCTTTAAACCTGACTCCGGTTCTTTACTCATTATTAAATCCATAAAATCCACCAAAGTTGGACATGGAGCAGTGGTGCCTCAGGGGTTACGGCTCTGGGCTAGGGGAGAGAAGGTCATGAGGTCAAGTTCAAACACTGTGAATCTGTTAATATCAGGCCCTGAGCAAGGTCTTTAACCTTGACAACTCCAGAGTTCTGTCATGAATAGACAAAAGGAGGAGAATTGTACTCTACTCTACTTACTAATGTATACAGTATGTTTCTGTACAGTAGGTGTGAATAACAATTACACAACCTTGAACTGTTTAGTGTTTTGAGTATCTTCGTCTGTGTCTCTGAATTTCAGTTTGAGCCTAAAAGTGTACGTTTGGCCTCAACTGTAAAAGTTGTTACTTGATTTAAATATGAAAAGCTGCAAAAGACTGAGAAAAAAAATACTCAGAGGGAGAAATGTCAGCATGGTGTGTGAATTCTGGCTCTGACACCTCCTCAACCTCAGCCACAAAACTCCAGCTCATAATTAAACTCAACAAGTAGAACTCAACACCAACAGCACTGACAGGGACGCTCGCGTCTCCAACGAGCCTTTCAGAGTCCTTTCAGACGTTTGTTCTGCTGTGACCTTGATCTTGTTTGGATCAGTTCCAAATTCAAATCATTAATTAAAATGTTAATTCCATGTAAATCCTACAAATAGCCAAGCACTTGTTCTTGAGATATCAGACTACTGAGAATCTAATAATGGATGGATGGAAAGACAGATCGATGGACTGACAGAACTGTCCTGGTGCACAGGACTGTTTTCAGTTTAGTCTCTCTCCATTAGTTATCATTTTAATTTTTGCTGGTTCTATTTCCCAAAACACACACACACACACACACACACACACACACACACACACACTAACTAGTAGCCTAATTTAAGTATCACAACCCTGACCAGGCAGTTACTAAGGATTAATTACTGAATGTTTGAATTAAATACAGTATGATCTGATCCCTCACTCATATGGAAGTACAAACCTCCTGTATACTTTGCAGTTTTACCGTATTCTATGGGATCCCTGATTCTGCTAATCCAGTAGAATGCAATTTCTCCACATGCTGCATGTCTGTAGGCCTCACTCCTCTTGTACACGTTCTACAATGGACCACAGGATTAAACGCACACTCAGGCAATTTTAGGGGAGCAGCAACCTCAAAAAAAGAATTAAATGCATCAAAAGCTTCACCTGTGACCGTCTCAGTGTGAGTCTTATCTCGGTCATGACAGTATAAGTGTGTTAAGGTAAAAAAAAAACATCTGTTCTGTTTACTCTCCAAGTTTCCCTTAATCCAGTCTGGTGAATGTTCCAGTCCTGGATATGGACGTTATAATAATTTATAAACAATAAAGCTCCATTGTCATGGCAACTGCATGACTTTGACCTAAAACACCCAGAGGTCCCATGACTTACAAGCAGTGATTTCTTTTTCCAGGATATAAAGCAGAGCGGCTGGAGCAGGTCCATAGCTGTGATGTTTTGTATTAAGGCTGCGTCTGTCATCATGCACTAATAAACTCACTGAGTGGGAAGCAGAATGTGCGAGCTTAAACAGTGAATACATTTCTGAATAATAATAATATTAATATTATCACATAAACCACTGTACATTTAATTTCTTTTATAAAAACATTTCCTGATAAGAACTAACTAAGACATAATTATTTTAGGAATAAATGTTCCAGATGGTTAATATTTCTGGGATTTCTTTATTTCTACCCTTTTTGAATCAATATGATTTAGGTTTTGGGCACAAACTTGACCTTCTTTTGTAAAGGTTTTTGATACCAAAGGTCCTAACTTTCTGCAGACAATTGTAGTTATTTATTTATTCATTTATTTGTTTTATTTCTTAATTTTTTCTTAGCAGAAATGCCCAGGTAACCAGGGCTGCCTTAGAGAGTCCAGATGTTAAAGAAGCTGAGCTGCCGTGACCTGATGAGGCAGCAAAATAAATTCCACCATTTCTTAGAGGACTGGTCCAGAATTGTTCCTGTACGTCTAAGGCCAATCAGGAGCTGATTGTGATGAAAGGGTAAAATATAGGAGTTTACATAGATTTATAACATATATTTATTTTATAAGCGATTAATACAGAAATGCGGCAGAAATACACTGTATAATATTCAGGGTTCACATACCTGAACATATTAAATCATATGTCATATGTGTAACGGGTTTGACGCAGGGGTGGCACCACAAATACGGACAGAGACAAGGTCACAGGGGGATCAATTTAGGGGAAAAAATGGAAAAGAGGAAGGAAAGCATGTGAAAGGCCCGCGTGGGCTGCAGCAGCTTTCATGGCAAGCTACACTCACCACCCTGCTTTTATAATGGGAGGAGAAGGAGCTTCCAGCACCCCTGCCCCTTTGCACATCTGCAGAAGGGGAGGCTGTCTATCCAGTGAGCCTACAAAATGAGTGAAGGGCGACAACACATTGAGGTACATACCCATCACAGGTGCACGCCGTGACTTATGTATTGCAGTAGAATACTTATTCATTCTATATTTTTAAACTGGTATTTATAAATCTAAAAGAAAATTAAAATGTGACCTCTTCCATTAACAAAAGCCTCACAGATGATATTAAAGCCTTATATTAACTAATTGATACTGACAACCTGAAAAAATCTTATGAGTCGAGTATTAATAATTAGGAGTCCAAAGTAAACACACCATGGCTGGAGGACAATGATTTGAATAAGTCATGCAGGAATAAAAGATGGCCCTCAGACTAGACAGGAAGAGAAGATGATAGTGGATGATGAGGTCAAAATATTTTTCTCAGTTCACTAATAACATGCTTTCTCTCTCTTACTTAGTCCTCAGTTTCTTCGAAGATTGAGGGTTGTGGTCCTGGACCACTCGTGAGAAAAGCTCCCCCCGCCTCTCTCTTCCTCTCTTGCCTTTCCTATTATCCATTTTTCTACCAAAAAAAAACCACCCAAGCCATAATCAACTGAAGTGAGAACAAGGATTTCTTACCCAGGACGGTGAGTATAAAGGGTCAGCCCTGGGAAACATTCCTTACAAAACCATGGCCAATGTTTTGTCATGGCAAAAATTATGATACACAGCAAAGCTGTAAGAAAATGTAATCTACAAGTGTGTATTATTCCTGGTGTGATGCATCTACTGTATGTGCATTCTGTCATGCAGAAGGAACAAGTAACAATGAAGGCTCTTTCCTCTGCACTAATCAGCATGGGTTAGGTTTTCCTGCTGCTTAAAAAAAAATATCACACTCGCCATCTACAGTATACCACTTTATCCTGTGTTCAGGGTCGAGGGGCCTGGAGCCCATCCCAGGAGACTTAGGGCATGAGGCAGGGTACGCCCTGGACAGGGTGCCAATCCATCGCGGGGCACACACACATACAGCCTAATCTGCAGGTCTTTGGACTGTGGGAGGAAACCAGAATCCCCGCAAAACCCAGCAAGCAAACTTCATGCACACAGAGACAGGAATCAAACTTGGCCGGGAATTCAACTCGAACCCTGGAGGTGCAAGATGACAGTGCTAACCACTACACTACTGTGCCACCCAAATTCACCACAAACAACCAATATTTGTTACGTGGTGCAAATATTGTCACACCACGGGATATAATAATACTTATAAGATCCCTTACTCAGGACTTCTGAGGGAGTCAATGAAACAGGAGGCTGTGAGAGTGCTTATGACATGCATTATTTGGAGATAGCATGGGGTTATTAGTTAGGAACTAAAATAGAAACAAAAGAAAACTGAAAACACAAAATAAACAGAGCCTCGAGACTGAACAGGGCTCTGAAACTAAAACTAAAACCTAAGTGTTCGCTCTTACCAAGGATTTATGTGATTTTTGTGTTTTTTGACACTTAAACTGAGAGCGCACACTTAAGGTGTGGCGTGCCGCGCTCTCTCTATCACGCCGGCTTCTTAGTAGGACAAGGCTGGGTCTTTCGCCTTTGTCTTTCTGCACGCTTGTCTTTGTCTTGATCCTCATACCTTTATTAGTGTTACCTAATAATCACACGAAAAGCGGAGATATCAGCCCCCCTTAAGAGACATGCTGCCAGGTGCGGCACATTCTCATTGATTGTGCTTACGGCGCATCGCCTGTTAACCCTGTGTCTGGGTGACCGCGCCTCTGTCCTGTTCAGAACTAGCAGCCTGCAAATCTGTCCATTCTAAACAGTGCAGAGGATCTTCATGCAGGTCTGCCTCTTGTGAGACCTGCGTCGTTACAATATTAGCTTTTTTTGTAACTGATTTTGTTCTTCTCTATTGAGATGTTTATCCTTGCAGATAACAAGAAAGCAAAATGTCAATAATCTTGTGTATATGTTGCACTTTATTAGACTCAGTTTGAAGGTAGAGTTAAGATTTACAGTACAAGCGAGAATTTCACTACATGCAGTTCACAGTTTTAGTTTGCTCTTCTTCTCTTCCTTTTTCCAGATGTTCGCTGATGACATCATTGTTCCATTTACCCCTGACCTCTCGGTAGCAAAATCAGTCAATATAATATTGCAGAAATAAATTAGAATGTGATCTTTAGCGACCAACATATCCTTTAAACTTTACTGTATAGAAACTATTTGTTGGTTGAAAAGCCCTGTACAAAACACATCAGATACTATACATACAGGTCCTAAAACCATACAAATTTTTTGTGGGAAATTAAGGTTCAGTTTTTGTCACCTACATCTTATTTGCTATTGGCAACTTCCTTAAATATATTTGACTTTAAAGTAGAAATATATAAAAGTAAGACTGGTGCAGATTTCTTTCGTACCCAGACTGTAGAGTACATTTCGTGGAAACCACTTCAGGGGTTTAATGCTAAGAAAGTTCTAACTACTCAAACACTGATGATTGGCTAGTTTTAATGTGATTGATGGAAAAGACAGACAGACAAAAACAGAGAGAGAGACAGAGAGAGAGAGACAGACAGAGAGAGAGAGAGAGAAAGAAAGAGAGAGTACACCACTGCCCACTCAGCTCCTTATCGAAGAAATACATGAAACCAGGATATGGCACTTGAAATACCCCCTTTTATCATTCCCTGGCACAGCCATTAAAATTCTCTTCCCTAAGGTTTCTTAGATTTTTATACACTTTGCCTGGCATTCTAGTGGTCTATTAGAAGAAATGCATGCAATGAAACATCACTGGCCTCTCTATTCGATTCCAGCAGGCTTTCATGGCATATCTGATCTACCTACATGAAAAGCATTGTGACAAAAATCACTATAATATCTTAATAATTCCCTTTTAAAAAAGAAACTGGTTCGCAGGCTTTTTCCACTCACAACATTGTTCCAAATCTAGCCCAGTGTAGTGTAAATAATGTGACAGACGGATGGAAGGAATAAGTGGTATGTTTCAAGTATACCTTGGAAGCTAGACACTGCCGAGGCCTGTCTCACAGTGAGAGTACTTCTCAGCTGCTATTAAAAGAGGCCTGCCTCAAAGACAGCAATGCATGTTTACTGGGTACCATCTGCTCCGTGGGTGGATTTACCAAGGATTCTGTAAGGGTCTTTACTTTAAATTTACTTATAGCATTAAATGTAGAAGTAATGAAATTACCTTTGAAATCATAGCTGCAATTACTGACACAGTTACATGTGCATTTATTATCTGTGTTTCATCATCCTGTGTTTCAAGTCTGCACTACCCGCTAAACACACAGTGATTTCTGTTTTACTGCATAGAGATCATAGCACAATTTCGATGCTGCACAGCTCCAGAGTTCTCAGCTCTATTCTGAGCCCAGGTTAAGATCGTGTTTCTTGTGTCCATCAAAATTTCTCAGGTTTCCTCTCACCTTCTGCTCAAATATACCAGGAGTCATATAGGATGCACGATCCATGTCCTTATGGGGTGTTTTTCCATCTCATAACCAGCGTTCTATTGTTCCACCACGACCCTGACACAATTTTTAGGCACCAAAATTGCAACATGAACAGAACAAAAAACTCCATTGAACCCTGCACTCTACCTCATCCTTTCTATTTGCTTTGACTTTAGTCCTTATAGTTGAGAAAAAGCTTTCTACTTGTGGTTAAATGAGACCCATGTTAACACCATGCTCTGAAAAGAATCAATGTTCCTGTGTTTCTGCTTCACTTTATTTCAGTTTAGTTTACAATGCTCTTGAAACACTTTCCCTTCATCACTAAAATCTCTCACAAGCCTCGTCATATAATTCTCAGTAAGTGCAGTAAAATCTGGAAGGTATTGTTCACTATAATCACAAACTAAAATACAATGTTATAAACTGTGCCAGGTTTAAATATTTATAAAACCAAAAATATGCATGAATATGATACTGGGATACTGGCATATTCTTTTTTTTTTTTTACCTTTGCTCTTTCCATTCCTCTGTTTAATCTCACTTTACACTGGGATACGAAGCCCTTCAGGTATTTTTCATGGCAATAATTACTGCTAAGAACCCTGTGCTTATGAAACATGTAGAGGAGGAGAGACCTGAGTGGTCTGTACTTGATTGACAGCTACACAGTACAACTTTTGATTCTCTCAGTGAACTCATGATTCTGATTGGTCAGACAGTGATAATTCTTTTAAAATAACAGCATCCTGCAGCAACAAAAGTTCTTCTACCTTAGCCCCAGGGTCCATGCAGTAGGTCTGCGTGTGTTCCTCAGACTCAACTCATGCTCACTGTTTCATAAATTATCAATGAATCTGTCAATCAGGAAAAAAAAACCTCTGGATAAGAATAAAACATAAAAGTCAATAGAAACATTTGGAGACAGGGGAGGAAAATCTGAAATAAGCGGGCGAGCCCTCTGCTTTCCATGTCTTAGCCGAGTGAAGGAACTTGACCAGATTTCCTCCGACTCCACAAGGCTAGCGCTGCGAGGTTGCACGAGCACTAACTGCTAATGGAATATTGATGAGAAATGTCCTTTGAAGATAAAAACAAACCAAATACAAACAAAGAGGAAAAATAAAGGTAATTAATTTCCACTTTAATGGAAGTGACTTTTCATTAGGGTTAATCAAAGATTTCTGCTAATTACTGAAAACAAAAATGTAAAAATCAGTTTATAAAATATTTGTGATTAAAGAGAGTGTCTAGTAAAAGGAACAAACACACTGATTATGCTTGTATTTAAAATTGATTATGCAAAGCAAAAACACTCCAGAGGAGAATTTCACCTGAAGCAAAGATTTTTTTTCTGCAAGTTTCCCTGACTGAAGGGGACTGACTTTTGTTTCTTTTTTCAATCCAACCCCCCTGGGGCTAAGGTAGAAGAACTTTTGTTGCTGCAGGTTGCTGTTATTTTAAAAGAATTATCACTGTCTGATAATTCGATCGATCTATATAAATGATTAAAAATCACTTTTAGTAAATAAGACACATGCTTCCCAAAAATGGAGCTGTTTAGATTTAAACAAGAAAACACTTAAAAGCCTTTAATTACATAATTACTGAAATAATGAGCAGGATTCAGTTGCAGCAATGCTTTTAACCCTAACAGTGAGAAGCGTCTCATTCCTTAAACCGTGTGAGATGGCATATCCCATGGCTGCGGAAAAAGATTTTAGGGTGTTTTAATACCGTTATAATTATTGAACTGCATCAAATAAAGAAAACAAATTATCCAATCCAAGGTCCAAGATAGCAACACTGCATCAACACACAGTAGTCAAGCAGTTTCCCTTTGGGATTAATAAGGTTCTTCGAATCTTGAATCTTGAATCTAGTCAATCCAGATCCAAAGTGTTGCTAATGTGTGTTTTAGCCTGGGCAAGAAGTGCAAAACAAAATAACAAACTCAAAAAAAAAAAAAAATCAAATCTAAATAAATTCAAAACAAAACAACACATCTGAAAACAAAATAATTCATTTAAAAACAAAATAACAGAACTGAAAACAAAATAACACATTCAAATGCAAAATAACAAAACTAAAAAATAAAGAACAAATTGTTACGATATTGCATTTATTTGTTTTTTGGGTCTCGGGTTATGCTTTGTTTGTCTCTGCTATGTCTCTGCTGGCGGTGAAATAGGCGTGTGTCTTCCCTTGTTGTTCCAGATCCCACCTCTTTAGTGTATAATAGTCTATTAGTTGCTGCCCTGCCTGTCCTTTGTTGATCCCGCCTCCCACCTCCAGGAGACTCAGAGGCCTACTTCAGACCACAGTGCTACAGACTGTGCTTTGCTTACTGTTTATATAGGATTGTTGTGGAAATTATAGTATATGACCTTATGTCTTTTGCCCTTTAATATTTGATTGACATTTAACAGACTATTATGTATGACCATTTGCTTGTTTTGACTACATTTTTGGATACGCCCTTCTTTGGTTTTGGTTGTTTGTTGTAAATACAATTGTATACACGTTTGTACAAAATTCTGTATTAAGTAGCTTAGTAGGGACTCAAGGCCATTTGGTTGTACTCTGTTTTCTCCTGGTTTGTGTTTAGTAAGGGTAGTATTTTGTATTTCCGTTTCTTTATTTTTGGTGAAGTTTAGTTGTTTCACTTCAGGACTAGGTAGAGGGAATTTTGCTTATTGTTTTGTCGGCTTCTGAAGCTCACAGCCACTTTTTGGGGATTTGCTTATTCACCTTTGTACTGTAAATAAACACTAAGCGAACGCACTATTGGTCTCACCCCCTTCTTTTTTTTTCTTTTGTTTCCTGTTACGGCCCAACCTAGACTGGGGTGTTACACAAATTAAAAAACAAAATAAGAAATCTGTAAGAGAAAATAACAAAACCATAAGCAACATACCAATTTAGAAAATACAATGACAATTCGGTCAAACTGGAAACGGAAGGTATAGTTTGTGAAGGAAATTCTTATCGCTGATTGGACGAGACATCTGCCACTCAAGATCAGCGGTAAGAATTTCATTTGCAAACCACACATGGGCATATACAGTATATAGGAAGTACTGTAGCCTCACAGACATTTAAAAGTATTTTCATTTAAGGATTCATTATATTCAGTATTTTAAGATTGTACAGCAATTTGGTCACCTAAGTTGTTTTAAATGTGCTTTAAAAATGAATTTGACTTGACTTTAGAGTACTTCTTGTATGTCTTGAGTGACCGATGTCTCTTTCAATTAGTGATAATTTCATTCGCAAACTATACCTCCCTTTTCCGGTTCGACAGAATTTTTGTTGTTTTCTTATTTGGTATTTTGTTTTTAATTTATTTTGTTTTCAATTGATTTATTTTTTTGTTTGTTTGTTTTTTAATTTATTTTGTTTTCGGTTCTGTTATTTTGTTTGGCACTTCTTGGCCACCATACTTTTTTCCTTGGTTTTATTGACACATGGAACAACACAAAAACTAACTTGCATGATGATCTACTGTAAAAGCTACATGATTTCGCTTGCTGGGGTGACCAGGCCTTGTTCCACCCCTACAGGAACTCATCTCTGTGTAGTAAAGCTCACAGTGCTGGCTTGTGACTTTATATCTTCTTGGAATCATGCAGGAACTTTTATTAGTACTGTATTAGCTTCCAGGTACTGCTCATTCCTGGTGGACTTTGTGACTGTTGGATGCAGACCATTCTATTTCCCAAAGAAACTCACCGGTGTTCTTATAGATGCTGTATACATTCCCATCAGTGCTAATGCTAAGGAGGCACACTGTGGACTTCATGGGGCTATTAGAAAAACTGCTACACCACCAGATGGACTGCTGTTAACCATGCAAGTTTTAAGGCAGTGCTCCCTAAATTCGATCAACACATGGACTTGCACAAGCCATCTCTGCACTCAATTTTTTTGGTCAAGTCCGTGGTCCTGGGAGCATTAGGAATCATGTTCACATATAAAGACTGGAGACTGACAAAAAAAGAGCTTTTAAGTCTTTAACCATCAGCTGCTCAACTGTTTTTATTTTGTCTCACTTGCACATTTAGGTTTATTGGATTGCCTTTTTTTTATTAACAGAAAGGTTTCAAGAGTAAAAGAAGAATGTTTTTTTTTTTTAAGCGAGCTGAACAGGGAAGGTTTGATTAATCACCTCTTTCTAGGCTTCTTATGAACATGTTACAGTCTATGCTGTAGGTTGAAACAAGCTGAGCCTAACATACAGAGTATATTATTAAATTTTATTTTTTAATATTGTGTAAGACACAGCACATCCTCAGAGATGTAAAACCCCAAAACCCCAATCAGTAGCTTATGCATTTCCTCATGAACCATGTGGTTTAAAGACATTTCTAATTTACAGTATAATTATTAGAGAGCTGAGAGCCTCTGGTGATAGATCTCAGCCATGACCCTCATTAAGAGGAAGGAATGAAACAACTCTACCAAGCAGTAAAGGGCAGAGGGTGATTTATCCGGGAATGGAGACGTGTCCTTCTCATTGGGTTTACACAGTGGTTTAGTTGGCATGTGAACTCAAAATTATGTGGTTTTGGGGAGGAGATAAGAAATAAGGATTAAGAGGAAGAAATTTAATTACTCAGTGCAGCTCAGTAGTGAGCTTTAAAAGCAAAAACTGCAAATTAGGAAGAAAATGCGCTTACCAAAACTACTGCTTTAGTAAAAATGTTATTCTTTTAACTAAAAAAGTTAAATGAAAAATTATAATTATATGTGATGAAAGTGTTCCTAATATTTAATGTATTGTTTAAAATAGTAACATTGCTGTTAGGAAAAAGTAAAGATGGAATAATTTTTATACATGACTTTAAAGGAAGTCTATTTGGTGTGTGGAGTCTATTTCATGGATTTCTTAATTCGGAATAGCTGAAAGATACTACAAAAAAGGTTGTCTACATACTGTAGACTTTAAGGAAGAAATCGTCAATGTCATTGCTTATTAGCATCAATTGTTCTAATGTCAGTATAATACAAAACAGAACAAGTTCAGTTGAATACTACATAGAGCTACATAAAACCTTGTTGTTTTTCGCTATCATGGATCTCTAAATATTGTTCCCAAAGCACTGAAAGATAATGTAATCTATACAGTATTATGAAAGTAGGGATTTCATCTCTCATCCTTATATAGAAGGTGACACACATAACAGTGATAAAGGTCTATTATCTCATGTACAAAAAGAAACTCTACAGAAGGTCATTAAATAAAAAAGAGAAAAAAAATAGATGTGGGCGAAATGTAGGTCTCTATTTAAGTGCCCTGATCACCCTGGTTTTCATTTCCACTCGGCTGAATTATTGATCAAGCGCTCGACTCGTTAGAGAGCATATCTGGGGCGAGTTGTAATCAAAGCCAACAAACAGCTGGCACATCTTGAGTGCTCCAGTGAGACAGAAAAGTGAGAGAGTGTAAAGAAGGACCAGAGAGAGTTTAAGTAAGAAGAGGGAACAGGGAGAAGGAGCAGTGGAGCAGATCCAGAGATGCTGACTTGATTAGGGGCTAAATAAATGCTCCTCAGGAAGCATTTAGAGTGAATAATCACCAGTGCTGTGGTGTTTGATAAATGACGAGAAAGTAAAAATGTGTGGGTGTGTCCAATTGCCCATTTGTCCAATGGAAATTGACTGAATACTTTATGCCATAATAATCAAAAGCAATTCCAAAAATCATTTCTTAAGACTTTCCTTCCACTCAGCCTACAGTGCTGCCATCATCAAAGCATTCAGCTTTACAGTCATGTTTTCAAATATGCCTCAGTGTAATGAGTTCAAATTGACTATTTAGCCTGAGCCAGTCAATAGATCTCTTTCACGCTGACCGATGGACTGAATAACGGCCGTGGAATTAATTGCTGTTTACATCAGCAGAAAGACTCCAGCATTCCTTAACACAAGTCTGGCTTCTTGTCACCTCACTGCTGTTCTTACAGACTTCTCGATGCGTCAGTCCCTGGGGTCGTCCATCAGTCTGCAGAGATGAGACAAACAGAGGAAGGAAATGTGACTCAAGTACCTTCAGCTTGTCTCGGATTTGGAAATGCCTTTCTGACAGGAGGATATGACAGAGAGAGATTAATCACGTTCATGCTGGGTTAAGTTGCCACAACTATCAGTAATTATGCCTCTTTTCCAGACAAATGAAGTGTAAGCAGTCATAAGAACCCACTTAATGAGACCTGATTGCTTCAGTCAGACTAGTGAGATGGTAAGTGCAGTGAAAATCTGTACAGTTAATGATAGCAGGGAGTTCAGGAAGCTGTGTTAAGTGAATTTGTGGGCATTTAATTGTCTCCTCTGTTAATCGTAACACATTTCAATTCATCCTTTAAAGTTTCATGTCAAGGCTGATAGCAGTCTGGTTTTAAATATATCAAAAAGTCCACACAGCTATAATCTATTTAGAGTTTGAAATCAAAAGTGATCAGCATAAGCATTAATACTTAACATATACCCAAAGGGATTCCTACAATGAAATCTATCAGAGTATTTTTTTATAGTTTCATTTTGGATGGGAAGATGAATAAATGTTATCATTTCAGTAAGGACATTTGAACCACATTCCTCACTACCTGTCAAATGGCATATCTAGCAGAAGATAGAGCATGTCAGATTTTTGAGACAGGTGTTAAAGAAGGTGGAATGGATTCTCCTGAAGTGTATCTAATGATATGGTAAGGCAGTGTTGAATTAAAAATGAGAGTACGAGAGGTAGGAACATTCTCTCAGACTTACAGTAGTGCTGCTGCATGGTCTGGTCAATGCACCTGCAGCTCCCAGTCTGTAGTTCCTTTATTCTTGCCTTCACTGTTTGCAAAAACTTTCCAGCCGTAACATTAAAACCACATGTCTAATAAGGTGTGTGTTGAACAGCTCTGACCTGTTTAAGGTTGGACTCCACAAGACCTCTAAAGGTGTGTGTTGTATCATTAGCAGCAAGTCCTTTATGTTCTGTGAGGCATGAGGTGGAGTGCTCAAGATTGTTTGTCCAGCACATCTCACATATACACATTGTGTGCTCTGATAACTTTCTGTCATTGCAACTGGGAGTGCCTCACAAGACCTGCTGTTTTGGTGATTTGAAATTTCCCTCTTGGCATAGTCAATGAGCTTTATATCTTTGCCTATTATCCTGCTTCCAGCACATGAGCTTTCAGAACAGGTTTGAAAAACAGGTACAGTACAACCCAAAGGACACAGGGGGAACAAGCAAGATTTTGTATAGACAGTGATTAGAGCTCAGAAACATTCGAGGGGTGTTGGAGCTGTACAGGCATAAACGGTTGATAAGATATAAGCACACCTAGACACATTTGGTGAAATGATAGTGGATAGTGGGTAGTGCTAGTGGACTGAGAAAGCTGGCCATCTAAGCAGGATCTAGTTATGTGCATGACCGAAGTTGGCATATTTATTATAATTAAAATGTGTTTCCAATATAGTGGGATGATGCAATTTCCAAACAGATTGCCTTCAACTACAAATGGTGTGTGAATGCATTAGCTTGAGGGTACCAGAGAGCACTCATTCTGAAATGCAGTTACAGATGAATCCTCCATTTTTGCCTATTTATTTATTTATTTATTTATTTACAGTATTTATTTCTGTATTTCTGTCTTTACTTATTTATTTAATATTTGTTGACCTTGAACTGTTTATGTGATTTTGTCTGATTTTACTCCTGTTTTATTTTCTTTCTTTTTTTTAGTCTGCACTGCTTTCTTTACCTCTTTAACTTAAAGATTCAAGGCTCAGATGTCAGTAAGACCGCAGAGCTATGGCTGTTCTTCAGAGGTTCAGCTGCAGGAGCTGCCTTATGGTCTAATAAACAGCAGCACAGCTTTAGATATTTTAAATCCCTTTGAGATAATAGACAAATAAAGGCATACTCTGGTCGAGGTCTGAGTCCTGCAATTCACTCTGTGATGTTACTGATTAAATGAAACCCATTAAGCTCATCATGATCCAGTTGAGAAAATGAGGACGAGATAATGTAGTAGCCTCAAGACAGAAGTGTGGCAGAGACAAAGGACTGGAGACAAGGCTGGAGTAGGATCCAATCAGACTGAGTTTTGCTTGT
>JAOTRS010000008.1:13773581-13799014 GCA_028565755.1 Dinotopterus cunningtoni
AAATCAGGAACCATCATGGAGTTAGAAAGTGTTCTAAAACTTTTGAACGGTAGTGTATATATATATATATATATTTTTTTTTTTTTTTTTTTAAACCATGTTTATTTTTTACCCCTAATTCAGTAAAAGTCCCTTCCAGTTTCAGCCTATGAAGTAAGTGGAAAGGATACTTTTGCAAGTGATTATAGTTATTTTGGGGTACAATACAATCTATATGTTGATGCTCTTTGCTCTAAAGTGATGGGGGTAGCATGCTATATCTCCTGGACTAGTATGTGCTGTGTGATTTCCATTTTTTTTTTATTTGTAATTTGTTATTTTTATTTGCAGTGAACACTTGAGCAACAAAGTATTTTACCTGTCCACCGAGGAGTAATCTCGACATCACATTTCCCACCTGTTCCTCTATCATGACACTTCCCATCTCTGGGCTGTGCTCGCACTAGCCTGAGAGCCATTCTCAATCCCCTGAGATCACTCTTGCTCATTCCCACCTCCACTGCACCCTTGAACCTTCCACTGTCTTCCTCAAGAGAATCTTACAAATTGATGAGATAAAACCAGGATAACACCTCTGGACCTATAACAATCCGTCTTTCCTACCTGCTTCGTCCCGGGAGGCTGGAGGCCAGGTTCATGGCATCTGACAGCTTCATATGTGCTACACTCACCTGTCAGTTCCAGCTTTCTCCCTCAACACAGAGCCCATTACACTCCAACACACTCGCTCCCTGCCCCGTCTCATTACCACATGACCTGGGAAATTATTTACTGCAGGGTGATGGAGGGCATGGTGTGTACGTCTGAAAGACTGGAAACTAAGCAGTGTTAATTCTGTTATTCTACATTTGCATAATGCAGTCGAGTCTTTTATCCTGGCTTTTGGTGCCTTTTGCAAATTCTATTGCCGTCTTCCTACACAATTTAAATTCCAGTCTTCAGTAGGCATCAGAGTGACGGTGGATCCAGAGCTTATTTTAGGAATACAGTGTATGACGTGAAGGTAAAGTAAATGAAAATTAATATCCTTTCACACGCTCTCCGTAAATGCTTATATTCACACATTTTTAGACAACCTTATACTCTACAAGATAAAAGACAAAAGGGGAGTGCAGGGAGTCTGCTCCAGCAGAGCAGGAAATCCTTTGACTTGTGGGATTTTAGGGTTAAATCTAATTATGCTAAAGATTAGCTGGGAATCCAGTCTACCCTTTTTTAAAACAACTGTGCACCAATGTTAATTCGGATCCTGGCACTGCCCAGCGGATTACTCTCTCCAGCTCTATTGTGAAGAGAAAAATACTTAAATGTCGGTTTTTGTTCTTTGTTAAGCCGCACCTGTTCAGGCTTTGTGTTCAGAATCTGCTTCTTGCACAGACACTCTGCACACACCCTTCAGACTCCATGTGCCAGGTAAGGTGAAAGTCTAGCGGGCCATGGGGTCAAAATGGCTCAGAGCAGCTGCTGCCATATGAGCTTGGACCGGAGGTTTCGGGAACTTTCACCTTAGAGACAGTTAAGTCCTGGCAGCAATGGAAAAGCTGGCATTACCTCAGCAGCTGGGGCCATGAATGTGTGGAATTACCGCCATTAGGTTGCTTAATTAACAGATTGCTCTCAGCGTGAGGGAAAAAGAAAAAAGGACATACGCAGTCCTGCTTGGCTTTAACATATGAAGCTTGGCTTCATTTAAAAAAGTATTGAGCATTGAGCAGCTTCTCAGTGTCTTTTTATAAAAGCTTTGAAAGGGAAAGTAATTACTTGCTCAGAAAGGAAGAACCAAAATGTAGCACTCACAAGGCTAAAATTTAAATTAACTCATGCTTACAATTATTCAAAAATGAAATAATCACAACTCACTGACTTTGTCCATTAGTCTTCCATTAGCATGATGGTCTACTGTACATTCAAACTCATTTCAAATCCTAAAGCTAGTTCGTTCAAATGTGATCAGAGATAGACTCCACAAGGTCCTCCTTAAATTCATTTCCTTACCTTCCCATTCAGGGCAGTAAAATCACCTGGGTTCAGACCATGACTCTGAAATGCCTAGAAAAAATGTGAGCTGTTTTTTTTTTTTTTTCTTTAATTACTAACATTTATTATTAACATTAAATTGTCATTACATACTGAAACATGTTCATATTTAAGTCTCGTCCATAATTAAGTGCTAAGCAGGGCCTGTTTCCTATTTTTGTCCAACCTTGGCTTTCTCACAGCTTCGGCTCTATTAATTTCCCACTTACATTTCAGTAATGAACATTTAATGGCCAGTTCTTACCTAAAGGTCTGCTCAGTTGCAATAATGACAGAGATTGCTTTATATTATGAACTGTTTCAACACACAAGGGATCTAAACCTACTTACATCAGAACCAGATTTTTTAATATAATTTCTGATTTCTCACCATTTACCTGACCTGAATCATTTGAAATTGGCATTCTTGTTCCATAAGTATATTTAGGGGATGTGTCTTTGCAGAGTGTTGTACAGTTTTAACATTTTATCTCAACATGGCACATTCAATGGTATTAGATTTTGTCATGACATAGGGAAGTGATACCAGGATTAAAGACTTAACCACATAGTAATCACCAGAGTGCCACAAAGCTTTCATTCATTTTGAAGCATTTTATTTAAACAAAAAGTAAAGCATACTTCATTTGCAAACTTTACAGAGCTGTCCACCTGTGCAGGATGAACATCAGTGTGATACATTACAATCTTCAGTGAAAAGTGCACCAATCAATACTAAAGATGACATGAAAACTATTTGAGAGCACCTTGCATACATGGTACATAGAGGCTATCCACACTCCAGCTTATTTTGGAGCAGTTGGAGTTGACAAGAGAACCTGAAATAGACATTAAGGACAGTGATTCATATTACAGATCAAACCAGGCATCCTGGAGCCATGAGGCAGCAGGGCTACATGCTGTACCACCATGACAACCAAGCAGGGGTCTTCTTTCCCCATGCTGATCTTCCCCTAGAGTTTTTAAAATGCACAATATTACAAGCACTTATTTGCATTGGCTTCCTCTAAAGATTCTACCACCAGAGAGCCTAAAGCAGGCTTGGCATGGCTCAGCTGCATAGACACAATCAATTTGCACACAGAATCATTAGACATGCTCACACAGGAATAAAGGTTTGCAGATCTAAATCCAGCCTGCAGGTTTGCAGGTCCAAATCCACAGATATAAGCACAGCAGCATATGGCACAGGAGATGCACTCGACTTCCTGTCAAAAAAGTGAAAGCAAGAAATGAGGTCCTAAAAATATCAGCCGAGAAGGACGGATGGGTGCACAGGTCTATCCCAACACCCCCTGGATTTACATTAATGCTCTTGCAGATTCGCCTGCCTGAGTGACAGGAATCTCTCCCACTCAGCTCAGTTTTAATAAGGACACGGAGAGTGGAGCACAAATGGCACCATCCTGTCAGTCAGGTCTCAGTGCCACATGCCTTCCAGCTGATGTGTCATGTGGGAATTTTCAAAGCCATCACTGATTTGTAAAAGATATTTTTGTGTTTGAATTAGTGCTCATTATAGAGCCTTTTCTTGTTCTTAACCTCAGCATGTTTAGGAATAAATATTTAGTCAATGTTTAATCTAAATATTTATTAGAATTACTTTTAGAACAAAAAAAATCAAGCAACATGTTATTAAATGACAAACATATCATTTTTACATGGCACGAGGATAAGCTTTAATTACTTTCACTCCTGCTGTGTTTACTTCCTGAGATTGATTTGCAGGGGACAAATTAATATGGTATGATATGGTAATAGTCATGAGCTACAGTTCCTCTGGAGTTAGTTTTTGGTAAAATTTCGTGCTGGAATTCATCAGTCATTAAATATTGGCCCAAAGCTGTGCTGGAGCACATTTAGGGTCAGATCTTGGTATATATGTGTTTTGGAGTTCCTCAAGGATCAGTTCTACAACCACTTTGGTGCTGGACTTTATCTGGAGTCCATTCTTGGTCCAGTCTTACACTGATGTTCCTCACGTCCTTAGGGATGGGTTCTTGGTTTATCTTTGAGCTGGACCTATTTATTGGTCCGTTCTTGTGTTGAACATTCTCAAGGGCCAGCCCTTGGCCCACTCTCGTTCTCATTAAATACTAAATTGAGGTATCAGATTTATCAGATGTTCTCTTCTACTACTGCTATGCTGATGACACACTTCACTGACCTTCACTGCTCTTTTTCTCCATCCACATCTCAGAACATATCAGACTGCCTTTCTGACATTAGTATTCTTTTAGTAGACTATTATTTATTTCTGTAGCACAGTATAAACAAGTAATTTAAATGTGAAAAAATGTGTGAAAAGCTAATTTTAAGAACCCCTAAGCTGTAATACTGTTAGATGTTTTTAACATTGATGACACTAATAGACTCTGCTCAGAGGGTCTCAGTTTTCAGGAACAATCATGTGACAGAAAACAGAGAGCTGCTCATTATAGGAGCGATGTGAAATGGGTGCTTAATTTGACCATGCTCTCTCAACTGGAAAATGAAAGCATGGATTATTCTGTGTGAAAATCAGAAATGCACAACAGAGCTTGCACTGCTTCCTTCATTAAGCCAGAAAGCCACACACACCTGCTAACGTCGGCCACCATTCAATGTTTGTGTGTAATTAAAGACTAATTAAGAAGATGGATCTGCATTTGCTGGATCAACTCGATAAATCAATGTGTGAGACACCATCTGGAAACAAGATGAAAGTGATGCTTGTATTTGGAGGTGGAGGGAGAAACAGGCTCTTAGCAGCGCCAAAAAACATTGTACATCTCTGTGTTTTTGAGGAAAAGCACATCATATGTGAATGAGGAGGCTAAGACACACAGTATGAGAGATTTAAAAGAAACTAAGCAGATCTTTCTCATAGTAGATAATGTAAAAATGTCCTGATGTGAGGAATTTCACTAAGTCATCAAGACACAATTGTGACTTTTGAAACTGGACTTCAAACCTTAGACTCAGCTCTATAGACGAAGTGCATATTTAAATAGAATATGAAATTTGAAGATGAGGTTAACACATCCATATAATATGTGTTGGGTAACTGAACATCTCACTAAGGTCCTACTGCAATGTTGTAGGCAGTCAGTTTGACAGGTTTCTGTAAAAGTTTCCCTCCTTGAACAGAACTCCTGGGCCTGAGATAAGAGATGACTATTCTAGTGTCAATCTGCCATGAACCACTGGGCCGAACTGGATCTCAGCCAAACCCAGAGAACAGAGATGAACAAGTGCAGAGAGAATGAGTGCAGAGATGGATTTCCTGATTTCACTGAAGAGGGAACATGAGGACATGGAGGTCAGGAAAAAAAAAAGATCCAACAAGAAATAACTGTAGGAGAGACAGCAGTAAAGAAGCAAAAAAGAGAAACTGAGCTTTAGAGTACAGTGAAAAGCTACCAAATACTCAAGGGCATCATGGGCAGATTTTCAATCCTCTGAAAAGCGTAGTTATGATCGTGTGCCAGAGTGAATATTTTAGTCTGCACCAAGTTAACCAAAGCTCACTCTTACGAACACAATTATGCTGCAGAGACGTCTTTTCACACAACCAGCGATTTTGAAGAGCGAGTTTGCCCAAGTGATTGCTTTTCTTTTTCATTATTATGTTTTAAAGATCTCATAGATGAAGCACAGCTGGAGAGAGAGCATAATTACACATAGACACACACACACACAGTCTGTAGAATAAAAAACTAAAGCAAGTCGTTATTGTCAAGATGTTTAGCAGCAGATCTGGTGTTAGATCAGGAGTTGATCGGTTCTGAAAATCACGAACATACATTAAAGATCACATAGACACAATAAAGACCATAAAGAAATTGCTTGACCTTTACCATAAATCAAGAAACACTTCTGGGATTTGCGTGATGCTGAACTTTTCATTTCAGAGCACAAACAGTGAAATAATCCAGTGTGAGGTAAGAAAGTCAGGACGTCTACAGAGATCCATTCGGGAGCCGGGGCTTAAACAGATTTAATGGTTCCTCACACTGTGTGGAGTGAAGAGAGCTTCTGAAAGAGAAAAAGAAGGGGGGCACTTTCCAGAGAGTTTCCGGTAAATTTTATGGACAAAAAGAAAAATCATTTTTAAACAGCTCTGAGTCATTTCATCTCATTCTCTCCCAAACTGCCTCATCCTGTCACTTTTTCCTCGTTATAAAGTTTCTGAAACGTTGCACCAAAAATGTGAACAACAAGAGCAAATTTAACGTGATGACAATCTCTAGTTCTCTGACAAGTCATGTTGGAGTTGCACAAAAAAACTAATAATAAAAGAGCAATGAATGACTGATGTGATATGAACTGGAAAAACAGGGAGCTACAGTACAGTAAATAACACATGATATTGGATTCTGGGTGAAATAACACCAATCAATAAAGGTTAAATTGCTTTCACATGAAGGTCTAGTGAGCTACATCTCCTTAGCGCAAACTATGAAAGTGTATGAAAGATATGAATTTTGTCATATTGTAATACTTGTCAAAATTTAGTGGAATTGCATTCATAATGAATGAGTTGCATGTCATTTCACTGAATGTTCTACAGCACTAGAAATCTAATAGCACCACACCCTTATGGGACATGAAGCATGTAAGCTTTGCTGACCTGAAATACTCTGTATATGAGTTTATATACAGGTCTTGACACGAGAACCTCATACCAGATTCAACTCTAAATTCAGAACAGGCACGAGAGGAAATATTTTCACAGAAACATCCAGGAAGGAAATGCTGGCTCAACTGAAGCAAGTACTGTACGGTTAAAGGTCAAGGCATTAAGTCCTTATGGGACTGTTCAGAATCACTTTAGAGATGAATCTCAGTCCAGAGTATGATGCTGTACTGCTTCCACCCACTTTTTTTTAAACTTAATGTCTTTCACATTCAAGCCTCGGGCTCTGGGTCTCATGGTGGAGGTGTGAGGAACATGCAAATCAGTATTCATGACTGTGATTCTCTTTTGCTTTATTGTGCAGTCGACAAGGTGAAAACACACACATTAGTGTCCAAGACTGCAGTATCACCGCTGCCAGATCGATGAGCAGTGAGCAAAATAACACATGCAGGGCCTGAAACTATAAATATACATTAAACATCAATTAGGTGGAGATCTCCATGGGCAGAAATGTCCCAATATCTAGTACTTTATAATAGCAAGCTTTTTTCATATTTCTGCACTTATACTGTCTCAGCTTGAGCATGAAAGCACCAGATGGACTCGTAGCCAGAGCTGCATACGTGTAGAAGTTTAGATCAGTATTATACGAATATACAGTAGGAATCTCATTTTTACATCCCAAGGAAATCACGATGCAGTGAGTGATTCTGAGATTCATGCGTGTTGTCGGGACTGACAGGTTATCAGCAGTCAGAGAGAGAAAGAGCTACGTAATAAATCAAACCTGACACGTCCTCCTGCACGCATGTCGAGCACAACTTTTACTCGTTCCACGCTTTTCTTCACCTGATCCATGAAATTCCAGAGAAGACTTTCTGATCTAAATTACAAGTGATGGAGTAAACGATGCTTTGCTTACTGAGTGTGAGACTGTATGCATTGTCCCATAGTTCAAGGACACAGAATTCCTACTTTAACAACATCAAACCCAACTACAACATGAACACACAACTAAATACAAAGAAAACAAGCTTTATTAATAATCCTCAGTAGCAGATGTAAGAGACTGTACTTGTCTGTGTGACAGATGTTTTTAAAAGCTTACACCATTAAAGTTACACCATACTGTTTTGTCATCTGGCGTTTAAAAAATGCAGCAAGACTTTTGGAACGACTTTGTTTTAATGCTTTTAAAAAGACAAAGATTTCTGTGTAATTAAATTCATGCACAGATGTTGTGGATACAGTGAGACTCGAGAAAAACTCAGAAAAACACGCTTGTCTTTTTAACGTGCTTGATATTTCATCTACATTAGCATGTAGCTCGTAGCATGTAGCTGCTCACTGCTATGTAACATGTTTGAAAGATGAGACTTGTATCGTATCTGATGGCTACAGGAGACACAGAGCTGTGCTGTACTGTATGTACACAATGACAAACCTTTCACAAACCTTTTTACACCTCTCTAATTAGACGTACTAATATTGATTCACTTTGTTGAGAGTGTGTGTGTGTGTGTGTGTGTGTATGTCGCCGTTTCTGCAATTAAGCAGCGTTGTTATTGTTCAGGTTCATGCAGTTAATGAGGAGCGCACCTCTGGGGGAGGTGATGAAATCAGCCTGAGGAATTACTCACCCAGATGTTTTACTGTGGGAAACGGAAGCAGGGGTGATTAAGTGCTAAAGATGTACAAGTACGGTTACCAATTAAGATCAAATGCTGATGATTATTTACGGAGGGGCTTACAGGGCTAACAGGGAAATCATAGCAACCAAAACATTATAGCAGCTGCGAATAGTGAAAAACTGCCAATTTTGGATGTGGTTAAAAAAAATGCCGTTAAATGGCAATGTTTATAGTTTGAACCCTAAATATGCTCCCAAAACACTTTACCTTCATTTCAAACTCAGCTTAATACATAACCCTTAAAAAAAACTTAAACCTGTATACTGTACAGTACTGTACTGCTGTGTCTCCCACAGTGCTATAATACAGATGTTACTTCTCTATATGTACTGTTATTCACGCAAGCGCGTTTTCTTTGGTATGCGCTGTCGTTTTCTATGGTATTAGTACTGTAGGGTAAATACGGTAATAATTCACCATCACAAGCCACGTTTTTCTCTACAGTCACTTTATGTTCTCTCTACAGTATTAAAAAAGTATTATATTTTGTATGGAAATAAAAAATTATATATGCCAGGAAAAAAAGCTATAAAAAATTGTGGAGGAAATTTTGGGTTGAAATTCCTGTGAAGGTCCTGTTATGCCCCGGTCTAGGTCAGGCCGTAACAGGAATGAAAAGAAGAGAAAAAAAAACAGGGCAGAGTCAGAAAGTGCATTGTTTTAGTGTTTATTTTAAAAAAAAAAGTGCATAAGCAAATCCCCAAAATGTGGCTGTAAGCTTCAGAAGCCAACAAGGCCAAAACAATAAACAAAATTCCCTCTACCTAGTCCCGAAGTGAAACAACTAAACTGCACCAAAAATAAAGAAACGGAAATACAAAATACTTCCCTTATTCCCTTCCTAACCACAAACCAAGAAAAAACAAGCTGCGAACAAAATCCTGTCGACTCCCTACCAAGTCACTGAGTTGGCCTATATACAAATATATACAAAACGTATTTACAATCAAGCAACCAAAACCAGAGGAGGGCATACACAAAAATGTAATCAGAAACGTAGCACGAGGTCATACACAGTATAGTTTTACAAATGGTCATCCAATAAAAAGTAAGCAAAAACATGGTCTGTAGTATTGTGGTCTGAAGGGCCTAAATAGACCTTTGGGTCTCTTGGTTACCCAATCATCAGGCAGGAGGAGGGATCAACAATGGACAGGCAGGGCAGCAACCAATAGATTGCAGGCAAGGGTACACTGAAGAGGGCAGGACCTGGAACAACAAGGAAAGACACCTCCATCCCACCAACAGCAGAGTCATAGCAGAGACAAACAAAGCATAACCAGAGACAAAATAATAAATGAATCCAATATTGTAACACCCCCTCCCTTAAGAGTGAACACCCTGTTTACAACTATAATCATGGCATCGAGATAATGATTCAGCCATCACATTTTCGGACCCTTTCTTATGCTGAATGTTTGGGTTAAAACCTTGCATGATTAAACACCATCGCATGAGATGTTGGTTGCTGTTTGACATATGATGCAAAAACACAAGGGGGTTATGGTCTGTAAAACCATTAATGGGATCAGTGCTGGAACCAATGGAAACCTCAAAATGTCGAGGTGCAAGCAAAAGAGCAAGGGCTTCCTTTTCAGGAGTGCTTATTCCTTAGCACCAACTCCAATTCCTTTAATTTAATTTTCCTGTAAGACTTGAGTTCCAACATACGAAATTGAAGCACTTGAGCTTCATAATGCTGCTGGGCTAACTCTAGGTCCAACTGCTTCAATTGCAGCGCGAGCTGTCCAAAACTTTATTAATGTTTTATTACTGTTAACATCCTGAAGTTTGATTATTTTGTTATGACATCACCAGTGTTGTATTCATCTAATGCTTAGAGCTCATGTTATCATTCACGATATAGGAGCTATAAACATCTTAACCTCAGCAGGGTCTATTGGAAGTTTATTAAACATCTCTGTCCTGAACACTTTCCTATCAGAACTTACTGAAGGGGCATTTACAAAGAGCAGACACTAGAGAATGAAAAGGAAGAAATTTTATCACATTGAAACATTGAAACCGTACAACAAAGTGTGATTGACGTGAGCTGAATTAAATTTCAATGCACCAATCTTCATTAGTTCCAGATAATCAGAAGGCGTTTGGAGCTAATTAATGAGGTTCAGAATAAATCTTTTTCAATGGATGTAATTTGAGCATTTAATATGTGCAGCTCTATGCATTTATGTAAAATTATATCAGGTAAAGACAAAAACAAAAACACCAGATAATCATTCATATACTGTACAGTATGCATCAAGCAGCATATTGATTCACTGGTGAACTGATATAGAAACATACAGTACATCTTTCCCTTTCTATAAAAAAGGCATAAAAAATTGCAGAGGATATTCATAGTTTCCGTGAAATTGTGGTGGTTTCAGCAAACAATTATTAGTTAAGTTCTAAGGAAAAATTTGCGAACAACTGAGGCTACAAACTCTGAACCGTGGCTTCGCAGCGCTCGACTGTACACCTGAAGTCACAGCAAAGAGAAATTGGCTGCAGAAAGGACATTTGGGGTCCCATGTCCAGACTTTTATTGATGTTTGATCTGAAACATCAGAATTTCATTGCATTCATGTGTGTATTCTATGGAAAACCTCAAAAGTTATGCTACAGCCACACCACGCAGCACTTAAAGCTTACTACAACCATGGGCAAAATCTGTAGATTTATTTTTATTTCAGATATATATTTTTAATTTAGAAGTCTCACTATTGTCTACAGTATAAAGCTGCTAACTACATTTAAAAATACTGTTGCGGCTCATTTCATAGTACTGACTACTGATTTAAAGCTTTTCTTACAATCAGGCTCAAGATCTTATTAATCTAAGAAGTAGCACCAAAAAGAAAAGGAAGCTAATCTTCTTATTAAAATCTGTTCAACTTGGCCATATCTGTTACAATTATTGTGACAGTCGCTGCCACTGATGTGCACTTACTGTAGAAATGTCTGAGTGCATTCCCAAGCTTCTGTTACAACAAGCCAAAACCAGGACATTTCATCACTACAAGTTGCAGAATTTCTTAATATAAAACAATACAAAAAGTAAAACACTGACCAATTATAAATTCCCAAACACAAGATAATAGATTTAGTTTTCTGAGTTAGGTTTAAATAGATTTGACAGTGTTAAATGTTAATGTCCGTCAGTGGTAAGAAACGTGACTGAAGGTTTGGTGTGTAGATTACATTAGAAAAAGAAAGGCACATGTAAAGGAAGAATGAGAAGACACCATCAGTGTAAATATAAGGGGTGTTCAAGTCAAATCGGGACTTGCAATGAAATTTTTTAGTAAACGAAGATGTACGTAAAAGCGTTTGACATTTACAGAAGACATCAAGCACAGTACAGTGATGAGCCTCTTACTATAGTTACAGTAAAACATTTTAGAATTAGAATCTTTGTCATCGTAGCAATGAGACATACAACGAAATTAAAGTGCAATTTTCCAGTGCAAATTAAAAAAATAAAAACACAGTCACTCTGCTTAAAAAAAGGCTAATATAAGTAAAAATATAATTATAAATAAACAAGATAAGAGCCTAAACACTACTTTGTCATTCATTCATACATACAACATATTGCACTTGTCTCCTTAGCCAGTGTTGGCATGAAACTTAAAGCTATAATGTAATCATACTGTAACACTGTGTTGTACTGTAAACATGAATGGTGCACTAGCTCAAATTGACCACTTAGCAGTGTTCAGCATGGTAATGGCTAAAGGATAAAAACTGTTTCTTAGTCTGTTTGTTTTAGTCTTTATGGATCTGAAACATCTGCCTGAGGACAGGCGTTCAAACAGTACATGTCCTGGGTGTGATGGGTCCTGAAGAATTTTCTTTGCCTTCCTGAGACAACAAGAGCTGTGAAGTTCTTCAAGTGAGGGAAGAGGACAGCCAACTATCCTCTGAGCGACCTTAATAACCCTGTGGAGCTCTTTTCTCTGTACCACTGTACAGCTGGAGAAACATGCACAGAGACAGTAGACCATGATGCTCTCTACTGTACAGTGGTAGAAGGACACCAACAGTTTCTCTGGGATGTTGTTTTTCCTGAGAACCCTCAGGAAGTAGAGTCTCTTTTGGGCCTTCTTCACTACCTCTGCAGTATGTGTCCCCCAGATCAGGTCCTCGCTGTTGGTTACTCCCAGGAAGCGGAAGTCTGAGATCATCTCCACACAGTCCCCATTGATGATGAGTGGCTGGATGTTGTCTGCCTTTTTCCTAAAGTCCACAATGAGCTCCTTAGTCTTTGCTGTGTTGAGGAGCAAGTTGTTATCCCTACACCACGCTGTCGGTTTCTCCACCTCGTCCCTGTAGGCAGACTCATTTCCCCCCAAGATGAGCCCTACGACAGTGGTATCATCAGCGAACTTGACAATGGTGTTACTGTGGTAAGCAGGAATGCAATTGTGGGTGTAGAGGGTATAGAGCAGGGGGCTCAGCACACAGCCCTGTGGAGTGCCAGTGCTCAGACTGTTGGGTGTGGAGTAGTAGGGGCCCACTCTAACCCTCTGAGTGTGGTCACTCAGGAAGTCTTTGATCCAACGACAGGTGGAGTGTGGAAGTCCTATGTCTGACAGTTTGGTCACCAGTGTGTGGGGGAGGATAGTATTGAACGCAGAGCTGAAGTCTATGAAGAGCAGCCGTGCATAGCTTCCCTGCTGCTCCAGGTGGGACAAAACAGTATGGATAACAGTGGTCACAGCGTCTTCCGTAGACCTGTTTGCTTTGTAGGCAAACTGGTGTGGGTCAAACATAGGAGGAATAAATGACATGATGTGGTTCCCCTCAAGCTTCTCAAAGCACTTCATAACCACGGGAGTCAGTGCAACTGGCCTGTAGTCATTAAGACTGGTGACGGTCTGTTTCTTGGCCAGAGGCACTATGATGGAGGATTTTAGGCAGAGTGGCACAGTGGACTGGGACAGAGACTGGTTGAATATCCTGGTAAAGACCCCAGCCAGTTGGTCTGCACAGTCCTTCAGCATGCACCCTGAGATGCCGTCGGGTCCAGCTGCCATCTGTGGGTTGACAGTCTGCAGCGTGCGTCTCACCTCGTGCTCCACCCACTGTGAAGATGAGGTTGTTGTTGGTTTCTGGATGGGGTCTGGCTGTCTCTGGGGGGTCCACCTTAAACCGGGCAAAGTAGTGATTGAGTTCCTCCACCAGCGATAGATCACCTCCTACACCTCCGGTACTGGTCCTATAGCTGGTCATATGCTGGACACCCATCCTGAGTGGGATGTAGGCCGGGATTAAAAACAGTGATACGTGGTCAGAGTGGCCCAAGTGTGGTAGCGGTGTAGCCCTGTCGCCCTGTTTAATGTTTGTGTAGACTTTATCCAATGTGTTAGCTCCTCTGGTAGCACATTTGACATGCTGATGGAATTTAGGGAGCACAGGTTTTAAATCCAAATCGAAGTCCCCGGCAACAATATGCATAGCATCTGGGTGCTTAGACAGCTGACTGCTAATGCTACGGTGTAAAAGTTCGATAGCCGAGTTAGCATTAGCATCCGGTGCTATATAAACAGCGGTGATTATGACCACAGTAAACTCTTTGGGGAGATATATAGGTCTGCATCTAACAGTCACATACTCCAGGTTCAGGGAGCAGTGACTGTCTACAGTCACTGTGTTTGTACACCAGCTGTTATTTACGTACACACACAGCCCACATTCTCTGCTCTTACCGGAGTCACTGGTCCTATCGTGGAGTTGTACAGTGTAGCCTGCTAGCTGGATAGCAGAGTCCGGGATCAGTGAGTGAAGCCAAGATTCAGTGACCAACAGAACGCAAGTGTTCTTCGTGATGTTATTTGATACCACTTGTAGCCTCAGTTAATCAATCTTGTTGACGAGAGATCTGGCATTTGTGAGAAAAACACCTGGGAGCGGTGTTTTAACAGGCTGTTGGCGTAGCCATGCTAGCGCGCCGGCCCTGCAGCCTCGCTTATGTTTTCTCTCTCTGCACCGCCTCTTTTGCCTGCCCGCGGGGAGGATAATCCATGGAGAGCCGGGACTCCTCGCTATGTCTGCCGGAATGTTGTGAGAGCAAATAAACTCTGGTGAGACACTTCCCTCACTGCACACTCCGATCTTGAGAAGTTCCTGTCGGCTGTAGATGTTGTTGGCTCGACATAATGTGGATGAAACAAGTAATAATACTAGCACATACATACAAACTAAACACTGAACAAAGAGCACCGAGCCACTGCATCCGTGCGCGTTGCCATTTCATATAGACTCATTTGAATGGATAGAAGGCTGTATGCTGTGAATGAAAGTGGCTCAAAGCCCACTGCAATCATTCCCGTTGGCATTAAGCAAGTAGAATGCCTCATCCTTGAAAATCGACAGATAACTTGTCACCAACTTGTGGAAGAGACGCATCTGTCTGTAGGAACCTTACACATGGTCATTCACCAACACCACTTGCACATTACAGTTTGGGCCATTAAAGGAGTTCCTGGGAGGCCAGTTTCAGAAGTGAAGCAGGCAGTCCAATCATGGCTCTGGTGTACTGAGAAAACTTCCTACCTTTATGGTGTCCAAGCACTAATAAAGCACTCGGATAAGAGCATTAGTGTAGCAGGGGATTATATAGAGAAATAAGCGAGGTGTTTTTTTCTCTCAGAATTGTGTTCTGTTATTCTGCACAATCAAAAGTACTGGTTTGACTTGAATGCATACAAAGGTATATGACCATACTGTACATTAATACTGTTTAATCTGTGAGTCATTCAGGATGGATCTTTCACTTTAGATTTCAATGATAATGTGTCAAACTTCTAAAACAGCTATAAAAATTAAATACAATTATTATTGAAGGTATTCCACATTTTGTACCAGAGAACCAAATGTCTAAATGATAAAGTGTCATAGAAGCCCGATTGCTCCAACCAACAGCTGCACATTTATTCTAGCAATATACAGTAGACGTGCTCATGTACTGAATACAGGATTAGGGGATAGGTTCATTTCTGAAGCAGAACACGCAGTAATATTTACACCAGAAATTTACCACTTTCTCCTTATACACAGTCCCTGACAACAACACTGTCTGCTCTGATAAAGCCAACGCATTTTACATTAAATACAACAGTCTGTATAGAAAGAGTCAGGCGTCGGGACAGATCTAACGTCTCTGTGCTTATTTGCTAGGTTGAGCTGCACATGGTAGACAAATATAACAGCGTGACAACTGCGAATTCAGAGGAAGGATTTTAAACATCAAAAACTTTTAGAGGTTTCTTAAGGCCAGAGATGAATCATTGGGTTATTTGGCATTCAGAGACGCTTGCTGATACACACACAGTGATTAAAACATGCACAACTTTATCATGTCAAGATCTAAAAAACCTCAGTCTAGTGAAGTCTTATGAGAACTTTCCACATGTTCTGCGATAGACTTTATAGTCCACTGAAATGTACTTTAAACAACATTAGACCTCACATCTGCTTCTCTACAGGAGATCATTCTTGTCAAAGAATGTCCAAAAGGTGAGCTTCATTCACACACTTTGTTTTAACTACAGTTCATGAAACACCCACTGAGACGAAACACCTAAAGTAAGTCAGGTTTTCCTTTTTGCTCTTTCGAGGTTTTGTGATGAATGATGACCGAGGCGCTCATACAGTGGCTTGAAAGCTTTTAGGGAAAATCAACCAGTGCCTGAGGGTACAGTGGTGCTCAGGACTTGCTGGGCTTCACCGTGACATCTGCTGAGTCTGGAGTGATAGAAGAGAGGGGATAAATTAGACAGTGATGCTGCAGTAACACTTCCTGACATTCCGTTGTAGGAAAATAATCAATGGTGGTGGTGATGATGAGGTGTGGTAAAGCAGTGTTCCTGTTCACATCCTGAAGTTTGATTATTTTGTTATTACAGCACAAGAGGAAGTGTTGTGTCCATCTGATGCTTAGAGCTCAAGTTATAGAAGTATAGGAGCTATAAACATCTTAACCTCAGCAGGGTCTATTGGAAGTTTATTAAACATCTCTGTCCTGAACACTTTCCTATATCAGAACTTACTGAAGGGGCATTTACAGTACAAAGAGCTGACACTGGAGACTCCTTCCATGAATGAAAAGCAAGAAATTTCCCCCACATTGAAATGTTTAAACTCTGTGATTAAAAGTATGATTGACGTGAGCTGAATTAAATTTCAATGCACCAATCTTCATTAGTCCCAGATAATCAGAGGGCGTTTGACGCTAATTAATGAGGTCACTAAAATAATGAAGCTTCAGAATAAATATTTTTCAATGGATGTAATTTGAGAGTTTAATATGTGCAGCTTTATGCATTTATGTAAAATTATATCAGGCAAAGTCATAAACAAAAACAATAATCATTCATATATGCATCAAGCAGCACATTGACGCTGGTGAACTGATATGGAAACATACATCTCTCCCTCTCTATCTCATCTGTTTAGTAATCTTAATGTGCACCATATAACACTTCCGCTTTGCGTGTGTCGTGTAGCTCAGAGTTTAACTCAGCATGAATAATGTGACAGAGTGACGCAGCAGAACATTGTGTCTGTTAGTGGATGGTTGAGCTGAATCAATCAGATCTGAAAGTCATGAAACATGCAACTGTAACAAGTTTCCCTACCTTCTAAAATCATGCTCGAATGTGTGCATTCCTCATCTACACCCAGTGTTCCAGCCATAGCCTCCAGCTCAATTGTCACCCTAACTAGTAAAAATATATTTGCTCGTAGAAGTAGTCTATAAACTGTAAATGTACTTTCTACATGCTTAGAAAGCCACCAGTTCTGCTGACACTTGCTTAATGAGACTTAACACTTCTTTATACTTCAAATTAATATAGTTTAATTATATTTAGTTCATCAAAAACATAAAGAAAGGCAGCATGGTGGTGTAGTGGTTAGCACTGTTGACTTGAACCTCCAGGGTCCAGGTTTGATTCCCATCTCAGTGTGCACGGAGTTTGCACATTCTCCCCGTGCTTGGTGGGAGGTTTCCTCCTACAGTCCAAAGACATACAGATTAGGAATTGGTGTTCGCTAATTGCCCGTAGTGTGTGAATGAGTTTTTGAGTCTGTGTATGTGTGTGTGCCCTGCGATGAACTGGCACCCCATCCAGAATGTACCCCGCCTCATGCCCTGTCTCCTGGGATAGTGTCCAGGCCCCCACAACCCTGAATACAGGATAAAGCGGTATAGACTATGAGATGATGAGAAACATGAAGAAAATTAATTAAGAGAAAGCTAGATGCACAACATAATCAAGAGGTAAATGAGAACATGAGCCTGTTTATTATGCTGAACACACTAGGACAGCGTGTAGATTTATTGAAAAATGAATGCTGGCTAGACGGACATAAAAGCAGCACCAAGGACATCAAAAGATACACCAAGGGAACTAGATGTCTCCAGCTCAAGAGGCTGGCACAAAATTGAAGAGAATAAAGTGAATAGAAGCACGGCTAACGAGATATCTGCCATGTTTCGCATGAAAAAATAAGAAGAGGTGACATCTTCATATTCAATTTTATTTATAACAAAATTGTTTTGTGGATGTTACACAAGCATGTGATATGTCATTCTTTAATACATTAAAACGAAGTGAGAATCAGTAAATTGCTGTATATATCACTCCAGAACGTGTTTTCAGTGTCAGAGTGGTAAGAGTAACTCCACATCATCTAACCAGTCTTTTGTTGATTATTTTCCTTTAACAGCTTGCACAAATTAGCATACGAAAGCTCGTACAGTAACAGTGCTGTAACCTGTGATATAAGTGTGAATTGTTGAACCCAGGGGGTTTTATTTATTAGCCATTAGCACTCAGTTTAACATCAGTTGAAGACATGAGAGATTAATAAGAACATCTGCAGGTCTTCATCATCAAGCAACATGTTAAAAGAGGTTGAGCTACAAATCATATGTGGGACTTTAAAAAGAACTGAATTTTGTGGAAGCTGGCCTTTAGGAGAATCCAGTCAGTCAGTGGGAGATGGAGACCAAGACATTGGCTGCATGTAAACAGCAAGCTAATGTTGGAAAAGCTCAGGATCTGACAAACTGCTGGATCTAAATGCAGAGATGATCCTGGAGCCAGTGCTGAATCCAGTCCGCTAATTCGACCACTCCCAATGACTGCATCTGTTACCTGTTCAATCCTACCAGCTCACTCAGCTCTAATCTTTGAGAGGTTTCCAATCTGCCAACATTACAGTAAATCTATATATTTACATTTGATGTTGGCAGACAGCATGTTGGCTTAGTCGTTAGCACTGTCACCTTGAACTTTCAGGGTCCAGTTCTGATTCCCAGCTGGGTTCAATTCCCACCTCTGTGTGCGTGGAGTTTGCATGTTCTCACTGTGCTTGGTGCTTGGGTACTCTGGTTTCCTAAAAAATATTGGCATTCCTAAAAAATTCCCCGTAGTGTGCATGTGTGTGTGCCCATGCGATGGATTGCCACCCTGTCCAGGGCGTACCCGTCTCATGTCCTATGTCTCCTGGGATATGCTCCAGGCCCGCCGCAACCCTGTACTCAGGATAAAGCGGTATAGACAGTGAGTGAGTGAGTGAGTGAGTGAGTTAATGTTGTCTCTTAAATAATAGTAAATTTTTAGGCTTTTGCACTTATAATGTTCTGGTCTCACTGAGACAAACAAACCCTATACTACTACGTTCAATGTTAAAACAATAAAAACAATAATAAAAAAATCCCTAGAAGATCGTGTACATATGGGTTTGTCCGGGACCCTATCATTTCATTACGCGCCTTAGGACTTGACATCTTTATTGCTGCAAATGCATCATTTTTTCAGGTCCATTTGTCAGGAAACACACCACAAACCTCAGTGGAAGTGTTGGGAACGAGAAGCTCGGAAAATGTCACAGAGAGCAACAGTGATGGAAGATTTATGAAGCAGCTTTCATATCAGGTGACAGCAAAAAAAATGGCACGCATTAAGGCGAGAAAATAGCCAGCGAAAATATGAGGCTTTCTCTCTGTTAAAACAGGAGCTGGGCACTTTGAAGCTTTCTGCTAACACAACCTGAGGCTCTACTATGTAATTATTTAACACTTAAGCTCACAAGACTTGATAAAACAATGTACTTTTCATGTTTTATATGACAAAATATGCCTTCGCCTAGAGGGTTCAGGTCCAACTTGGTAGATGATAAATATTTACTGATATATAAACATATTGCTAAGCCGTAATAAACATCTTCCAGAACTTTTTAAAAAGCTTATCTGCACACATGATTAAAAAAAAAGTGAAAATGTCTGAACTGGAATATTTGACGTTTATTAGTATAGTTCTCAAGTTTGTCAAACTAAAAAAAAGTCAAAATGCTGATCATGTCCCTTTGTATGCAGTGTTCACAGAGCTGGTGCTAGAAGATAATTATAGCCTCGAGAAATAAGCTGAGTTCATCCACATTTCAACTAAATAGTCTATATAATTATATTATCTCAGCACATCATGAAACACTGTAATATTTAAATTTATTCAGTTACACGTCCTACTCTTATGCAGTTCATGCCCCTTAATATTTGCTCACGCTCCAACGAGAAATTCCTCTTTTGTGTGTATCGGTGTAACAGGCCTGCTCATGTGCAGAAAGAGAAGATGTGTTAGAGCTCTGAGGGCTGCAGCATCTCGGACAAACCGGCCTAGCATGTGTGGCTAAAGATTAACCTGCTTCCCTGTAACTCAAAGATGAAGACGTCCTCTCAGGCCTGCTGTGAAAGTGGAGGCTGGAATCTTTATAAGCAGGAAACCCTCCAACAAAGATCTGACCATGACATGGAAAAGTTAATGAGTCTCACCTACACTCAGAGCTTCATTCTGACAAATGCATGACTGGTCATGCTACTGCACAGGTTCTAGAAGAAGAGCCTCAAGAGCCGTTAGGAGTTGGTTCAGCATGGTTCCAGTTAGAGCTGGAGGATCTCATGACATTTACTTCCTGAAGTAAAACAAAGACACAGCCTGTCAAAGATGTCAAAGAAGACATAAATCATTCTGTCACATCACATGCCTTCATGGTTTAATGTCTTGACAGGTCTCATGCTGCCTCATGCTGGTCTGGTCACACTGATAACCTCACTGACTGTCACCAAATGTGCAGGTTGTCTGGTATAAAGAGTATAAATTTAGCTTTTTTCTTTGGCATAAAACCCTAGATTTGGCAAAAACCCAACACTGCTCATCACCATTGGAAGCATGGTGGTGGAAGCATCATGGATGCGCATTTCCCTTAACCTTTTGGTCACTGACTTTTGGTGGATGGCAGACTCTATTCAGACTTCATGTGCCGAGGAATCATACAGGGATTATTACAGTTTAGAAGCAGAAGAAAAGCAGCTCTTAGGTCCAAGTGATTCAGGATGTCCCACAATGCTGCACCTGACTGCAGAGAATAGTGACTGGTGTTGGACACTTTCTTGTCTGTGGAAAATAAAATCATACACTGATGGAATTATTAAATGAAGTTCCTGTCCTGTTTATCCCTGTCGGAGTATAAACTGTAATCAGATAAGAATAAGCATAAAAGAATAATAGCCTTCAGGGGCAACACCTCTTATCACACAGTTTATTTCACTTTTACTGATGTCAGCACTTGTGATAATGATTTACACATAATTAACACAGGATATGTGTCTGTTACTTATTTAAACAGTTTTTTTTTTTTGTAGTGAGATTTGGAAGTTATGCATAAAAACCCATGCAGTTTTGTTTAATTCAGAAAATATTCAGGGCCACAAAATACACCAGTGCATTTAAAGGGCTTATCTTTCAAAAAGAGAATGAATAAGATAAATAAATGAATAAGTAAATTTTTTTTTTTTTTAAGTATTTGGATTGAGTACATTCCTTTTAATGATAGATTCATTAATTCATCTTCATTAAGCACTTGATCCTGGTCAGAGTGGTGATGGAGTAAGAGAATATCCCTGAAACACTGGGCTCAAGGTACTAATACACCTGGACGGGACACTTTTCAACTGAGGGAATCATTCACTTTGCTTGTCAACACCTAGGGGCAATTTAAAGTCTCCAATCCACTTACTTGTATGTTTTCGGGATGAGCGATGAAACCACAGGAAACCTCTTGCATAAAAAAACACCATAAAAACTGTAACCCAAGCTTATGATGACAATTGTAGACATTGGAGTTCTAAGACTAAAAAGATACCTGACCCACTGATGCACATTCCTTTCTTTCTGCTTTTCCTGATTATTGTGAAACAAACCTGGAAAGATCAGCTCAGGTTTTAGTCTTCAAAGCCATTGATTTCATCTTCTCCTAGAGGGTCCTTCATGTTCCCATGCCAGCTCTCCAGCAGGTCCTGAGTCTGTCTCAGAGTTTCTGTCCAATCAGACATATCTGATACACTTCCAATCAAGCAGCAACACTGGAAGCTCCATGCCCTATCATGGAGAGTATGTTCAGTAACTCTGAAGAGAGACCTCTACATGTACTACTCACCTACTGCCTTTGTGTTTCGCATCTGTTTTCTGAGTATATCTTCTTCCGGATTACAAAGAGACCAACTTCCTGTGCGATTTATCTTAATGTTTCATATTAAAACAAGTTCATCCCAATACCTAAATGCTCTGAGAACTGCTAAAATGTTTGCGTTATGAAATAGATCATACACCAAAACAAGATAAACTTTACAACTCCTGGCGTAATTGGCCTCCATTTGAGTCATTTGGTCCTCAGTAACCTCAACCCCATTTAGATTTGGTCTTGGGCCAAGCAACTGCATCAAACCGGATGTAGCCAGTCTTGGCTATGTGATTTGTGGAATGATGGATGCAGCTGATTGAATTAGAAGTGTGCCAAGATTACATTTGTAGAGAGAGAGTTATTTGAGAATGCACTGAAAGCAAGTCTTATGGCAGAGAGAAAAACAAATATTGATGATTTTAAGATTCGTTTAGGGATTCTGGGAAAAAAAGTACTGAAATTCTCTCATGGGTATGTGAATGTCCAAGATAAAAAAGTAGGAACTCAATACTCAACTATGTTTCTTTTAAAAACATGACTTGTTTAATATTTACAGTGGATCATTTTGTTACTTCTGACTCTCGGGGCTTAAACAGCCTCAGGCAAAAAAAAAAGAAAGAAAAACTAAATTATCCCTGTTAAATTATAAAGCAAACCAAACCATAAGCAAGGCAGGTGCAGCAAGAAGTAAGTTATTTCAACAAGTACGTAAGAAGTCATTTATAAAGTAGCTAAAATGACATGGAGTAACCAAAATGAAAACCATAGTCTAACAAAAATTCAGATTTCATTTATAAATCAGTTTTATGCCTTGTTAGTGTTCATTTTCTAACAAATCTCCATTAGCTTATCCTTACGCATCGCAGTCAGTAATTTTGTCATACAAATACAAAATCATCAATATACCTACTGTTTTATAAACACAGTTATTTTTTTTATAAATCAATCATAACTTAATTTTTACAACTTTAACACAGCAGGTCTTCAGACAAATCGATGGCTGCTTCAAGCTGTTCTTCTGGCTTATTTAAAGGCTTGTTTAAGTCTATAATCCCTCACAGAACTTGTGTGTCGGCAAAATAAGTTTTTCTCTTATTCAGTAGAGTGGGGTTTTAGAGCACAAAGCCTAAGAGTCCTGCTGGTTTGTTCAAATCTGACCTTGGTGAACCCCCTGAATTGAACAGCCATGTTAGGGTTCCTTCTGAGAGCGAGACTTATGCCGCTTTCTACAAGAACATTATTAAAGATGTCCTTTAGAGAAATGACTTTTCACAGATCTTTGCTATTTTGATGGAGTTCAAAGCTGCATGCAGAGAAAATTTATTACAAACCCCCATGGTGGTAGCTCTTGTTTTTCTATTTAAAAAATGTTATAAAACCACAGTGTTTCTCAGCGTTAAAGCAGCTACATGGACACTAGGTTATACAAACTACTGGATCAGAATGAACTTTTAAGGAAAGGAGAGAAAACCCATTCCTGAGTCCCAATACCAAGATTTCTGTAGTAAATAAACAAACCAGACTGGTGGTTGTACTCTGTGCTCCAGCATCACCTTTTCCCCCTCTGAATGCCACCATCGCTGTACTCAGGCCTCCTGCGTCACACAATCAGTCTCTGTTCAAACTGAAGAGACGCTGCTGAGTCAATCTGGCCGTAATTCCTGAGCTCCATCATTCAATTCCCAGAGTCACTGAAGCCCTTATCAGATCAGCAGCCAAATCCTTCACACTGCCTCCCATCCCACTACGCAAAATGTCTTCCTCTTCATCTCATCCTGTGCAGAATTTAACAAGGCTGTCAGCAAGTTTACCAGCTTATTTACCCGCTCAACCTCTGCCAGCAAACACCATATAACAACCATCTGCTAACAACGCGGGACAAATACGTGGAGGCGTATTCATTGTCGCAGTACAGGGCTGTTTCTAAAGTTGAGTTAAATGTGTGTAGTGAGGTGTTAATACATTAGACATCACTACAAACTAAAGCGCTATTCAGACAGTCGTATTGACATCACCATTTCAAGGCCTTGATGTTGTATCTCATAGCAACACTCTGACAATTAACTTTCATGTTTTAGTAATCTATTACATCATATTACATTTGACATAGAGGAGAAATTTTCTTCATCTTTCGAATGCTCCATTTAGGGGTTGTCACAGCAGACCATTTATCTCCATCTAACTCTGACTTCCCCATCTTCCCTTGTCAGTCCAACCTCCTGCATGTCCTCTCTCACCACATCCTTTAACCTCCTTTTGGGCCTTCTTCTCCTTCTTCTAAAAGTCTCCTCCTGATATACCCCTCATCCCTCCTCTGCACATGTCTAAACTATCTTAATCAGGCCTCTCTAACTTTAATATATTAGGTGATTCTCCTTCAAGTTACAACTGTAGAGCGTATGCATTGATGACATTCATTGTTACCCCTTCCACTTCCAATTTCACACTCATCACTTTATCAGACACTCTCCTCATTTCCACAACACTCTTGGCATACTTTTCCCCTGAGTATTAGACCTACACCATTTCTATCATCTACACCATAGTAAAGCAGTTTAAACTCACTTCCAATGTTCTTTGCCTTGCTTCCTCTCCACTTGGTCTTTTGTACATACAGTAAATCTATCTTTCTCCACTCCATAATATTAGCTATCTCTCGCCGTTTACCAGTCATAGTGCCAACATTTAAAGGTCGTATTTTAACCTCTACCCTTCCTTATTTCCCTATCTCTCTGGATCTCCTCTATTACAGTAGCCCAATTTCCATAGATATTTTGCTGATCAACGGTACCTGAGGTGGTTGTTGTTGTTAAACCGGGCCTTGACTGATCTGGTACGGAAATCTTCTTCATGACTCACAAATTGATTTGGCACATGTTCTTATTCTGGCTTGAGATTAAGACTACACTGGCTTGGGCAACCTCAATGGCTGAGTGATTCATAAAAAAAATAAAATATTGATTATATAGAAAGGGGAAATGCATTATAATACACACATGAGCAACCTCACAGATTCTCAGAAACAATTTACAGTCTCACACAGTTGATCCAAAATGTGATAATTACAGAGAAAGTGCAAAACACGCCTTAACTGCAAAGGTAATGTAACTGATGAAACCTGAAGAAAAACTGTAAAACAAACATTCCCAACCTCCCTTAATATCAGCTTTCACTCTCAGCTTGCAGATTAACACTCTTTGCTGTGAGTCTTTGTGTTTTGTGTTAGTTTTGGAAGTCAAGTTAAATCCCATTTATGCTTTCTGATAATCTAATAGTGATAATAATCACTGTGAAACGGACCACTAGCTGCAACACCAACATGATACAATGGTCTCAAATTTAAAGGTAGTAAAGACTTTGTATTTTGTAGCTGAGCAGTGCTCGAGATGAAAATAATCTTGTCCTAGAAATGTCATCTACATGAGCTTCAAGCAAGACGCCCGTAGTCATGAGTTTCTTCTCTTCTGTTTAAACTGAATATGAGGCTGTTACTCAATGTCCAGAGCTTGATGTTCTCCATTTAATTAAGAATAATCAAGTTCCAGCTGATT
>JAOTRS010000008.1:13847726-13858816 GCA_028565755.1 Dinotopterus cunningtoni
CTGATCAAATCATAATGAATAAACGCTTGATAAAGAGCAAAAAAAGCAAAAGCCTTAATAAAATATCCTGTTCAAGAAATTAACTCGGGGGGGGATTTGGAGCCCTTATCCAGAGCAACTTCAATTTATAATCTCATTACATATCAGAGCAGCTGAAGGTTAAGGACCTCGCTTACGGGTCAAGTAGCGGCAATGTGGTGGTGGGCTTTAAATGTGGGACCTTCCGATCAGTAGTAAAAGGCCTTAATCACTGAGCTACCCCTGCCCCAAATTCATAATACATCTATATCCCAAGGATTGCATGCCTACTGAAAACAGTAAAGGACCCAATGCAGAACCCTGAGGAACTCTCTTTTGTATAATTAAAACAAATATTGTATAGTGATAAATTGTTAATGATTAGTCAGATTGATCCTGAACTATGTCTATTAATTATGTTATTTCTATTTGATCAAAGCAGCTCTTTCTCTTGAGGTTTCCACCCTGCTCCTGGAAAAGGACCTGTTGAGAACATTTTAGCATTTTCCCCTGCCCTTACACAACCAGCTCAGCTCAACTCAACTTAGAGCTGGGAAGACACTAAAATGTGCAGGACAAGGGGTTTTCCAGGTTCTCCAGCCATCTACATCACTTTTGCGCACTGTCCCCCAAATCTTCAGTAGTAACTACCTCAAACCCAGGGTTGTCGATGCCTTGCTGTCCATGCTGACAACGTACAAAATCTTTGTTTGGTTCATTTAGATAGCAGCTGGGGCATTGAGGCGTGGCCACTGGAATGGTTTTGGAGAAATTAGAGAAGTCGACCCGGTATTTGCCCCCTTTGGTTCGGGAGATAATGGGCAGATAGCAGTAGCCCCATTGGATCTCACGTGGGATGTAGGATGTGCGAACCTGGCATGATGAACTTGTGGATTCAGCCATTCCCTCCAAGAATACCACCAACTCAATATCCTGCTGCTGAAGTGTATCTGCAGTCATCTCTGAAAAAGGACTTGAACTGTCAATGACATGGTACAGCGTCAGCGGACAAACGAAGAAGAGGTTGTCCTTGCCGGCGTCCACCAGGAAGTCTACGTTGACCTGGTCCAGGATGATGGGTTCTCCATTTGGAGTAAAACTGGTTTTCAAGAGCTTGCCGTAAATATGACTTCCAATGAGCAGTGTTTTCCGAAGGTTTGCGACTCTGATCTGCAAGCACAGGCTTTCATTTTTCAAACAGATCACAGCCGTGTCACTAAAGGTAACAGTCTTGGCACGATTTTTCGGGAGGGAGATTTTGGCCAGGATCAAGCCGCACATGAAGCAGTTTATTATGGCTCCCAGTAGAGACTGGATGACAAGAAGGGCCACTGTTTCGGCACAATGACCTGTCAAAGCTCGTCCACCATATCCAATAGTGGTCTGTGTCTCTAAGGAATAAAGAAAGGCACTTGTGAGACCGTTTATGTTGTCAATACACTTTAAATGACCATCAGGAACATTCTCTCCCTCCAGGTCCCCGTTGCTTTTTGCAATGAAGTACCACAGCAGCCCGAAGACGAACCAGCTCCCAGTGAAAGCGGCGACAAAAAAAAGTATAACAAAACGCCATCGGATCTCAACGAATGTGGTCCAGAAGTCCATCAGGTAAGCAAAATGGCTATGATAAGCAACATTGCCAAATTCAATGTTACAGTGGCCGTCTTTGCTCACGAGCCGCGTCCGTCGAATCCTGCGTTCCGCTACATGATCATGAACCTCCTTACGGATGAACTGCAACATTCCTTTATCAACATGGAAAAAGGGACATGATAATGTTGATATAGATAAAAATGAAGTAGAAACGTTCTGCCATGATTTAATAGTTCTATATTTACTGTATTCAGTAATAGATGCTATGTAACACATTATTAAAAGCAAGTGTTGTTAAGAGCTGCTCTTCATGTTTCTCTGATAACGTCTTAAAGGTCATTATTTTTTCTACCAACATTAATGCCTTAATCAAATATAACTCTCATTCCAATGTGATCCATTTCTGAGATCTGACAATTCACTTAGCATCAGCAACTGGTACAATTAGTGACATACAAATCCTAGAAAAATTTACCAAAATGATAAAAGTATTATATATAAAAGTACTTCTACAAAAGTAACTTACCTCCAGTTGCAGAGGTTAGCCACAGATCTACTGAAGCACTGTTAATGGACTAAGTAAACTTTTTTTTAAATCATTTAGGAAAATGCAACAGGCAGGATGAAACTTTTGTACTTCCACTTCTCCGTCTAACAAAACACCATCAGGGTGCCACGAAAAAAAGTAATCCGCATTGAAATGCCCTAATCCCAGGCACATGCTACAGACAAGTTGATCAAAACATTTTACACATGTACATAAGCAAAGAAAACACCTGTGACTATTAAAGCACCTCGATATGGCTGAAATCTGATTTGTCATTTTTTTTTTAGGTATAGATGGCTTCTTGGACTCACTTTTCTTTTACCACAAGGAACTCTGATGGGGAAACAAATCCCCCAAAGAGCCCCTCTGGTGCTTGGACATTTACCCATGAGGGGCCTAAAACTTCACAAAGCAACACTTCAATCACACTAGCCATTATTGTCTGCACCCCAATACACCCCAGGATGACTCCGCCCCTAATCCACAGCACCACAAAGGTTCACTGAATGTGTTGATAAGAATGAAAATCATTCAGTCATATGCTATAAGTTAATCTATACATTTACCAGATCTCAACTCATTTGAGAAGATTTTTTATTTTGGATCAACACTACCATCATTCACAAAAAGACAATGCCAAAACCATGACAGGTTTGTGATGAATCAGTTCCTATGAATCACTGTTTCAGCAGCTTGGGGAGGCTGAACTAGGGCTGTGCAATTAATTAAAAAAAAAATTTCATTTACAATTTTGGTTTCTAATGATTATGAAAACAAGATAATTGGAGTCAATCTTATTGTACCGCATGACGTTTTGCAGTAATATTTCTGTTCTGTGTTATAAACCACAAACTGTGTTATAAATGCATCCATTTGCTTTACAGTTGTGTGCTTTGACTCTCTCACTCTCAACCAAGCTATGGCATGTTTAGCCAAAGATTCAACACAACAAAATCGTTCCCTTCCAGCCAAGCATTTAACTCACACTGGGACTTTTGATTGTATAGAATAACACAGTTATGAGATTAAAAGCTTCCTTTAGTGGCCCATTCATATGGAACTGGCATGGAACAAAGTTTAATGAGTGCAGTGGTCTCTCCGAGCCACCTCGACCAGGATCGTCATTCACGGACATACAGCCGTCTTTAAAACGTTTGCACCATGCAGCCTTTTGCTGCGGCTAAGAGTCTCATCACCATACTGTGCTTGAAGTCTCCTGTAAATGTCAATTGCTTTAATCACCAAAAGTTTCATCACAAGTCCTGGTTTGACATGAAAAAAACAGTTTAGTAAAAGTGTAGTAAATGTTAGACGTTTCTGTAATCAGCAAATAGTCGTTATCTTTGTATTGAACAAATATTCTGATTATAATTTTCGCATTAATCAAGCAAATTTCAGAATTTCATTAAAGTAGATTTTTTTTTTATCCTTAAATTTGTCCTTGTCTGGATGTGCTAGTAATAACATGAGCCAATGCACCCAAAGGTTTGGAAATAAAAAAATCTTTCTTTAAAAATTACAACTCACTATTAATTAAAATTTTGTATGACAGAACCTCTTTTTTTTGGCGGTGGACTTCACCTTGTGTAAAATCTTTCTTATCCTAAGCGGACATTAAGTAACAGCACTGTTGAAGCGGATTAGAAGCGAATATTAGATAAAATGCTGTAAGGACAATGAGATTATTATTAGGGAAAACTAATCCCTGATAAATGACGTCCATTGTTGTTCACAAATACAAAATTCCATGAAAACACTTGCCCTTTCAAACCAGAAAAAGGTCGCGATTAAACAAACTGATTGCTTAATGTAAAAGAGGAACTGTTAAAATGCAGCTGAACTTTTTTATTACCTGATCAGAAAAATAAGCACAATGTATTTGCAATAATGTTGCATACACACTTACAGAAACACAGATAGAGCTAAAACCCACACACAGTGATCTGATTAAAGAAATCTAAAACTCGGTTCTTAAAAGTATGTGATAAGTTAGAACCAAATCTTTTTAAACCATCCCTTAACTTTGACAAAGGAACCGTTTGACTCGGTAACAAAATGAAAGTTTACAGCAAGCTTACAGGGACACTGTGCTAAAATATTGATAAACTATGAATCATCAACACTACAAAAGATCTTTTCTTTTTTTCTAGGATCTGGCTGAGTGATGTATTTTGGACAAAATACAGAGAAGAGAGAAAAAAAAAGAAACTATTGTTAACTGTACATTCATCAATGTGATTGATGTCTCTGAGCGCAGCGGAGTTCAAGTTTAAGAACATTTTAGTTAAAAAATTTTTTAATTATATACAGTACATGTGAGAAAATACAAAATTGAGAAATCACTTTAAAGAAGACGACGACTTTGTCAGGTTTATAGTAAGACACGCACAGTGTAAAAAATGGAGTCGTCTAGACCCTCCCTGCCTCCTGGAAGTGTTTCAGCAGTGCGTCGTCAGCCCGTATGGGGAAGGTCAGTGTGTGTTTGCGGTAGTACTCGGGTTGGTCCTGCAAGTTCTGGATGACGTCACTGAGCAGGTGCGCTCTTTCGACGCCACACCCCGGGGCTTCGTATTCCAGTGAAATAAAGTGCACGTGGAGGTGGTAGTAGGACGGCTGGTAGTGCAGCATCACTCTCAGTTTAGATGCTGGGATGCCGTAGCGCTGCAGGATGATGTCCTATTAGGGAATGTGGGGGGTTGTGTTATGCTCTAACACTAACAGCAAAATCTGTTATCTTCATTAGCTCTTTCAAACTTACCAGCCCTTTGTTTTGGATGTTTCTCAGCAAAGGAAGATGATCAGCTGTGAGATCTCGCAAACTCTTTATGTCTCTTGGATGTACGATGGCAATCAGGTACAAGTTGTCGAGCTGAAATGGAGGAAACAAAGCTTTACAATTGAGTCTTTACATTTACATTTTACAGTGGAACCTCGGATTGCGAGTAACCCGTTTTGCGAGGTTCTGCAAGACGGGTAAAATTTTTTATAATAAATTTTGCCCTGTTAAACAAGCGGGTCTTGATTTACTAGTACCGATTATCATCGAGTATCATGTAAGCATGCGCTTCTTGTTTTGATGCCGAGTTTGTTTTATTTTTACTTTACAGCAGTGATTCCGTTAATGTGCATGCGCACTCGAATGTCATTAGAGATGTTTCTTGTTAAAGAAGTTTTTCAATTGAAAACAGTGTTTCCGTTGTGTGCGTATGTACAAGTGTGTGAAAGTCGTCCCACACAGGAGCCCTTTCTTCTCTCAAATAAGGGGGGAGGTAGGGCTACTGTGTAAGACGAGAGGAGGGAGGGCGGGAAGGGGTCATTCCTCCCCCTGTCTTACCTCGAGCTTTACACACACACACAAACACACACACACACACACATACATACATACATACACACACACATAAATATACACACACACATACATACATACACACATACATACATACACACACACACATACACACACATACAAACTAATGGAAACACTTCTCTGTTGGGATTTATTTTTTACTTTTTTTAAAGATAAAGTACAGGTTACAGGTTGTTTTTTGGGTTGTGGAACGAATAATCTGGGTTTTCTTAATTTTTTATGCGGGGAATTCACTTTGATATACAAGCACGCTTCCGGAACGAATTATGCTCGCACTCCATGGTTCTACTGTATTACATTTCTTCTATTTCACCAAATAAACGTCTTTGTCCCTAATCTTTTAATCACTCTTCCTTGTCTCAGTAAAGCCATAATCCTCACCTTTACGCCAAAACATTTCCCTGCCTGGCCAAAAAACACAAACAAAGTCAGCATTTCAAGAGGTTAACATTACTGACCTACATCAAGCAAAGATTAAAATTACAAGAACAGAGTTAAGTACTGTCTGATGTGTTATTAAAACCTGAAAGGAAAGTGCTAACCATCAAATTAACTGAAGAAGCCTCATAAATAAATATTTGATGAAGTTCCATCGTAAAAATAGTTGAGAGCTATGTTTAACAGTGAAAGTAAGATCATTTCCATGCTCACGAGATTGGCAATAAAAAAATCAATTGTTAGTAAAACTAATCAAAACAATAAAGCTTCAGTTTGCCGGGGAGCAGAATTATTAACCTTCGGAGCAATGGAAATAGTGCATGTGGTCTTGAGTCCAGATTGACCCTACTCCAGACCGATGGGTGCATCAGGGGGTGGTGTTATGATCTGGGGTTGCTTAAGTTGCTTAGGTCCAGACTCAGCAATTTTATGTGGCAATAAAATGAAGTCAGACGACCTGAATGTACTGAATGACTAGAGTGTCACATTTATGTTAGTTTGTCTTCCCTGATAAACGCATATTCCAGGACTCGGATTGTAAAGGAGTGGTTCTTAGAGCACACTATTGCCACATTGTGCACCATAATTGAAGTGACAGACATTGAAACTAAATATTAGTGCAATTAGTGACTTTTTTAATTTTTAGATTGTTTATGGTTCAGAGTTTATATCTAAAAAATCATGTTATTTGCCTATAAATAATAGTTATTAAAATGATAACTGTTTTGTTGTGATGTAATCACGGTGTTGGCATTTAGCTAAATAATCTCTTCATTCACAGTTATCTTCCTCCTGATGTTCACAAACCTGCTGCTGGTCCCATTTGAAATCTGGCAGCAGAATGAAACCGATTTGGGGGTCTGGATCTTCGAAAACGATCCGCTCTGCCTCAGCTTTCTTTTCCAAGATGTTGTAAACCCACTGCAGGAAAAATGCAACAATTTCTTTAATGTTTTCAACATTATATTAAAAAAAAAATCTCCTCTCCATGACTCTTAATAATATGACCTCAGGATAACTAACGCTACCTGTGAAAGTAGGAGGTTTCCCTAGGTGTGTGCCAATATAGTTTAATTAATTTTTCTACTAGAAACATTTACAGGTAATTCTTTCAAATCGGGCTTCACTTTACATGAGCAGGACGAGATGTACCTGCACACTGAAGCTCTGGCTGTTTATGTAGGGAAGAGTGATGGACTGATAATCATGCTCGGTCTCTTCAAGGAGGAATGTCTCTTGGCGCAGATACTTCAGCACGTGTTTCTCAGTGGCTGGGCAGATCAGAGTCGACTTAATTGCTGCAGTGACACAGAAAACAGTAAGCTAACAGTAAGATCTAGGTCATATCAGATGACATTACAAAAAAAATAATCCAATACAGAGCCAGAGGTTACCCAGCGTCAGATAGGGACGTGTCCGTCTACTGGATGTCTGCATTTCTTACCGTTGAGATCCGGTGGTGGTTCGAGCTGGTAGGTGCTGTAGATGTCGTTGCTCGCCTCCAGCTTCTGCGTGCTGTTCTTTAACATCCGTATAAGGATATCTTGTGTGATCGGCGTTTTCTCCAGGATGATAACAGCGTCCTGGTCATCGAGCTAATAATGAGCAAAGGAGAAAAGTACAGAAAATAAGGTGTAAAAAAGCAAAATACAACACAAAGCTGTAAAAATAATGTAATAGCCTGTTAGTGTGTTTAATATACAATGTGTCCTACACAGAGTATATTTGTGCACTAAAGAGTGTTGAGTTGTTAATGTTTTTACTTCGTCTTACTCTTCACATATGGGTAGATGGACAGGAGGGTTTGCAAAATAAAGCAAAATATTGTGTTAATGTTCATATGTACACTATATTTCTTTTGCAGGTTTGGCCAAATACTTTGAACATAAGTATTTGGCCAAACTTGCAAAAGAAATTATTTCCAAAAGCATATACTTCACTATGAAGTTGGTCCCCCTTTTGCAGCTATAACAGCTTCCACTCTTCTCAGTGATAACTTAATAGTTAATATAACTTTTTAATTCTACACTAAAATGTACAACTTTGCCTCACAGGTTCTATGCACCTTTACCGTAAACCTTGCTGTATCCTAAACACCTCTTTATCAGAAACATAGGGCACTACAAAGAGTGTAGAACACATGACAACACACCAAGTAGTGCACTAATGAAGGAGAGGAAACGCAGTTTGAGGCACAACCCAACGTTAGCTAGCTAGCTGGCTAGATAGATAGATAAATGGTTTATTGATCCTGAAGTAAATTCCAGAACGTTCCATTAACGTTAGCTAACATGCTAACTCGGTGCCTCTTTCTCACACGAAGTTTTTATTTTATTTGTACCTTTCCTTGTACGAAAATGTTTTTCTCCCGGGCAGATTCCCGGAGGATCCTTATAACTTCAAATCCTGACACGGATCTCTCCGCTGCGGATTCTCCTTCATCGGATCTGGGCCGCTTTTGTGCTCCGTGAGGGCTACAACTACCACCTTTTGGAGACGCCGCCATTTTGGTCACGTGACTGAATGAGCCAATGACGTTGCGCTTATCAAACATCTGCACGTACTGCATCAATATAGTTAAAGAAGTTAAAAAAAGGGGAGGAGGCAAATATAAATGCTAATTTCATTGGTCAACAAAAATATATAATATTCATTCACATTGTTTGCAGCAACAGTTTTATTTTTTTCAATTTTGTTTTAAATCTTAGGCTATTTTACCATTCATCCTGTGATTCATATAAATGTCAAAAGTGACTTTGTCGCCGTCTTGTGGTTACCATTGGCACGGCATTGTTGTTATTACCCAATTGATTCCAAGTGAATTTAATATTAAATGACAATAATTAATATTCTAATATCTCTAGTAATATCTCCACGAACCAATGAAAATATAAATGTTTACTTTTTTTGGTAAAAAAAAAAAAGTGTTTTCAGCATTGTAGTTATGTGTCGAGCTATTTTTACCATTCAGCCTGTGATTTCTACAAATGACAAACTTACTTTATCGCCATCTTCTGGAAAACATTGGCATGGCATGATAGGCTTTTCTTAAATTGATTACAAACATACACGGTTTAATGACAATAAATAATTTTACTTTACACACTTTGAAGTTGAATCTCCAGATTTCTCTTTCTCACACACCCACACACAGTTTGGCCATATTTGATCTGGTAATGAAATTGTGTGACATGGTTGCAATCTTGATCCGGTTCTATCTAAGGGGGTACAAACTTTTGCACTCCACTCACAAACCTTTTCTTGCAGAGGTTTTCCTCTTGGATTTTATTACAATGCTAAAACACATCCACGATAGATTCTCCAGCACCCAAACTGGAAATTAGATCACTTACAGTCAATTTCAAAATTATTGGCACCCTTCTAAAGAGCAGGCAAATTACAGGTATAAAACAAACACTACACACAGTGATCCCACAACTTCGCCTAAAACTTGAAAGAGTTCACTTTACTCTTTAAATCATGATCAAAATGCTGTATAAAATGCTGCATAATTACTTGTTTTGACAGGCAAGTCAGTTTTCATGAAACTCATTCACACACAAAACCACAAGAGTCCATGATCATGAGACAGAATAAAATATTGAGAAGGAAATGAGAATGAACCTCCCGTGACTAGTCATTTCTCTCTGTGCAGGGCTACTGATGCACAGGATTATGGGAAATGCAGGACAGTGAAGAGTACATGATCTTTGGTACAAAATGTCTTGATTCTCCCCAGATCTCATCACATCACTCGTTCCACACATCCTGCTTTAGGATCTCTCCTCCTCCGTGCTCACACGATGTTGCTCTCCAGCATGGGCTCCTGGCACAGGATGCGTTTGAAGTCGAAGGTGCTCAGGTCGATGGTCTTAAACCCTCCGTCCAGGATGAGCTCGGACACGGCGCGGCCCACGGCGGGAGAGTGCTGTAGCCCATGCCCGCTGAAACCCGTTGCGAAGTACATGTTGTTGACCAGCGGGTGCAGACCCACAATGCAGTTCTGGTCGAAGGTGTTGTAGTCGTAAAACCCCGCCCATGCTCCTGACACCTGATTAAAAAGTAAAAGAAAAAAGTAATCACAGGACATGTCTTGTCATCAGTTGGACAAATGCTAAGCCCTGGGTATTTCACTGGATTACCCATAATGCACCCAGTGTCCAAGCAAATATAAAAAGCAAGTTTTGTGACTACTAAAGACAACTAGTACTCGTTAGTGTAATATTTATTACAGTTCTATTTATTTCCTCCGGTGAAATAAATATTAGAGATGGAGAAAATTGATTCTGTGATTTATCGTGATTATATCGCCACACTGCCTCCAAAATTAATTTCTTGTTCTATTTTTTTTTTTTTTTAATTTATATACCATTTGAGGTGGTAAAATTTTGGTGCAGTTCCTCTATAATCCTACAGGTGTCACTGTAAACTGTTTACACAACAACAGGCAGCATGGCATCATGTGTGGTCCAAGTGAATAATTTCCAAAGTTTGCTTAGAATTGTAACAAAATTTAAGAAAAAAATAATATTGAATCAGGATATTTATAAAATTGTGATACTTATAGAATCGCCACCGAGGTATCGTCATATCGTACCGGCCGGTCCCAGTGAGTCCCGTTTGTAGCCCTTAATGCTCAGAGCATTTTAGACATTATTTGTTTTGCTGTGTTTTTTAATAAACACATACAGGGCTGAGGATTGTGCAGTATAGTGTGCCATATCCCTTTTTTTCAGCACAAAATAGGCAATATGACCAACTAAATTTTAGTTAATTTTAACAAACGTCCAAAAATGTTTTGAGCAAAAAATTATAAACTGGGTCACAAAGGCAAAGAAATAGCACAAATAACACACACAATCACATTTCTATGGATGTTTTCGTTTTTTTCTATGACCAAAAAATCGTAATAAGTTGCTCAACGTGATTCCTATATTCCAGTTGTGGTAAAAATGACCCTTTATAAAAGTAATGAAAATTTTGTACCCAAATAGACAGTTTGAAGTCTAAAGCCTTCCTGTTAACACACACCAGCAAGGCTTTTATATAAGCACACTCACAATAAAGAAAAAATGTTGTGATTTTGTAAATGTTTGAAAGCAAATAAGGTGCGCTGTTCTGTAT
>JAOTRS010000008.1:13871652-13882203 GCA_028565755.1 Dinotopterus cunningtoni
GGGGGGGGGGGGGGGGGGGGGGGGGGGGGGGGGGGGGGGGGGGGGGGGGGGGGGGCACGGTGTCCAATGACGCGCGCACACAGACACAAAGAGCAGGCTAAGCCTTCAGCAGAGAGATAAAATGGATTTTTAACGTCTCTAATGAGACTTGCTTTTGCTTTACCCACACGCTGTACACACACTCATACAGACACAAAATAAAATATGTTTTACACACACACACACACACACACACACACACACACACACGGTAACAGTGTTATAGTAAACATTACACGCATGCACGGATGTTGATTATACCAGTGAGAGACGTGCACTAAGACCCACTAAGGTCGCCTGAGCAGGGGAGACGATTACCCACAATTCCACGGCGCAAGAGAGAGAAAAACCGCTGGCTCAGTTGTGATCATGTGACGCTCGGCTTTAAAACAAGGAGCGCATGCGTGATACATGATACTCGGTACTCGTAAACTAAGACTTGTTTGTTTTCCCAAGTCGAAATTTATTAAAACTTTTTGCTCGTCTTGCGGAACACTCGCAAACCGCGTTACTCGCAATCCAAGGTTTCACTGTATCAGTTAAAGCTTCACCTCGTTCTTGATGGGGTAGGTGGAGTCCTGCTGCTTTTTGGTCTTCTTATCAGGTCGGCTGACGTCCAGGTTCTTCATGTACGTAGTGAGAACCTGAGAGACGCCGATTCCTGAGAGGATGCACATGACCGGAGCTAAAACCAGCATCAGACGCACCTACGGCAAGGGGAGGAAAAACAGCTCCAAGTTTTTATGTCAAAGAATTCATAAGTATTAGAATATTAATGCATTAATAATTATAAGACTGCACTTGTATGGCAGTAAATGCAGAAGATCAAAAAGGACATCATAGTAAATCTAATATTTCAGATCAAATACATTTTTGTGTCCAAATTAATGTTTCACGCTGTTGAAGAAATCCATGTAAGGACTAACTGATTAAATGAAATCGCAAATGGTTTGACGTTCTTGGCACACGTTCTCTACGTCGGGTAAAAAAATAATGCGTATGCCATAAAGCCTGAGGAGTGCGATTGAAACAGCCACAAGACTCACATGAATTGCTAAAATAGAAAATATAGTCTCCAACTTACGAACGAGTTCCTTTCTGGGAGAATGTTCTTAAGTCGGATTCGTTCGCAAGTAGGACAAAGTGAGTCTCATACGCCTACAGGTTTGGTGTTTTGGTTCCGCACATCGCGAGACTGCGCCTTTGTATCGCAAGGGGAATCCCGGTGACATAGCAGGGTCAGCTGACCTCGTTTAAAGCGTACTCGGATTCTATAATGTAGAATAATTTCTACAATGTACCAGACTTTAGATATTTTATACATTCACTTACACACTGAAAATATTGTATATGATATATATACACAATATATATTGGTATGTTGTGCACCGTGATTTGTTTTGTTCGTATCTGCAGAAATTCATAACTAGAATGTTCATAAGTCTGGGACACGCAGCTTACCATCACAGCCGAGAAGTACATGCTGGTCACACCGTACATAATGATGAAAATTCTAGCGTCTGACAAGTTGTTGAAGCAGTAGTACAGACCCACTAGAAATAAATTTTTGATAAAAAAATTATAATAAAACGTCAGATATGCTCTGTTTTTGAGCATCAACAAAATAAATGAAAAAAAAAAAATAATTAAATAAAAAGAAAGTAGTTTTCTTTACCAGGGAACATGAAGACCAGTAGCTGCAGGTCAAAATAGTAAGAGGACCAGGTGGTGGGCTGGTGCTCGGACACAGAGGCGATGATGGGGATGTTGTTCTTGGCGTAGGACGGGTCGAGGAGAGAGTAGAAACGGCCAGTCCATGGGGAAATCTTTCCTGATTACAAGCAGAGAGAGAGAGAGAGAGAGAGATGATCAGGGGCTGACTGAGGTGTTTATATTGTTGTTGCTTATACTGTAAAAGGTGACTTAAATTTACAACATTGTGATTGTTCCTAGGAGTCCCAGTACAACAAGCCGTATTAAATTAAACATGAACTAGAGCTGTGAATCAAAAGCAGACCTTAAATTCAATTCATTTATTTTCCGTCATGATTTTCACTTTATATCTGCAAGAAATGGCTTCATGCTTACTGACGGGATTTATCCATCCATTTATGGATAAAGCTCAAGAAAACTAAAGAGAGAAAAAAAAGTTTCTTTTTTCAAGAAACCTGTAGGAGCCTATTTTGTTCAGATTCAATAATCAATGTTATATTGTACGGTGCATTTCAGTTTTGAATTGTTTGCATTTGTGAACTTACATTATTCATATGGGCCATTTGGATAAATATTCTGTACATTTTGTATTAAAAGTATGTGCCATGTTAAAATTGTGTACTGGCTCTTTAAGAATCGTGTCTGTGTAGTCTGCGGGCGCGCGTGCGTTCTTGGGAAGACAGCGGACTCACACAGTTTTCTGTGATATTTGAAATTTTAGATTATATTTTATTTTATTTTTTTTATGTATCTCTGAAGAAAAATTTGAGGGAAAAAATATTATAAATACATAAAATCAGGAAATTTGTTTGATATTGTGAGAATTATTTATAAACGAACACGAGCCTTAACTCTTGTGAGGATGTTTTACTCAACATTACAGTTAGGGAAGTGTACAGCACCGACGTGTGGAGAAGAATAAAGACGAGTAATCCTGAGGAGTTTTCTCTAGATTAGTACTTTGGAGTGAAATTGAGTTAAATTAAGTTAATAAGTAACTTATTTTCCAAGCTCATAGCCACGATGTCCTCACTTTATTAAAACTGTGTTTTATTAATAAACGTATATCTTGTGTATCTTTGTTTTCCTGTAAGCTGTTTCAGCTCCAGAGTAATAAACTAAATTAAATACAAACTTGTTTGCCACATTTAACGTCTCCATTCTGTGCTACAATCTTAAATAAACACACTGAGCAAATGTGAACACAGGGTGTGTCGTGTCCTTACCGGTCAGCATGAGCACGGCTCCGACGGAGAGCAGCACAAAGCCGACGAGGGAAATGACGCTCTTGAAGAGGATCTCGAACTGCTGGGCGTTGAGTTTGCTGCGCAGGTAGTCGACGAAGGCGTGGATCTGACACAAGCCGAACACGCCGAAGGCAGCCATGTGCTCCGACGATTGCACTGGCTTTAAAAGAAAAACAAGAACGACTGGATTGAGTTATTTTAGGTTAACATTAGGTTGATGATAGCAGGATGACGTGAGGTGATTTCAGTTCAGGTATCGATATCACTGATCGATTGAATCGAATGACTCTAGTTATACACAGCGTCTCGTTAAACAAAGAAAAACAAAGGTTGGAAGGAAGTAACTAGAGACGGCTGGTACCTCTGATAAGCAGACATGGCTAATACGTTTAGTCTAGACTAGAGGGTCGACTGATATGATTTTTTTTTTTTTCAATGCCGATGGTGATTATAAGTGATGATCAGATGTGCGTTTGAAACAGAAATGAAAATCTTGGTGTCAAAAATTAGAATAACACAAACGGCTATTAAAAAAATAAATTGTTAAAATGGCTTTAAGCATGTGTTTAATTAAAAAAGACCTTTTTAACGGTATCGAAAAATAAAAGTAAAGGGTGCATCCAGCAACTGATTTATTATTATTATTATTATTAAATATTTTTAGAAGATAATAAAGAAAAAAAAAAAATTCTGCAGATTTATAAAATAAATGTAAACTTTTTTTTAAAAAATCATTGTAAAATTTAAACTGAACTAATAGAACTTTAAAAAACGAGTCTCAACCAGCAGGTTTATGTTGCCTAAAGTTTCAGAAACTCTTCACTGAAGATGCACTCACTCGGAACAAAAGTTAAAGCTATGCGATAATTGTAAAAATGCTAAATATCGGTCCTGATAATTGACTAGGCTGGTTAATCGGTCGACCCCTAGTTTAGATCATGATGCTGGTGCGCAACAAATAAACCAAACCACTGATTTCATCACAGATTAATGAGTTGGCATTTCTGTTTAACGTTTTCCCTGCAACGAAATGAATTTTTTTTTTTTTTTTTTTTTTAAAGCAAGCGCTAGACAGGCAACGTTGCAATCTAGCAAAAAATAAAAATCTGTAATTTTTTAACATTTTTTAACATTCGTTTATTTTTAAAAACTAAACAAGCTTCAACCCCTGAGCGTGTTTGTGTACTTTATTTATTACATGATTTTTCTTTTTATTATCATTTTATTTACTTGTTTATTTTTAATGAATGTGATTTTCAATTCACATTCTGTGGACGATATGTATGAACCGGTTTATTATGAACCAGATTCAAGGTTTTTTTTTCCTGTTAGAGCTCAGCTGTAACTGATATGATGCAACAACCATGCAGAAGGTGTCGCGTGCCTGTGAGATTTATCCACCTGAAATCCTACAAAGGAGATCTGCATGGACAGGATGGTGCCCAGGCAGTAAACGGTGCAGTACGCCACGTAGATGCGGTGAGAGAAACGCCCGGTCAGCATCAGGACCAGGACGTGCAGCGGGATCAGGTTGATCAGGAACACGTAGCCTCCCCATGAGGACACCTGCAGACATTTAAACACACAGAAAAAGAGAGAGAGATTTGTATATAACGTATATATAGTGTGTAAAGACTACCAAGTGGGATGACGCTCACCATGTAGAAGTACGCCAGAGCGCAGTTGGACGACCAGTAAATCGACCCGGTCTTCACCGCCTTGATCCACATGTAGTAGGTCAGCAGCATGCAGAAAATAGCGATTCCTTTCCACGGAAATAAAAGAAAGAAAAGAAAAACACACTGTAAATCCATATAGACATGGCAACTTTAGTTGTCATGGTTACATGACAAATGGATAAATAATCTATTTTCTATTGAATTTTTTTTCTTTAAACCTTCGTTATCGTAGGAGCCTGCAACAGATCGGGAGATGTATCCCGGTACAACGGCGATCATGGCAGCGGCAAGAAGTCCAGCGCCAGCATCCTGTCAGAAAGAGGGGGAAAAACCGAATGGAAATGAAAAAATGAAACAGACCGTACATTATGACTATTATATTCAAGTAAAACAGAACAGAGAAGACGAACCTTGAGCTCCTTGGTGAAGTGGTAGGTGACGATGGCGGTGAAGGAGGAGAAGAGCGGTGCCAGGAACACGCACACGTTCCGGATGTCGATGGTGATGTGAAAGAAGTGCAGCATGTGGTAAAGAGCCGCCGAGGTCACCATTAAACCTGCACGGGAGAAGCTGTTCTTCTTAGCGATGTCAGAAAAGAGTCTGAACTGTTCACATGCAAATCATACTGGAAGGTACAATTGATTGTACAAAAAAAATCAAGAGTGATACTGAAAACCTAGGACGTGTTCATTTGGGAAAAGGTTAGACCAATCGAATTCATTCATGCACCGCGTTCGGGTTCACTCAGCGTACCGGGATAGATGGTCCCTCCGATAATCCTGCCGAGCGGGTACCACGCGCGATCATCGAACCAGTTGTGAAACTTGTAAAAGCCCTCCTCCGCCAGGAATCGAGTGGTGCGGTAATTGAAATACCTTTTGAAAGCAAAGCGAGACATGATCAGGACCATCATGCACGTCTCCATCAGAGCTTCTTTTACACTTTAAAGATACTCACGGATCGAACTCGTGGATGACGCTCTCGAACCTCAACACCGAAAACAGGCGAGTGGAAAACGCTGTGCAGAGCGAGAGAGAGAGAGAGAGAGAGAGACAGGAATGAATGAGTGTGATGCAGTAAGCTAAAGTCTTGCTGTAGAACCAAGAAATAGAAATAACTCACAGAGCACGGCCGCCATGGACAGGATGAGGAGTTTGAGCAGCGTGTCCTGTTTCTCATAGGACAGCCGCAGAAAGCCCATCTTGGTCATCTTTACTTTGCTAACACTCAATCCCTGAGGAAAAAAAGAAAGGCACACAGGTCAGGTGTTTACTGACACACGTAACATTCTCTGCGACAGTATTGTTCCAAATATCCAGTCTGACAAGTCTTATAAACGTGAAGGTATTCCACCCAGGTAGGCTTGTTTTTTTTTTTTTTTTTTTTTTTTACCTGTTCTAACTGTATAGTACTGTATTCACGCAAATCCCGCCTCCCTGCACCAGGATTGGTTTATAGGATCAATCTCCTGAGTGCTGATTGGCTGATTTCACTGTCAAAGTTCATAAAAATTGTGGGTTTAAACCAATTAGTGATGAAGGGGCGGGTTTTGTGGAACACAGATAGGGAAATAATTCAAGGTTGTTGTTTTTAAAATGTTTTTAAAAATATATAGTTTATTAAATTCATTTTGATTTTAAAAATACGCAAAAGATAATTGAACGAACCAGTCAACTGACATAAAATACGTTAGATTAGATAACATGGGCTGACTAGCTGCCTGTTAAACTGGGCCAAAATGCAAGAAAATGCTCGTTTTATTTTCCCACGCATAATACATTTACAATTCTTTCCAGCTATACATAAACAATGTTTAAAAATCAAGCAAGAAAAAACTTTTAAAACCTTTTAAAAGGAGGTTAATTTTCTACTGCTAATCTGAACAAGCTTGCTAGCTAGCATGCTAACACTACAGCCTGCTACACTATTCTAAACATTTTTGCTTAAACTAATGATCCCAGTATACATTGCAAAGTATCTCGGTTTACCTCAAGGTTATTTAGCAAATTATAAAAATAATAAAAGTACCAATTTCTTTCATCGGCGGTTCACTTCCACTCCGCTCCTGCTACACACTTCCCCTTAAACACACACACTACTCTCTGAGCACTCAGAGCCCCGCCCAGCCACGTAAAACCCGCGCTTATTGGCTGAACGGCAACAACGTCTACGTTTCCTCTTTTCTGATTGGTTGCCCAGGTGTCACTTAAGCCGTGACGGAGTTTACGTTTCCCTTATGTGCTTCAGAACTGACGTGTCCTTACAGATGTGCAGCTTTACACAGAAAAGTAGAAAACAATAAGTGCAAACTATTGTGCTTTACTTCAAAAATATGTTATACACTTATTACAAAATTAACTAGCAGCAGAAATATTTTAATGAACTGACTTAAAACTCTCAGCCACAGGAAAACATTAGAACTGTGCAAACATTTTAAAAAAGGCCATAAATGACAATCCCGCCTGGGTGGCCTGGAGCAGACTGCAGAGCAACTAGAGCAACATCCAGCACCTGATCCTTGAAAATCAACACATAACCTGTCACCAACTTGCGAAAGAGATGCATCTGTCTGTGGGAACTGTACACACAATCTTTCAGTGCATTAGGAATTATATAGAAAAAAAATAAAGCGAGTTTTTACTCTCATGACTGTGTTCTGTTATTCTGCACAATCAAAAGTTCCAGCCTGACTTGAACACACCTTAAAGTTAAGCTCTTATATATTGTTCTGGATGTTGTACAAACGAATAAGGCGTCAACTTTATCTTGTCTCACTTTGTTCAGAGTCGTGCTGCAACAGTAGAGAATCTTTGTTGGGATACTACAATTGTCCAAAATATTTGAAGTTTACAGATAAGTCTGGGCAAAACTTTACACTCAAAATTGGTATAGTACCAGCCTAAATAATTGATCACTTCAATGAAATGAAATGGCTTCAAGACCAACATATGATTTAACTTGCTATTTTGACTTTTGTTCAGATAGGATTTTATATTTCTTTTTTTTTTTTCGAAAATTTTTATATTTTGTTCTATTTTATTATAGTTTCAGCTATTTATTTCTTGTTAATCGTTTTTAAATTTTAGGGTCACGGGCGGTCGTATAAGCATTTCACTGCGTGTATGACTGTGTAGGTGACAAATAAAATTTGAATTTTGAATTTGAACCAATACAGTATTAATAACCAACATCTATGCTCTCTGAGCATATTATTTATTTATTTAACAATGAAACAAGTCCTTGGTTGAAAAGTTTGTATCCCTGCTGTAGGCACTTTTCATATTACTGTCATGACAATCCCAAGAAAAGACCATAAAACCTATAAACTTGTATATACAGACCAAATTTATTGACATAAGGTTTAATACTTTTTACAAAAAACGATCACTCACAAACACCAACCTGCATTGGTAACACTATATTCACTTCTTACGTTAATGACATAGAGATTAAAAACAAAACAAAAACAAAAAATAAAATAAAATAAAATAAGTACACCACACATCTCTCTCCCCCGAGTGGATTTGCTGACGCGAGCCGGGGCCTATGTACTGCATGTGCTTCGGTCAAACGTTAATAAACGTTAACCTGTTGAGATTCCTAGATGACATCTATATGAATATTGATTGATACATGAATATCATAAGAAGGACGGTGACTGTAGTGAAGGTTAGACTTGGCCATGGCATTATCGAGCTTAACAACAGGTCCGGACATGACCCATGAACAGCAGCAGCGTAAAGCCTCGTTGTCGTTTTTGATTGCTGAAAGATCTGATTGGAGTTCCGCATTCAGCTCTATATTTTTCGTATTGAACAGGACCATCCTTATAGAAAAAGTGCAGCTTGTTTAGTTCATCACATATAACGGAGACTGACTGGTTGAGAGGCTACAACAAAACAAGAACGTAAAGCATGAACTAGGCATTGTTTTGTTAATTAAAAGGGCTTTTCAATTGTTCCATTGCTCTATCGTTAACGACACAAACACGACTCGGATGCAGCCATTAGCTGGGGTAATAAAGGAAATGACAAGGCCAGGTAAAAACAGCAGTGAGGGCAGCGACTAGGTGCGATGTGGATAAAACATGTTTTTGTGCTGTAGTTCCTATAAAATTACCCGAATGGCACACGACGGGTACAAAAATCAGTCCGATGTCCATACACAGCTCTGTCTCGCTCGTCATTCACAGTTAAAACAAAGCCTTATAAATTTTCCTCAAGGACATTAAAATGCATTTAAAACAAAGAATGCAATATCGTATTCCCATCTGCAGAGCGCCTGAGGTCACTGATGAGGCGGAGCTTTGTGGCGGATCGGGGACGCGTGAGGAGACGCCAATTTCTCTGTGGAGCTCGAGGAGGTCAGGGATGTCTGCAGATGAACCGTCTTGTGGAAGAGCTTGTTGCTGATCAGGACCACAAGGGAGAAGAGGCGAAGCTGGAAATGACTGCAGGTGAAAGAAACAAGTTATCTCTGAGCAGCCAGTGCTGATAAAATCCCTGTGTCTGTCACTAACAGTAAAGAAGTCATGGACTTTGTGTAAATTAGTCTAAGAGAAAGAGGCGTGTCCACATATACGGACTGGTGTCTGTGACTACCATGTCGGTCATAGTAGAAGAGGCGTGGCTTATGTAAATATCATTTAAACTGAAAGAGGCGTTGCTTATTTGCAGGTCAGTTAGAATTAAACAGGCGTGGTCTATGTGCATGTCAGTATTAAAGGCGTGGCCTAAGTGCATGTCATTTACAGTAAAAGGCGTGGCCTATATGCATGTCATAACTCCAAATTTGCTTGCATTGAATAAGAGGCTACTACCTTTGCATGAATTTATTAATAAATTGACTAATGATGTTTTGAGAAGTGCATCAGATCATGTCAATAATAAAAGGAGACATCATTTCACAGTAACAGGATTTGCATTAAGCATGAAAATATCTTAACGTGTTATTAAGACTCACTAGAGCTTCACAGGTGTCTTGGCCTCGTTGGCGCTGATAATGAAGAGCGGAAACAGAATGGAGAAGAGACAGCCACTGAAAGAAATAAGGCAGACACTGAAAGAATGCGAAAGAATTCTGTAAAACTGTTTATTATACAAAAGTAATGCACCTCCGTTTGACACTCAACACTGAAGGACATTGAACTTTAAAGTGTATTATAGATTTAAAAAATTTATAAAACTGGCGTGTTTGATTGCAACAGCTCATGCACTGCGAGTCACACGATGTACGCACGACATCCAGATTTACCAGCCGGAAAAGATGTCGTACCTGATGATGTATGAAGACGGCAGTGCAGTCAGCAGGGCCATGGGCAGACCGAAGCCAAAGTAATATGGCCAGTTCCTCTCAATGTTCGACAGCCTCTGGTGCATCTCGATCCCTTCCAACCACAAAGCAGACACATCACTAATAGCGCTTTCACACAAACACTGGGATCGTTACAGACAGAGAAGAGCTGAGGAGGAGCTCACCATGGTTAAACCAGCGATATTCAAAGCAATAGAGCGAATATAGCAGAGACATGTGAAGGAGGCTGACCGTCTGTCCGATCGCATCGATGGGAAACAGACTCACAATCATTCCCTAAGAGAGAGAAAAAACGCACACAGAAAGAAAAAGGAAGAAAAGTAACCATTTATCTGAAAACTTAACATTCACACTGTAAAAACAGTACAGTTTTTAAAAAATGCTTTTTCTAAAAATACTGCTTTATGGCAATATTGTTTTTAAATAACGTTATATTCCCGCAAAAGAATTGAACTATCTAATTTTGGCCAAAAAAAACTTTTTTTTTTAATAATAATAATAATAATAATAATAATAATAAATCATATGTATTTTTCCCTCTTTTATATATTTAATAACAT
>JAOTRS010000008.1:13887876-13903605 GCA_028565755.1 Dinotopterus cunningtoni
CCCCCCCCCCCCCCCCATCATTTGGGGCTTTTTGCGGGTCTCAACATACTCAAAAACTTATGAAAATTGGCAGACAGGTTGGAATCTGCTGCCATTAGGGTGCCTGAGAGTCTGGCACGGGGCTCTCCCACAAGATATTGCAGCATTGCTCATACACACTTGCACGTATGCACACAAAACGCAAAACGCACCCATAGGATTTTGATATACTCCCCCTAGGGAATTTATGCAATCGCCACCAAACCGTGCCGATGTGATTTAAAGACATTGAGGATGCAAAATTGTAGAGGGATTTTTAATATCTCAAACGGGTCAGCCGAGACGATGCCTCAAACTTATGCTGAAAAATGGTTAATAACTGTGTGGCATTATATTGAATGACATCACTTTGAGTAACAGCATAATGCTTTTTTTTTTCAGCATCTGCAGCTTTTTGGAGGTCTTAGCATAAAATTCTACACACGTACACATCACAAATGTTAACACTCACACACACTCTCTCTCTCTCTCTCTCTCTCTCTCTCTCTCTTTCTTACACCCACACACATACTGTACACCCACACACACACACACACACTTACAAGTCACATGTCTAACACACACATCATACACATCACAAGTGTTAAAACACAGACACACACACAAACATGCACAACACATTCAGTCTTCACACACAGACTGACACACCCACACATCTCACACACACACACACACACCTCTCTTTCTCACACACAAACACTCACATGTCACACACACATGCACACACGCACACATACACACCTCTCTCTCTCACACACGCTAACACTCACTTGTCACACACACATGTACACGTACACACACACACACACACTAATGCACTCAACAAATACTGTATTTAGGGCCCAAGCTGCCATATAATAGTGTGTGAAGTGTGTAAGGTGTGCACTGCACCCGGGCGGCGATAGCTTTTTGGAGGTCTTAAAATGCTTAAAAACACACAGGTTGTGTGGTGTACCCGGGAGGTGATGGCACCAGGTGCTTGGGCCCGTTTTATTAAGATGCTGGATGCTATATTGTGAAGGGATTATTTTATATCTCAGTGGGTTCAGGCGTGGCAGTATAGAAGATGAATAAATAAATGAATGAACGAACCACTGTCGAAAGAGTGTTGAAATGGCGTATGTAGAAATCCACCAGTAAAATAATATTTCAGGGCTGTTGAAAAGACAATATACAGTATGAAATATATTCAAAAATCAGACAAAATATCAAATAAGCTCTTTTGCTTGACAAATATTGACATGACGATGACGAGAGAGATGGAGAGTGTTTTGGTGTTATGGTTTCTGTGTGTGAACTTTGCAGGTTCTCCCTGTATTTGATGGGTTTCCTTCAAATACTCCAGTCTTGTCCTAGTATGTGAGTGTGGGGTGTGTGCTTATGCCCTGTGACTGGTTGGCACCCTATCTAAAGGTCTTCTGGTTAGACACCAGGTCCCCTGTGATCCTAAACAAGATAAGCGGTAGGAAATATGAACATTGAACGATTAGTAGTATTATAAGTAGTAGTAGTAGGATGATGAGGAGAAGAAGGAGGAGCATACTGTAGCACCTTTAAGAAAATTTAAAGTCAGCCCACTATGGTTTAAAAGGAATTCTAAGCGATCTTAAAGAAACATAAAAAAATGACAGGTGCATTAAAACATTTTTTTTTTGGTTGTTCTCTTGGTGGAACCTTTATTGGTTCATTGTAGAAGCTGGAAACAGAGTTTTTCATAAAAGATTGCCAAATCAGATTCCTGCCATGTGGAATGCCCGGGTTTAGTTCCTACCCAATGCCCAGCCCCAGGTACTGGATGCAGTGCCAGTCCCAAGTCTGGATGAAAATGGGAGGGTTGCGTCAGAAAGGATATCTGGCCAGTGTCAAAGTGCAGATTGGACAGTTCGCTGTGGCGACCCCTCGACAGGAGCAGTCGAAGGAACAACAGAAACCATCCTTAATTAAGCTTAAAGCTAAGATCCCTTAGCTATCTATACAAAGAACACATTTTCCAACAATGTAACCCAAAATCAGTGAAACTAAGGTAAAATTTGGTTCTTGAAAGGTTCTGGGGACCGATTTCTGATGCACAAACACATGAAATAAATGCTTCCTGGAATAGAGCATCTGGATTCATTTAGAAAGCATTAGATTCCATCGGGCTAACTCTTGTATCATCTCTGATTTTATCTTTTATTCTACTTTAGTGGACAGCCAGAAAAGGTGAAGCTCAACAGAAAACATGGCTTAGCGCTGAACTCTTCCCAGTTCATGCTGGGTGGCGAGGTGTTCCGCATCCTCGGGGGTTCCCTTCACTATTTCCGTGTTCCTCGGGCCTACTGGAAGGATCGCATGATGAAGATGAAGGCTTGTGGCCTCAACACTCTAACAACGTAAGTCTGGAAGGCATCACTGCCCGCGCTGAGACGGCATTTAAAACTCAGACGTGAGGTAATGTGATCCGTGGCTGTGTTTCAGATACGTTCCATGGAACCTGCACGAGCCTGAACGAGGGAGCTTCCAGTTCAGTGAAGGTCTGGATCTGGAGTAAGAGCATTTCCATCCTCATCTGTTTGTCTTTAAACAACATTTGCATGTAGGAAAATGTCCTGTGTGTGGGGTTGCACCAGTGAATACAGTGATGACAGGTTTATTGTCAAAAATATAATATACAGGTATAGGTTATGACATCACAAAGTGCGTCTCGTCATATTTGATATAGTATATTTGAACATATGTGGAAATACAGCTGAAAGAAGAAACATTCCAGTAGGACACGGCATACACTTGTAAATTGATTTAATAAACAAATAGCATCAACACACGCCGCACACTCACACACATACAGTACAGTACATATATACAAATGTAAATCTATACTTTTTTGCACCTTGTGGTGTTTAAATGGGATAAATAGATTTATTAGGATAAATAGAACTAGAATTTTTCCGTGCTAAAAAAAATTAAATGTGTGCTTCTCCTGCAACAAGACAAATAATACAACAAATCAGGCAAAAGGTCATTGTAATAGCCATAGCTGTTGCTTAGCAATAGCTCGTTTATATAAACTTGTAAAACAGACACTACACATAATCTAAGTATTAATATAATAATAGATGGATGGAAACAAACACATTTTTTCCGAGATTTTTAATTAACATGGAAGGAAGTAGTCTCCAATGTCAGTGATGGAAAGACTGTTTATAGCCGCATAACAGAAGACGCTTTGTGGACTGTCCACGATATTAGGTGGATAAAAAGCACAACGTCTTGTGGGTAAATTAATAAACATGAAAAAATGCAGTTGTTGGCAAATTGCTGTGATGCAAAAGGTGAAATGAAACACATCATGGCATGCTGTCATATTGAAATATGAAATTTTGCAATGGTGAGAATAACTTATTCTTTTAATACTCATGTACAAGGGTTGTTCAAGTCAAACCGGGATTTTTGCACAGCATAACAGAACACAGTTCTGAGAGTAAAAACTCCTGCTCTTTATATCTCTAAATGCACTTATCCCAGTTTCACTAGTGTTTGGATACCATCAAGGTAGAAAGAATTCTTAGTACACTAGAGCCATGATCAGGCTGATTGCTTTATGTCTGAAATCCTGGCCTCCCAGGAACTCCTTTAACGGCCCAAACATGTGGAAATGGCTTGGAGTGGGATCAGGACTATACGTGGGGTGTGACAATAACTCCCAGACGAGTTCCTGTAACGTGCAAGTGGTGTTGGTGAATGATTGTGTTTACAGTTCCTACAGACAGATGCGTCTCTTCCAAAACGCCACATGGTATCCATCGATTTTCAAGGATCAGGTGTTCCACATAATATATACATATGTATGTATATGTATGTAATTATGCAGACATGATAAACATATATAACAAAATTGGTGCAGCATATAATATGGTGCATAAGACTTTTGCACATTACTGTGTATATAAACAGCCAAAAGAATGTATACACACTTCAGGGAAAGAAAAAAAAAATATGATGTAGATTTGTATTAGTATTATATTCATATCATTATCATAATATTATCCTATCTATCGATATATAACGTCTAGCAATAGAAATATACTAACGAGATACATAGAAGAGCCACACTTTTGTCTTATATTGCAAACTTTTGGACTCTAACCTGTAACATAATATGAGTGCCTGATTATCACACCATGTATTTGTCCTGCTGTTCACACCTGAGCGTGAATCCAACCTGCAGTTGCGCAAGGGGCTCAAAAACCTGACTGTGTTTATGAAGGAAGTGAGCTATGTGCTTAACACACCTGCACTTCACTCCTGAACGTATTTGCATTAATCTGGGATTAAAATACTTAACATCGTGCTAAGCATCTCTTACCGCGCACAACACGCGAGTGATTTGGGTGACCGTCCCCCTGACAGGTTTAATCACTCGGGAGACTAACCGGCTGGTTTAGGAGTCATTAACGCTACAGCGATTACATCAGAACTAATTAAACCACTGAAGCTTCACCATAACGACCAGCGGAGTGCTCGAGCCTAAATGTATGTAACATAACACCTGTTGACACTGACATTATCTCTGAATGCCTGCTAAGGATGGCCAGAACATTCTCCACTTATGTATAACAATAGGTTCATTTATCCACCATGAACGTTAATGGATAGTGTTTTATTTATTTTAACTCAACCTCTCCATGGTTGCTCAGGACGTTTCTTCTCCAGGCGGCTGATCTGGGGCTCTGGGTTATCCTTCACCCGGGTCCCTACATCTCCTCAGAGCTGGACCTCGGAGGATTGCCCAGGTGAGATTTACTCCGTCTCAGCATCAGAAATAGTAACCTCAGAGCCACCGTTGTTGTAAACACAATGTACTGCTTTTAATTTAATTCTTTAGTTTTACTAAGTCTAAGGTCGATTAACCAATCAGATCACCAGATAGGAGACAAACGAGAAAAGCAAACATGGATGAATAAGTGCTAAAATACGTTCACAGTATAGCATTAGCAATAGTTTTTTAAAGTACTGATGTGTTAGAAAGAGGCATGGCTTTCACAAAAAGGTGCTGTATGCATATTTTAGTCATGCAGCTCATAAATACATGCTAAATGAATGCTGAATTAATTCCAGTGTAAAGCCTAGCACTAATATCTCAGTGAAGGAATAAATATTATTTCATGTTGTTCTGTTAAGAAGATCAATTTTTATGGATCAATATGTAAAAATCACAGAATTGCCCAATCAAACTTGCAAGCTACTTTTAAAACAAGCGTTTTTACATCTCCGATTGTAAGCTGGCTGTTACGAGACAAGGATATGAAGCTTAGGACGACGTACTCCGGGTTCACGCAGGCCGTCGATGCTTTTCTGGACAAGCTCATCCCCAAAATCGTGCCTTTACAGGTTTGACGGGTTTATATTACTTCTCACACTATTTTAAAGGTTTATGATAAAAGCAATAAAACCCCTCCTGATTTGATTTGCAGTTCAGGAAAGGCGGCCCGGTCATCGCCGTGCAAGTGGAACATGAATATGGGTCGTACGCAGCGGACAGGAAGTACATGGCCTTTCTGAAAGAGGTATGGGAAAGTGCTGTGGTAGTTCAGTGCTTAAAGAAGGGTGTGGGTTCAAATCTCATCAACGCTGAGATGTTATTTAGGAAAATGTCCTAAATGATCCATGATGTGAGCTTTCTAAGTTATCTACGTCTTTTGTTGGCGGCACGGTGGATTAGTGGTTAGCACTGATGCCCAGCACGTCCAGGGTTGAGGGTTCGATTTCTGCCTTGGGGTCTGTGTGCATGGAGTTTGCATGTTCTCGTTGGTGGGTTTCCTCTGGATACTTCGGTTTCCTCCCACAGTCCAAAGACATGCAGATTAGACTAAATGGGCGTTCCCAATTTGCCCACAGTGCGTGAATGAGTGTGTGAGTTTGTGTATGTGTGTGTCCTGCGATAGATAGTGACCCCACCTCGTGCCTGGATAGGCTCCAGACCCCCTATGACCCTGTATACATAATAAAACGATGATGAGATGAGGCTTAATGGAAATGATGCCTCACTTCATTTCTACCTAAAAAGCTCTTTTATCTCTTCATTCATCTAAATGTCATGCTAAAACCACTTGAGTCTGTGGCCTGACCTGAAATAACAACTATTTCCTTCCTTAATTCCCTCACTGTTATTCTGCTCTGTCACTATGACAGTTATTACTTATGTTTTTCACAAAACCCTGGGTAATTTTTGTCTTAATTCATGCTAGCACCTGTGGATCGAAAAGACAACAAGAACTATTTATTTTTGGAGTAGTGATTATAAAAATGAACAAGATTCCAAACAGGAAAAAAAAGCAATCCCGTTATAATACAGAAGGTTAGTCTATAATGTACTGTATATACATTAAGTGCTGCAGGTAAAGCGTGTGCTCTGGAAGACTTCAGGCCTTGTTGCTGCTGAAGGTGTTTTTACTAACAAATGAGCTGGTGCTTTGTTTTCAAAAAGTCTCACTATTTTCCATCATATGGTCATGTTTGACACCGCAGCTGAGGTGTGATACTTCAAGAATGGAGGACATTGATTGGTTGCTAAGGTTTGGGGAAAGCATGTCTGAATTAGCATGGATGTGTCTTGGCTAGACTTGGCTAAGCAGGTGAAAATTTGATACGAGGGAAAGGAGACGCTTTGGTGGAGCATGCTCTGGGTGTGACTCACATTTCCAGTGTTCAATCCTGAGCTCTAGATATGGAGTGAGTTTCCTCTGTGTTCTGCATCAGGATGGGTTTGGAGAGTTGGTACTACAGTCTAAACTCCGTTATAGCAAAATGGATCAAAGCTGATAATTGTTACAATTGAGCACAAATTGGACCATTAGATTTTTTGTTTGTTTGTTTTATTAGTACAAAATGTGCGTGTGTAGCCTGGGATGGAATAACACCCTGTCCAGGGTGTAGGCCACCTCGTGCACAAGGTCTCCTGGGATAGGCTCCAGAAACCCACGACTCTGTACAGGATAAGTGGAAGGAGATGAATGAATGAATGAATGAATGAATGAGTGAACAGAACTTCTATAGTCCATGTGCAGTATTTCTGAAGCTTGTCAATCTCCGTAATAACAATTTGTATAACATTTTGTTCTGCACCTTGGTACCACAAGGTATGTAGTATTGTCTCTCTTGATGTGGAGCCAAAACTCTTTGTTAAAAAAAAAAGCCGGGTGAGGACGTTGTCGAAGAAAGATGCAGGAAGGACGGCATTGAGCAGTTAGGAGCATAATTAAGATCTCTTAGGGAGTTCATTGATGTACTACAAGCATGGCACATACAGGAAAGACTGGATGGTGTTCTGACTGGGTTGTCATGGGCTGTCACTGCTTTGTTGCTCCGTCAATGGAGTTCTCACAACAGCCTCTTTATGTCACCATGGTACGTTGTAGAAGACCACATTAAGCTCATATTACATTCTTTTAGTGATTACCACATTAATGGCGTACATGCAGCAGGTTTAGTGTAAATACTGGATCCAGTTCCTCACACTGCACCTGCTGTGGTGTTTATACTGTACCAACCCACTAAAAATAATTAAATAGGGTTAAAATAATTAGGGGACATGAAATAGGTGGAGACGATCAAGGAGTTAAACAGCGGTGGTGACCAAAAACAAGACAAAGGCACAATAAAGACACACAAAAGGATGTGGAAAACACTGAACAAAAGCAAGCAGCGCTCGGTGTGCGGTGCATCCCATGACGTGAACCGAGACGGGAAATTTGCACAAACAAACTGGAATACTGTGATGTTGATTAGCAAAGTATGCTGATGCTTTTCTATTAGAAAATTTATATATCAGAAAAAAATCACAAGGTGTCAAGTCAGGTGAACATGGTGGCCATTTCAACAGCGCATTGTCATCATCACTGGAACGCCCAATCCAAAAGTAAAACATTAAATTTGTTAGTTTTTACAAATCTTGTTAAATTTTGAGTGAGAATTGGGAACTTATGTCAAAGTTTTTGGGACACCCTGTCTTTGTTGGGAAATAAAATTTTGATTTCTACTTAAACGAAAAACAAACATTCCTGCCGATGCTGTTTTCTCTTCAGGCTCTCGAGTCGAGGGGCATCAGCGAGCTTCTCCTCACATCAGACAGCCATGAGGGCTTAAAGAGTGGCGGAGTGAACGGAGGTGAAGCACTGAGATGCGAAAACAGTCCCAAATCCCCGAATCATACTGTGTATTTTTTACAGTGTTTGAATTAGGGTTAATAGATTTCCTGTTGTTTCAGTCCTCAGGACACTAAATCTGCGGAAACTAAATTACGAAGACATCAAGTATCTGGATCATGTGCAGGTCAGCGGAAACTATAATCACATCGTCTGATCATTCTGATGTTAAATGTCGATACTGTAACAAACATATCACTTTTGTCTTAGTTTATTATAGTTTTTCTCCCGAAAGATCAGCGATGGTGAATTTTTCGATTCTGATTGAACTGAAGGTGTTCAATGAGTAACTTTCTGTAACAACTCTAAAGCGTCTAATAATACACAGATTTACAAACTGTTGTTATTCAAAACATAAGATCATTGGAGTTTCAAGTGTCACTACTTTCTAACAGTCATGTAAAAGTCTTTAGGATGTTCATAGTCCTTAGATGTACATTTATTGATAAATGGCTGTTTGTAGCTGATGTAATGTAAATGCGAACAGGAAATACGACACAATTTTTCACCACAGATGAATAAAAAGTATGATCCATAAACAATTTAACTAATTAAAAAAAAGGCAATTATTTTATTAGTGGATACTTTTAACTTTACCACCACTACATCCTAGAGCCAATATCTGCGTTTTTTACTTCACTATATCTCTGCATGGTGTTGTGTTACATAACCACTATGTACCATTTGAACCACCTGCTGAATATTATCCATAATTGTCTGATTTGCATTCTCTCTGTGAAACACTGCACAATGCAGCAGATGTTTGAAATCAAAAGCAGACATTGATGAAACACCATGGTCACAGACAGACAGACAGACAGACAGACAGACAGACAGAGACTATTTAACATTGATAAAGGCTCCTCTGAGATAATACAGCCTCAATAGATTTGTTATTTAAATCAATTTGAAGATGGGTATTTTGTACTTTTACTCAAGTACACCTGTAAATGGAGGACTTTTACTTTTACTTGAGTAATATTTTACCTAGTGTATCTCCGCCTTTACTGAAGTACAGGATTTGTGCTTTTGCCCACCACTGGATAATAAAAACAGTTCTGTTTGGGGTGGGAACATGAACTCAGCTGGATGATTTTTCTTTAACAGAATGACCTCAAATGTTCTATCTCTTACATGTTGCATAAACGATCAACAGCCAAACAGTCCTGTTTTAATTACGGAGTATTGGACCGGACGCTTTGACGGATGGGGAGATCTGCATCACATATTTCCAGTAGAAGGTATATTGATCAAAACTTATTAAATGAAACATTATTAAAGGTTTATTGATCAAAACTTATTAAATGAAACATTATTAAAGGTTTAGAATCGTGTTCGTAATAAGACAATCAAACAATTATATTGTATGGATTAATTATAGACTGTTTGGTTTCTATACCTTAAATATTTTTTATATGTCCATATAAAATGTACTATACTGTATGTAGCATATAACAGCTGTAACCTCCCGCTTAGACATGGTCGCAGTGGTTCGAGAGGTGTTGCGGCGTGGCATGTCCATCAACCTGCACATGTTCCACGGAGGAACAAACTTTGGCTTCATGACCGGCGCTGTGGCGAAGCCCTCATACAAGGCTCTAATCCCGAGCTATGGTTTGTCATCTTTTCATATTGCACTGTCAGATAAAAAGGTACTTTTTTTTTCCTCTTCAAGAATACAAACAAGGTACAAGCAAAGGCACTGCAGTTTTAAACGTTCACTAAAGAACTCAGTGGTTTCCAAACTAGAGGTCATGTGGTTGTTTGACTCACAAATGGGGTCATGAGAGAAAGTCATACTCTCCACGTAGTCAATTACCTCAGCACAGTTCGCACAAACAAGCCATACAAGTTTCTCCTCGAGGATAATTTTACAAGTCCTGATCAGGAATAAAAAAAAATATATGTATAGTGGTCAGGGTTTGGGGTTGATGAAAATTCATCATTTCCATTTGTGGTCATTTGCTTAAAAAGTTTAGGATTAATCTGAGGTTGTATTTCTTTCCAAATTTAAATGATTAGAGGTAAATGATAGTGAAATGGTCTCTTTTAATGATTTATGTTAATGCATTAATAAAGATCACCACTAGGTTGCAGCACTGAGCCATAAATTGAATTTAAAGGGTAGTAAAATGGTCTCTTAATCACTTTTGTACATGCATTAATAAAGATCACCAAAAGGTGGCAGCACTGAGTCATAAAACAAATGGTGGTTTAACTGAGTGTTGAGGAATTGTCCTGCAAACTGTATTATTATGAATATAGAATTATATATTATTTATCATGCCTTATTTTATGTCTTTAGACTATGATGCACCTTTGTCCGAGGCCGGCGAGTATACACCAAAATACCACCTGTTGAGAGAACTCCTCAGTCGATACAGTAGTGTGTAACACAAGAACCCCCCCAACCCCCCCGCGCCCCTTTAAATAAACAGTTTGGCCAAAAAATAATTAAATACACTCATTATTCCTCATACCTCTGCCTAACAGACCAGCCAAAGGGTCTTTGGCTCTCGCTAATCTGGAAGCTTTAGCTTTAGAATTTTCTGCACATTTAAATTTGGGCCAAACTATTTATTTATTTCTAGTTTACATCAGTGTTTCCTGTGTGTGTGTTTCAGTTTGAGCTGATTGTGTTTCAGGAGCTCCTCAGCCGGATATGCCGGCTCTGCGCTGGAAGGAAAGCTACGAGTCAGCCATCATGTACCGACACCTGTCTTTATGGGACGCTCTGCCCCTCACACATGAGGTGTGACGTTTATTGTTCTGTTTTCCTTCCCTAATGGAGTGACAGAGACTCCTAATGGATTTCTGAACCTTAACATAAAATCTGTCCGACAAGATGATTGTAGGAGGAGTGTTCAAGTCAAACTGGGACTTTTGATTGTGCAGAATAACACAGTTATGAGAGTTAAAAACTCCCTTTGTTTCTCTATTTAATCCCCTGCTACACTTAACTAATCCCAGCATCCCACATCAAGTGTTTGAATACCATCAAGGTAGAAAGTTTTCTCATTACTCCAGAGACATGATTGATTGACAGAGGCAATAGTGATCATTCATTCATTCATTTATTCATTTTCATCTTCTATACCTCTTAACCTGTACCTAGAGAAAATCCGCCAAACACAGGGAGAACATGCAAACTCCACACATACAGACTCTAGGTGGGAATTGAACCCTTGATGTGCGCGGCCTCAGTGCTAACCACTACGCCACCGTGCCGACTAGCAAGGGATTATGTAAAGAAATAAAGGTATTTTATTTCTCTATATATTAAAAGTCCCAGTTTGACTTGAATGCCCCATGTATTATCAGAAAATAACATTATTATTTTTTCCGTCTTTGCTAACATAAGTTAAACCAAATAATATAAACACATACTTGTATCTGTGTTTTTAATAACTAACAAGCCATTAACCCACTTATAAACAACCACTAAACTAATAAAGCTTTTTGTTATTGTCTCTCTCTTCAATTTGTTTGCATCATATAAAATACAGTATATGCTTCTTCGTTTCTGAAGCCTTTTAAATCCAGAACTCCTGTTAATATGGAGAATCTCCCTGTGAACAAGAAGAACGGACAAGCATACGGATACACGCTGTACGAGACCACCATCACCACCGGAGGCTTCTTAAAATCCGGAAACAACATCCGAGACAGAGCACTGGTAATATATATATAACCTAAGCAGATTGTATAAGAATAAAATGACAACAGCTATGTGTTAGTTTCTGATACTAGTGTGTCATTATTGGTGGTTGTGTGCTGTTTCAGGTGTTTGTGAACAGAGGCTTCGTTGGCACTTTTGACTACAAGAACATGGAGTTGGCCATCTCTGAAGGGAAGGTATTGATGATTTTCTTCTTACTGATGTAGGAGTGTTTTTTCGTCGAGGATGGTGACAAGTAAGATATAGTTAGGTGTGTGTAGTATTTGACCTAATTACATTACATTACAACTTGAACTTTGCTCTGTTATTAATTATTGCGTTGGGTTCTAATAATTACAGGTAGTCCCCGACTTACGAACATTCATAGATGCATAGTAGCTCATGTGTATTGTACAAAAATATAAACGTTGCAAAAAATTTTAATAAATGTAATAAACTGTAAAGCTGTCCTTATGGTGAATAATCCTAATAACATCCTCAACTAAACTGAGTTCACAGTCCAATATAGTGGAACCCTTCGCGATTTAAAGGAGCAGAGACAAGACCGATTTCAATGTGAGATTCATTTCCCTAGGCACGGTTATGGTTTTTGGCCACTTGATGGCAGTGTGGGAAAAGGGGACAGAGATCAGTCAAGTAGATTGGTGTGCTTAACATTCTAGATTTGTGCCCAAGGTGTACAAGGCTTATTTTGTCAGACTTAAGAACAAATCTGATGTACATGTTCTTAAGTCGGGGACGAAGTAGCAAGAAATAATAACTTTCATGGTGATTCTGTTGTGTTGTGTGTGTTTGTAGGAGGCTCGAACGTTGAGTTTGCTGGTGGAAAACTGCGGAAGAGTACACTTTGGCCACGCCATGGACGATCAACGCAAAGGTACCGGACCAAATAAAGTACCTACACAGTCTAAGGGGTTTTCTGCATGCAACCTGTTTTAAAAAGTATAACTAACTACCCATAATAACATCACTTCTCGTTACTATCATATTATAAAACACAACTAGAAGAGCACCGTTGTTGTTGCTTTCAGGTATTGTCGGGGACATTTTGCTGAACAACATGCCTCTAAGAGAGTTCACAATTTACAGCCTGGATATGACACGCAACTTCATCGACAGGTTCATGAAATATTTTTCTCAGTTTGAGCCAGTGTATATTAAAGGAGATTGTGTAATCGTTTCGCTTAAGCATATCAAACCGCTGTGTTTAGTTTATACAGCGCTCCGTGGAAGTCTCTCCCTCAGAAGCCGAGCTTTCCGGCGTTTCTCCAGGGAAGACTGTTCGTGGATGGATATCCGAGCGACACCTTCGTTAAGCTGCCCGTGAGTGCTAAACACTTGCCCATGTGTTTTAAAGTCAGATACAGGAGGTTGCCAGAGTTGTGAGGAAGGAAGATGTGTTAGACAGAGTGAGATAGAGACAAATCACATTGAAATAAACATGAAGTTTTGTTTGGTAAATAAATGATATAATACATTTTTTTAAATAAGCATTACGACTGTAAAAGACTGATCGAGGTTAATAAATACTTTGATACAACCATACTCATCTATAACTGATTCTTTAAATGAAGCAGAAACTGTTTGTGTGATTACAGAGCTGGAGCAGAGGCGTGATCTTCGTCAACAGCCAGAACGTCGGGCGTTATTGGCAGGTCGGCCCCCAGCAGGCGCTCTACATCCCAGGGCCTTTCCTCAACAGCGGAATCAACCAAGTCAGTTATCACAACCTAATTACAAATGCATTACGTAATCAATCTTAGCAAGCTGTACTGTCATAAGGTTACACTTTTTTTTTCTTTTGTCATCGCCCTGATTCAAATTCTCACTGGTTACCTCAGGCAACATACTGTAGATCTAGGCTTGATAAGCAAAACAGCTGCACCATTTCCTCATGTAGTAGTTACAACCAAATTTGTGGTGAACATGTTTGGTGGTGAAGGCTAAAAACACCAGGAGGTTGCACAGAGGTGCTTCATTGATTAAAGCTCTGAGTTATTAATCAGAAGGTCAAGGGTTCAAGCCACAATGCTGCCAAGCTACCATTAGTTCACTTAATCCTATCTGCTCCAGTGAAGCTGTCTCATGGCTCACACTGATCCTTGACATGCCTGGGTACAGTATGTGTAAAAAGACTTTCAGGGTTCCACAACAACATCAAATATTAAATGGTTAGTAAAAGTTTTACTTAAATTTGTGTGTGTTCAACCCAAGATACAATTACGATCAACTACAAATGAGTTTCAAAACATTGAGACACTTCAAACTCTTTGAGTTAATTCTTCTCTTCAGGTTTTCCAGTGATAGAGGAAATCGCTATCCGCCCACTTCTGCATATGCGAGCTCTTAAATGCTCACAAACATCTAGTGTCCCTGTCATATACTCTGTGACGGACCCTCCCATCTAGACAGCATGATCAATTTTCTTCCCTCATCTCCCAGATACAAATCACTTGGGCATTACGGAGATTTAAACTCAAGATCTTTTGATAACAGAACAATGTCTGCATGTCCAATAAACTTTGGTCATGAATCTTACTCATCTCTTACTCCATGTTAGATCCTTGGACCACCAAATGTTTTTAAAAATATAGAATCCTGGCACTGGGTTGTTTTTTCTTTTTCTTTTTAACTAAATCAATCAGTGATCTGTGAACAGGGTTAAAGGCAGAGCGACTTTAGGTGTGGTTGTCCCCCAGAGTGGTTGTCTAAGGGTTAAAGGGTTAATACAGACTCAGTGGTTAAGGCATTGGGATACTGATCGGAAGGTCCTGGGTTTAAACCCCAGCACCACCAAGTTTCCACTTGAGCAAGGCCCTGAACCCTCAATTGCTCAGAGTTAAAAACTAAAATAATATGTAAGTGACTCTGGATAAGAGCGTCTGCCAAATGCACAAATGTAAATATAAATTAGTATAAAATAGGAATCTAAATTCAAAAAGTGTCGTCCTGTGTAAGTATACAGTGTGTAGAAATTGATAAGTAAGTGAAGTGTGTGTGGAAATAAATCAACATCAGATTTAAGAATTAACTATCTCACCTTGTCAACCTGAACATACAGTGTAGAACATAAAAACAATATTTCATGCCCTTACAAGCCCCTTACAGAACACAAGTTATTATTATTATTATTATTATTATTTTTTTTTTTTTTTAATTCGACTTTGATTTATTTCAGGTCACTGTGTTTGAGGAAGAGGAAGCTGATTTTAAACTCCAGTTTGAAACCTCTCCTGATCTGGGAATGACTGTCGACATTCAGTGACGATGGACTCATACAGGTTTCCCCAAAGCGTACAGCGAAACAAGGAAACGCAAACAATGTTCCTGTGTTCAATGTATTTCAGTGAAGCAGCATGGGTATCACTGTTAACTATTATAAAAGTCTCTCAAACCTCAAGCTCCTCATGTGAAAAACTAATATTCTGACTCATAAACTACATTCAGTACATTTGTGTGTTTTTATTTAGTTTTTTAGCAATACTAAGATTAAAAAGTTTATTTTATTTGTTAATTTTATATATATATTTATAAATTGTTTATTAATCTTTTTATATTTCCGATTTGATAATAAAGTCCTGACAACTCGTCCGGTGTTGTACAGTTGATTTTATTGCCTTTTTTCCCTTCTGTCTTAAATAAAATGAATAAAATCAATACACAGAATCATTTCCCAAAGAAAGACGTTAAAACATTAGAACAAATAGCAAGGCATGGCGACTAGAAATGACAGAATTAAGACTTTTATATTAAACAAACAGCGATGGAGGAAGTTGTGACAAAGTCATTGTTTGGGAAATGATTCTGTGTATTGATTTTATTCATTTT
>JAOTRS010000008.1:13939040-13952957 GCA_028565755.1 Dinotopterus cunningtoni
TAGGTTATAAGGATATGTCACTCTATACTGCACAATCCTGAGCCCCATATACTGTATATGTTTATTAAAATATAAAAAAGCTATGTGTTTTAAGGGCTACATAAAGCAACCCAAAAAAGTATTACATACCTTCTTAGAAATATTGATGCTAATCCATTTTTACACTTATTTATTTTGCCTAAAAGAATAATCACATAAAATTATTATTTGGTTGTAAGTTGAGATGTTTTGCAACTCGTAACATGAGGCTCACTAGTGCCATTGCTACCGAATACAGCTGATCACGAAGTTCTGGCAGTGTCAGAATTTTTAAATTAAATTCTCAGAATTTAAATCACTTGTCTCAAAGCTGCAAAGAGGAGAACTTTAAAGGTTGACACAAAAGTCATGAGATAGCTTCAAACACCGTAGAGGAAACAACACAACTCAAAAAGTTTCCACTCTGAATTGATTTCTATAAAACATTAATGTTAAATTAATATGCTATACCACACCCATACAAAGTTACCATGTATAGTAAATGACTGGAGAATACCCTTATAAACTTTACCCCTTTTTTCTCAAGTTTGCAAAAACCCAAACTTGATCTGATTGATGGCATAAAGAGAACATAGTAATTTTCTTTAATAGTATATATGAGATGTGTCCAAGTTAAACCAGGACTTTTGATTGTGTAGAATAACAGAATGCAGTTATATAATCCCCTAGTCCACTAATGCACTTATCGCAGACTTTTACTATTGCTTGCTTTGATATCATTAAGGTAGAAAGTTTTCTCAGTATGCCAGAGCCATGATCTGACGGCATGCTTCACATCTAAAACACTGGCCTCCCAGGAGCTTCTTTAAAGGCCCGGCCCTGTAGAATTGACCTGGAACGACGTCAGGACTGTACACGGGATGTGTCAATAACTCCCACCCAATTTCCTGTACTGTACAGGTTGTGTTGGTGAATTATCGTGTACAGTTCCCACAAACTAATTAATCTCTTCTGCAAGTTGGCGACAAGATATCGGTCAATGTTCAAGGATTAGGTGTTCCACCATTCAAATGTTGCGACTCATCAGCGTACTGTTCTTGAAGTCTTTTGTAAATGGCACTTGGTTTACGCCTTAATTTACGAGAAAAACACGCCTGGTTTTCTCTGAACATGTGTGTGTTCAGAGAATTTATATCAACTTCAGCCAAGATTTTATTAGGATTGTCTCAGTGAGATAAGTAATAATTTTAAAAGATAATTTTAATCACACAGTATGATTCTGGCATCAAGTAGGATATATTGCATGGCATTCCAGAAGCTACACATCTTGGTTTGATCTTTAGAAGAAAAAATCCTCACAAAGGCACATTCTTTAACCATAGATTTGAATCTGCAGATTTTCATAAAACTTTGCTTTGTGTAAGCCTTCAGCTTCAACTTTAGTTTGAAGTCACGCATACAAATGAGTCCATAAACTTGTGGAAGGGAATTTAAGCAACAGTTTGTTGACTGGGACATTGTGCTCCTCCCCTCCCCCAAAGCCCTCATATGGCTTTCTTTAGGCCCAACTTTCAGGCGGGAACACATTAGCTCCTGTTGCTGTTTCTCTCTGTAGGCACACACACACACACACACACACACACAACAAGGATTGAGGGTTGGGGGGCAGTGGGAGTGGCAGGTGGGTTTCAGATAACACAGTGAGTTCAGGGGCCTCTTGGGCACAACAGCTGCCCATTGCTGTTCCCTCCACCTCCACACCACACAGGAAGGGTTGAGGTTCAATTACTGACTGCAACACTTGCAGACTCGTGAGACTTGACTGGTTGCTCACTGCATCATTTTTGAGCCATGCAGGAAAGAAAGGATGCAAAAAAAAAATGCTGTACATTGGCTGTTATTTTGCGGTATTCTAAGTTTCTTTCATTGTCTAAGACATTAATCCATGAGTGGCCCTTAAAAAACTGCATTTTATATTTAAAAGACAATCATTTTATATATATTGCATGCATGCATCACAGGGGAAAGTGTTAACACAAGTAAGCAACAACAAGCCTTCAATAAGGCATCCATGTTTTTTGCCCATGTCGTAGCTTAAGAACAGGTCAAAAAGACATAATTCTGAGTTCAACTTCCCAATTCTAAGCTAAGTAATGACTTCCTGTAGTATTCTGTAGACTTCCATTTGAACAGCATTCTCCTCCCACCACCATTTGCAAATCTCACCTCCTCTATATGTTTATTCAGCCGTTTAGCCTTTTGTTTTATTGCACCCCAGCAGTGTAGTAAATAACACTTGTAACAAATGCATGCATATGGGACGACTTCACACGTAGGCTTAAGGTCCTCTTAGGAAGCAAGGAAAGTGGCAAGATATTGTTCTTTAGATGCATTTTGCAGATGTATGCTCATGTTCACATCTAAAGGTACATCAGACAAATATATATCCTAAACAGGTTTACAAATCAACTGTAAAAAAAAAAAAAAAAAAAGGGGGGGGGGGGGACAGAGTACTAGGTCAGAAAGACTGTTTATGGCTGCTATAACATAAGTGATAACAGGTCCTGACTTGTTTACTTGTTTATCGGCATTCCACCATAGTTATCTGTAACTAAACTGCTAATAAATTTTTTTTTAAAATAACTGTAAAAAAAAATACCACTGGTGTGGTATAAGAGGAATAAAACACTTTGGGATGTTCTGCACAGGAAAATAATCAGCTTTGGTTTGCCTCATTATGTTTTAATTCTGTATTTTACTATAACTCCTATAACAGCTAGTAGTTTAAACACCATTTTACATGATGTATAATAAGTTATAGACCACAATGCAGATAGCTTGACCCTATGTACTTCATTTAAAACTATATTTATATTATTTGCACTTAATTACTGCATGCATAAAGAGCTTCAGTTTTGATAGATTGGTTCGGTGCATTTATATGAAGACTGGTATAAAAGACTTACTAACAAACCTGGCCGGCCGTCATCTACAAATAATTATTTAACAGTTGACATGACTTTTGTAGTAATTACATAATGAGTCTATGGCACAGACCTGATTTAATGGAGTAAATGAAGGCATGCAGTGTAAAGGCCAGATGTAAGCGTGTCATGAGGGGATTTCCCTCCAGTTCCCTATATGGCGTTTCTATAGGACTTCCCCGGCAACACAATGCTGCTGTTGTGTTTGAGACAGCCATTTTAGCTCTGTCCACCTCAACTCTCTCAGGTCAAAGGTCACAGCAGCAGTCTTTTAGGAGGCCATTTGAGATATGGTGCAGTGAGGTAGATTGTATGGTTTACATTGTCTATACACAATAAATGCAGTGTAATATGGTAAAGTGAAATATTATTTCACAACTTGAAGAAAATAATAATAAAAAAAAAACCCATAAGCTGCCACTTTACTTAGAGAGATTATTTTGTCTGCATGTGTGGATACTAAAACCACTAGAGGGCGACAAATGCTAAGCCTTGGGCCTCATGCATAATATTATTGTTCTCTTATATAACTGCTGCAAAATCATACAGTATCAGTTTGTCCAACATCTAACGTACAAAATTTTCTTCTTTGTTTCCAATTCAATTATTTTACCAAACTAAATAAACATGTTTGGCATCTGAATATAACTAGTTTATGTTCATCTCTGCTCAGTGGTATCTCAAACGGTTAAGGCTTTGGGTCAGGGGTTCAGCAACTGTTGGGCCCTTGAGCAAGGCCCTTAACCCTGTCATGTCTGACCCTGCGCTCTGACCCCTGTTCCAAACTGAGATATGCAAAAAAAAAGAGTCTTGTAATATAGTCTTGTAAAATAAGTGACAAATAATGGTTATTATTATTATTATGATGATGATAATGATGATTATATTCTTTGTTGATGTCAAACAGAAATTATGAATAAAACAGTATAGAAAAGCCATCTTGTTCAGATTAAGGCGACACGTTGGTCTGGCGGTTAGCACCATGATCTCTCACAGTTTTCAATTCTCGCCTCGGGTCTGTGTTGCATTTTTTTCTCCGTGCCTGGTGTGTTTTCTTCAGGTACTCCAGTTGTAACTGATAGAATTAAGCAAATATTATGTGAAAACCTAAAATGCTTACAAGCGACTATGCTATTTTGTCTCATTCCATCTCTGTAACTTTGATAGTCACAAGAATTACTACCGCTACATATCTTGCCAACAAATGAATCATGAGTAAAATAGCCTATTAAAACTATAGTAGTTAAAATTTACTGTTAGCTAGAATTTGACTTGTGGACTAACCAGTTAGGTGGCACAGTGGTTTAGTAGTGCGTAGTGGTGTAGCCTCCCACCTCCAGCGTCGTGCGTTCAACCCCATGCTTGGTGGGTTTCCTCTGGGTTCTCTGATTTTCTCCCACAGTCCAAAGATATACAGCCTAGGTTAAATGATATTACCAATCCATCCCAATGTGATGGATTGGCACCCCGTCCTGGGTGAACTCCACCAACGCTTCTAGGAATTAATCAATCTTGTTCAGATTGCCTCCAGGATTGTCTGGTATTTGGGTAGTACTCTGCCCAACCAGCTCCCACCCCCTCCATTCTCCTTCCCCATGGCCTTGCCCCTGGAGTTTAGCGGTATTAATTGAGTAGATATATTTTGTGGTGAAAATGTGTAAAAATTAAATCAGTAAGACTTTAGATTGTACAGTTTTTCATTAACAGACCAAAAATAAATTTGTTCTTTCAATCATCATGACTTGCGGTGCTGAATGCATAATGTGACAACTTAGTGCCATCGCTATTAAAGAAAGGTTGTCTAAAGGCTGCAGAAAATTCATGGAACAGCTACAGGTACTGTGTTGATAATTGTCAAATGAAAACAAACCACGCCAAGGTACGCTTTCATGGAATTCAAACAAGATTTGCTAGGTATCAGAAGTAATAATCTTAACACCGCTAAAATCACAGTAGATTTACATCTGACATTTCTGATATGAAAACTGTAGCATGTCCTTTTGTCTTTTGTATGATGTGCACTAATGTTGTGTTTTGACCTTGCTCTTCAGTCCCATGCTGGCTTTAATCAAAGGTGTGAGTCGTCGTCTTATGGCTGTCCACAGTGGGGAAGAGCTCACACGTTATCTTCCTCGTGTCTTCCCACCTGCTCTCTTCCTGTAGACTTTCTAAACCACTATAGTAACACTTAAAACCCACACTACTACCTACCGCCATTCCAAACGCTGCACAGCACGGCATCTCCTGTTGTTGAAAAGCTGAAAAAGCTAAAAGTGTTACGCTGCCTTAGTTTCTGTTTCAGTAGCAACGCAGCTTTGTCATACTTCCGGCTCCTCTATTGGACCAACGTCCGACTGGCATGAAAATGGTTTGGCTTGAAAATTAGCAGACTTCCACCGAGCATTGGTTGGTTCCTTAAAATCCACACACATTGAAGTTTTTACATGACATGCAAATTATTGGTTCTCTGCGCTAAGCTTGAAAGGGTGGTGCATGAGAAATTACAGGGTTTAATGTATGCATCTAGCACACAATAGCATTATGTTGACTCATGTATTCATACCAAGGACATATTGTCTCCTGTACACACCTGCTGATGATCCTACCTGTACATGTGACTGTGATATATAAGGTTGGGTTTAACTGCCAGGGAGACGAGTGTTTACTGTGTTGACATGCCGAAGAAGGGTGTATTATACAAACTTTATAGCCAACAACACATCATGAGTAATTCATCTTTCTGCCTGGCAAGCTCTTTGGGGACTCTGGCATTTTTTTTTAATTTTTTTTTTGTGTGATCATCGTACTTCATGTTCCTCCCTCGAGTTTTGGTATGACCCGGCCTACATGCAAAGCAGAGAGGTTAAACAGGTATCGCTCCTCTGTTCTCTCTCTCCTCTCGCATATGTGTGATAAGGCGAATGCTGAACTTTGGCTTTCTTTCGGCACATACAAGATGAGATAAGTGTTTCTTTTGATATACACCTGCTCGGATATGAATCAGAAGGAGAAACTTGGCTCTTCATGTCTGACTTTTGTTCCTGAATAATTCCCTGGACTATTATTATTTTTTTCGGTAAGTGTATTATGTTTAATGAGATTTTAAAGTCCATAAAGAATTTGAGCTATGGGGATATAATAATAAATTGATTTGAAGTTCAGCTTAAGCTTAATTAAGGCCTTATAGTATGATGTTATTCAAGTCCAATAGTTTTCACCATTGTTTTCATGAAAAACCTCTTCAATAAAAAACAGCTTGGACAATTTGTCTGATATTATGTAGTGACTTATATTAAATAATCCATTGATTTACATTAAACTTACAATAAATAGGGTTGTTTTATAAGAGCAAAAATTGTAAATCAGGGCAACTATTCCGAGGTCATTTCAAAAACTGACATTGTTAATAATCTTATTTAATTAGGTGAAAGTAGAGCTACTGTATCAGAATATTCAGTTTACTTTCTTTAAAAGTGGAAGATTCCAGACAATGTACAAGGAAAAGTCAAAAATGTTACAAATTTTTAGAATATTAAAAAGTATAACGTGAATTTTTGTAACTGATGGAATTAAATTAAAGAGATGAATTTAAATAAATTAAAACCTAAAATTGTCTATCATTTCATCATTGTCACTTTCATAGTCACAAGAATTACTACTGCTACATGGCTTGCCAATGAATTAATCAGGAGTAAAATATTTTATTAAAAAAAAAGTAGCCAAAATTTACTGTTAGCTAGAATTTGACTTGTGGACAAACCAGTTAGGCGGGACAGTGGTGATGTAGTGGGTAGGTGGCGTAGCGCTGTTGCCTCGCACCTCCAGCATCGCACGTTCAGTCCTATGCTTGGTGGGTTTCCTCTGGGTTCGCCGATTTTCGAAGATATGCAGATTAGGTTAAAGGCACTCCCAAATTGCCTGGAGTGTATGGATGTGTGCCCCCCCCCGTGATGGATTGGCACCTTGTCTAGGGTGTACCCTGCCTTGTGCCTCACAGGCTAAGCAGTATAGAAGATGAATGAAAAAATAAATGAATGAATGAATTAATGAATGAATGAAAGATTAACCACCAGTTATATTAGCCAACAGCGCTTAAGCTAGTCTAACCAGCAGGAGGAAAAACACCCGAATAACTTGGTTAAATTTACAATTAGGCATTTGGCATTTTCCAGAGCGACTTACAAAAAGTGCTTTAAAGTTTCAGTCATTGGATAGTTCATATTAGCATGTTAGCATATTAGCAAAACTTATCTTGACTTTTTTAAATTAGATGGAATTCTTAGCCTAAGAAGAGAAAAAAGATGCCTCTACAGGTGCGTTTACATGGACCCTAATATTCTATAAAGAACGGGAATCATAATAAAATCGCATCACCTTAATCTGAGTATTCTGACCCGATCAGAAGGAATTTTCAGTCAGAATGATAGGGGTGGTGTGTAAACAGTGGGCACACTGGTGGCTCAAACAGTTAAGGCTCAGGGTTACTAATCAGAAGGTTGGGGGTTCAAGCACCGCCAAAGCTGCCACTCCTGAAGCCTTGAGCAAGGCCTTAAACCCTATCTGCTCCAGGGGTGCTGTATCCTGGTTAACCCTGTGCTCTGACCCCAGCTTCCTTACTGAGATAGGCAAAAATCATTTCACTGTGCTGTAAGGCACATGTAACAAATAATTGAATCTTATTCTCAATAACTGAATATTAAACCTTTTGTTGTCAATTCAACAGGTAAATAATAGCTACCTAAGCACTTATTCTCCCTTGTTGGAATACACACAGTTTCTGTGTATGATTGCCCCATGTGAGGGTAACATTTTGCTTCTGTTTCTGGTGGGTAAACTCAGTGAGAACAAACAACTCTCTCACATCAGTCTTTACTCCAAACTTTCATCCACCGAGTATCTGGCTGATAAAGGGGCATGGCTTAATCATGGCTCAGAATTTAACATGTACCTGTAGTAAAGCATCTAACCAATTATAGATGAGATTGAATTCTTGTAACAAATCATAACATGGAAGGTGAGATTTATTAGAAAAGATGGGAAGATTGAACTAACCTTGACACTGGAGAAAAATACTTCTTCTTTTGCAATATATTCAGCAAATTAACACACAAAAAAATTATATTCTGAATAAATGTTTTTTGCATGTAAATAAACGTCTTATTGGGTCAGCATCCATGTATACAGTGAAGCTGGAATCGCTGATCAGAATGATTTCAAACAGAAATATTGTCCATGGAAATGTAGCTTGTATGTATTAGTCTATGTGTTTAATATGAATCTTTACTTTTTTCAGCATATTGGAACATCTGACTTAGCTAGAGCCAGGGGCTAGCACTAACCTACATTGTACATAGTTATCTACATTGTATAGGTCGTAACAGATGATGAATCAGAACTATTCTTAAATATTTTTTTCTATCTTGATAAGGTGCCGAACTGTAAACTAAATACAATACAATATACAGCATACCGTGATAGGCTGGATGACCGATTAAGAGACCTTCAAGAATTTCAAATGGATTACAAATACTCAATTTCTTTAACAGTTTAATGAAGGATAAATATTCCAAAATCATACTTAAGTATGTTAGAGAAATACAATTATTCATGTTTTTTCCAACTTTGATTTTGTTTCTATAAACCTCAGGCTTTGAATATTGGCATGCACGCTCCTGAAGAAGCATGGACACCTTAGCTTTTACAGCCATCTTGCTTATCATTACAGGGGGTGAGTATTTATAACCTTTTGTTATGTTCTGTATTTTTGTTTGTTTGTTCAGCTTTTAGTTCCTCACAGCTCCTTCCTCATAGTCTAGTTCTTTATAGCCCACAGAAACGCTTCTCAAAAACAAAAGAAAACAAGCAAAAGAAAAAAAATCTCAAAATTATATTTTAGAATTTAATATGAGATTCCTTTAAAAAAAAAAAGCTCTTTTATTGCACTGCAAGCTAAGGGATGATGTTCTGCAAAATGACTGCTACTCTTTACGCAAACCTGTATAAAGTGGCAGCAGGTTCACAGGTTACAAAGATTTTGTGCAAGCAAGCCAAGGATGGAGTGTATCACAAAATGTGAATATGCTCCTGAAACCCTGTCAAGACTAAAAGTCTTTAATTTACAGTGTGTGAGTGTATGTTTCCCCCACATTATTCTTATTATGCCAGCGATGAGACAGTGTGAAAATACATAACGCAACACTATTATCGCTTTTTTGATGCATATCCAGGTTGTTCAGAAAATGCCTGGCATTCTTGAAGTGCACAGTGTTATCCATCTGATCACTGCCGGGCAATGTTGCTGATGCAGAGAGATGCTAAAGTTCTTTGTTACAGGAGATTAAAATCTCATAACGTCCGATAGCTGTGAGCTACAGGTTTCGATTCTCAGCATCTCAAAGCTGCTTGGTGGTTTTTGTTTTTTTTTCATCTATCTCCGCTAAATGAATGAACGCACTTAAGCCAGGTATTCAGCAAAACCGGTTATGGTTCACAAACATAGTGCTGTTCAGATGTGGGTAAACCTCTCAGCATGAAGGAAGACATCACCCTGCTTGTTATAAAAGGGATTCCCAACTTTTATTCATTTATTTTTTAAAGTAGTATTATAAAATATCACATTTGAAAAAGAAAAAAGGAATGAAAAAAAATAATGGTGTGCATGCAGGTATTTATGACACTCTGGTATTTAAAACACAAAATAAAAATGTGAAAATGTGTAGAAATGTTTATTAAATATGGATTTTAAAGCATGATAATCAATAAGGAGGAGCGTACAAATCCCGTCATGTACAGTAGTATAACATGCCCTTTGTTAAAACTACTTTTAACAGTAATCTACTTATGTCGGTAGTTTTCACTCTAGACCTTAAACCTCGATACTCAGATTGCATACCAAGCATACCTGTTTTTTATTATTTTTTTTATTTCAGTCAAAAGCTCAGCTGACGAGTGAAAACAGAGACCGACTACACCCACCGTCTCTCTTTGTTTTGACTCAAACGCAAGTTCGTACCTGCACGTCACTGAAAGCAAATAATCTGGTGTTGAACAGCGAGCTCTTATCAGTCTTTTATTGCTCCGTACTAAAGGTCACTGTTTTAAAGTTGACTTTAATAGACACCATTACATCAACTCTAAAGCAAATCTGAACTCACAGAGGGAGCAGCTTCAACAGAAGCACTGTGAGGATTGAATATACACGTCATGTATACTTTAAGCACCGATATTTCTGCTAATATTTAGTCACACCTTCTTTTGTCTCAGCCACGAATGCTCCACCCAAAGTACCTGAAACTAAACAAAGTCTAACAAGGTGAGACAAAACTTTTAGTAGATCTAAAAGAAGTTTAGTTTTCTTGCCAGTTGTCCATGTTCCTTGACTAACATTAGCTAACATTGGCTAGCTAGCCAGCTAAGCTATGTCACGTTAGTTAGTTAGTATGGTGGTGTGCGAGTGAGAAAAAAAAAGAGGAAATTCTTAATGTCATTAAAATAAATTTTTAATTTTGCAAATGTTTGTGAGGAACAGTCATCACCAGTCACCTTTGTCGACTGTCTAGATAAAACTAATCACAAAATAAAAACATTAGGTGCAATTGCGACCATTTCAGTCACCGTCTGCTGCCCTGGCTAGGGATTGAGAATTGAAAATAGGACATAGGAAAATGACTCCCATAATGTCTGAACTTTCCTACTGTACATCAGGTTTCAAAGAGAGTTCAGGATTTTTTATTTCATGTGAAATTGCACGGCGACACGTGGTGTAGTGGTTAGCACTGTCACCTTGCACAGAGAATGTAATTGCACCGAAATCTCTTGATTACCTTTTTGTGTAGTCTTGTATTCTTCTTCTTATTATTGTGATCTATTATTATTTATTAACAAGGTAATAAACAAGAATTCAACATTTTATCTCAGTTTAATCACCAACAATTATTGTGTTGTGGTGTTACAATTTTTCATTTTTTATTTTGGAAATAAAGAATCCATGCTGATGTGTTTCTAAAGTAAACCTTTGGCTTATTTGATAAATAAGATCTAATTAACCCTTTTCTCCTTTTAGGCGTGAGCACTCAGACACTACAACCTCTTAACAAGACAGTCCTCCAATACTCTAATGCCAGTTTCAACTGCAGTGTGACCACACCTGGCTGGGTGGTCATGACTTGGACAGTCAACAGCCGCTTAGCCCTCAGTATTTTAGAGAGCTCAGGTCCAGTTGGAAGTTCTCCTCGTTATTCTGCCACAAACTACACGACAGCAGGACTATACAAATGGGGTTTCACGATTATAGGCGTCACACCAAGTGATGCTGGAACAGTTGGATGTCAGGTGCAGGGTGGTCTGCTTGTACCTGCGACACTGAACGTCCAGCGTAAGTATGATTTATATTGAATTCATATTTGTATTAAACGTCCATGTTTAATGGACAATATGCAGGACGGACTGGATGTCTGTGCAGATTTTCATTTCAACCAAACCAAAGCCACACTTGACTCCACCTGTTTCATTAGTTAAGTTTAGCTTTTAGTATACTATAAGGTGTGGCTTCAGCTTAGTTGGAATGAAACCCCACCCATACGTTCTTGAAGAGATTTGACAACCCTGGTTTAAGTGATAAGATGATGCAACAAAGAGAAGGTCCAAATCGATGTCCCAGTTAATATCGAAATCCAGCCATTAAAATTAAAGAGCATCCTTAGTGCCGGTCCTATGCCTGGACAAAAACTGGAGGGTTGTGTCAGAAAAGGCATCCGACATATAACCAGTAAAATCTAAACAAAAAAATGTGCAGATCACCATGGCGACCTCAGGCAAAACAACACCACCACTACCACACCCAAACTAGCCAGCTAACATATTTATCATTGCTATCTAATGTGTTGTGTAATTAAAATCAGTAATGAGATCACTGGCAAGATAACAAGTTAGCAGGGAAGCCGTTTTTTTTTTTTTTTGTTATAATGTCACACTTCATCGCTTTAGTTATACTTGCTAACAAGCTAGCAAACCTAGGATTAAGTGCATGCTAGTGTAAACACATTTGTACACAGAAATTGTAACCCCAAAAAATGATTAATAGTTCAACAAAATAAAATCAAGGGCGGGATTTTTTACATGAGAAAATATGGACATAAAATAAATCATGGTAAAGATTTTTTATACATTATGTTTTGTTAACATTTAATATAGTAATTTTTTTTTTTATGTATATGGAATGTGTGTATTCGCACAGCCTGTAGACACTTAAACACCTTACTGCACCCAAGGCTGTATTACAGTGTGCAACCGATACGAAAATAAAAAGTATCGATCTTCAGCGAGCTGCTTCTTAATTTAGCTGCCAACGGAGTCTATTTTCCGACTCATTACCTTTTTTCAGAGGTGCAGCGAAGAGTCGATTTCATTTAGCTCGTCATAGTTAAATATGGCTAGATCTGTGTGTTTTTTCTGTACCAAATGCTAAACTATTGTAACACACAAAGTGTGTGTGTATGTGTGTTTGTAGTGTTCTGTTATAACACTGACAGATATAAATGCTTTTCGTTTTAGTAGTTATGGAGGGGAGTGCACTTATCTTCTCAGGGTCCTATGGTACCTAGTTATTATTATTATTTTTTATTTTAAAAACACATGTTAAACCTCCTATTCTGAAAGAACTTCATAAAACAGTCAAGAGAAAAAAAAGGAGCAAAATGTATAGGACTGTGGAAACACAGGACCCAAGGAACGGTTTGGGAACATAGGGATGACCACATTAAGGAGCTAGTAAGCTAGCAATTAACAAGCTAACAATTAAATATTTAATTTTACTGACAGTTCAGTAAAGACAAAAGATAGAATTTGTATGGCAAACATTCTTGTACACATAAAAAAAATAAGTAAAAATTATGATGTAAAATTCACAGTTGGAGCTATAAGTATAGAATATAAGTATTAGTAACACATCTGTAAATAAAATATTTTAGTTAGGGCAGCTACCTTTGAACAAGCTAATAACAGGCTTGTGATTAAGCTAACAATTAAAAACCTAAATGCTAGCTATTACAGAGTAAACGCCTGACAGTTAACTAGCTAAAACATGGTAAAAAGAAACATGCTAACAATTCATTTGCTAACACACAAGGAACTCAAGAGCTGCTGATATCTAAACCATAGCGTTATGGTCATTTGTTTCTTTTTTTCACAAAGTTAAACCTGTGGTTCATATTAATGTACAGTAGCTATAATGATGGACTCTGAGGTTTTTCACTGACTGACAAGTTTTTTTTTTTTTAAATATTTATTTCAGCAGACCTACTAAGTCTATTTATGCTATATTAATGTGTGCAGTCTGTGTAGCTTTAGCTCAGCTTAGTCCTGTTCAGCTGAACTAAACAATCTGTGAGCACAAACGTGGCTCTTAAGCAATGCTGTTCACGTATTCAAATGCTTAGATTGGATAGTGTGTGTGTGTGTGTGTGTGTGTGTGTGTGTGTTTCACCTGTTTCACTCTTTCACTGTGCTGAAATCATTCTCATTACAAATGTGTCCTGGTGCTCCTAAATTACTTGGTGCTTTCTGGCATCTCATGGGAAATCAGTTACTGAGGGAAAATAGCTGCTTGTGGCCAAATATTAGTTCTTCATATGCTGCTCATGGTTAGCTTAATAGTACGGTGATATACACTGCCTGGCCAAAAAGAAACATTTGCACACTAAGATTTCATTTTGGTCTCATTGTGGTGTCTAATTCATTTGTAAAAATGATTCTTCATGCTCCCAGAACCTCTCCCAGAACTCTGGAGTCCTGCAATATGCCTGTATCACCATGAAAGATAAACTCCGTAGATGTGATACCCAGAGATGGGCAAAGTAGAAGTAGAAGTTATCTATTTACATGTACACTTAAGGAAAAGTAAAAAAAGTAGTCAACTTCAAATTTATTTAAGTATGTAAAGTACAGGGCTAGCCCC
>JAOTRS010000008.1:13993243-14004492 GCA_028565755.1 Dinotopterus cunningtoni
CCATAGCGTTTTCACGCAGCATCTCGTTCCCGCCTTTTCAGGGAACAGGGTTACAGCAAAGTAACCCGAGACGATTTTCCATATTGAAGTGTATGTATTTAGATACAACGTCATTGCAGGTTTTGGCCAAATATTTTTTTCATTTAGTGTAGCTTGCTATCCTGTTCGTTTAGGAATCAAACTCAGGTGAACCAACGAGTTAGCTGCTGAAGATAATAATGTTAACTAGTAAGCATTAATTATAAAAAAAAAAAAAACTGACAATGAGTGCAATATAAAGAAGAACATGACGAAAAACAAAATTTTAATCATGTAATTTTTGTTGTGTGCCACTCACTAACGTTTAGACCTTCATCTTCAAAAACATCTGTGCCAACTTATTTAGCGAGTTCTATGCTAACTAAATGATTTGTGGCAGGTTGGGGAGCATTACAAAAAGATCTCCTTATCTTTTTATAGTGTATTAAATTGGCAGGATATTTTTTATTTGTGCCTAAATGTAAGTTGTCAATTCAACAGTTGTGTAACAGAAAAAAAAAATATTGGCTAGAGGCCATACTTAGTTAAGGTCATTTATTTATATTAAAGTTATATTGCATAAGCTAATTGGTAATTGACTTGTACTTCCATGCAGTGTTCTTTTTGAGAGAGAGAGAGAGATCCTTCTTTACCTTCTTTTCCACTTCCCCAGCTGCAGAGCATCAAAGCGGCGCAGAAGTGTTTAAAATTCATTGAAAGTGTCAGATTAATTATTCAGGGCATGACAAGCTGAACTGCTGTGACAGCGCTGCCCGTGATGTTTTTATTGCTTAGTGGATGAAACACACCGTTGCATAAGTAGGGTTCAACAGGCGACAAGAAAAAAGTTCTGTTTTTGGGGCATAAAAAAATTGCTAACAGATCCTATATTACAGGGTGAAATGAAACCATATTTGTGCAACAAACAGTACATGAGAAGTAAATCCATGTGGGAATGAAAAGTATTGAATGGAGAACTGATAAAATGTCAGATCACATGCACCAAAGAATCAGTCAGAAGAATCACTGTTTGGATATTACATCATAAAAGAAAAAAATCCATTTAAAATGCTGCTTAAATTGTTAGTGTGAATGTACGTACAAGAATAATCCTGTATTTCACCTGAAACTTGCTTCATTTCTCTATATAATCCCCTGCTACACTAATGTACTTATCCCAGTGTTTCACTAGTGCTTGGATACCATCAAGGTAGAAGGTTTTCTCAGTATGCTTGAGCCAAGATCAGACTGCCTGCTTCATGTCTGAAAGGAGTTCCCTAGCCTCCCAGGAACTCCTTTACCAGCCCCAACATGTGAAAAAGGCAAACATCAAGTCGTTCCCCTGAATGTGGCTCCAAGCCAAATCGGCCGGGATCGTCATTCCTGAATATATGGCCTTCTCAAACATTTATACCAGTCAGATTTTTGGTATTGGTTGGTTTTACTCCTTCATTCACCAGAAATTTCATCCTAGTTTGACTTGAACATACCTTGTAATTTGCAAGTAGCTTTTTATAAGTTGTTTGTTCTGACAGAATAAAAAACCGTGCTTCCGTTGAGGCATGTTTATAGTTTTCCCCCTGTTGCACGTCGAACTTAACAACCTGCAAATTACCATTTAAATGGCTTCATGAAGGCAGCAGAAGCCAATGTAATCGACAGGAGTAGTATCACCATGTGTGTTGTTGTTGTGCTACAGTATATATGTCTCATTAGAGAGACCCAGATCAGCCTTTTATTACTCAATACAATTTTTAATTCACTTCTAGACATGGCATCTTAGGATTTAACTCGAATCGGTTAACCAAAACGTTTATTCAGACTGTTAAAAAATTTCTCTACATTCAAGACTGTACACCATGTACACATTCATAAGTTCATGTATTTCTCTTTTGGATTACAGAGACCAGGATCCGGAGCACCGACCGGACTCAGCAAACCCTCAGGGGCTGACGGTAAGAACCTTAATACTTTACTCAGCAACTCATTTATTTAGGAGTCTCAATGATGGATCCTGAAGGCAAACCGCTAGGACACCCAGTACTCGTGAATCTCTTTTACGGGCTAATATGTGGTGTGATCGATGGCGAGATCCAGGAGCATCTTATTTTAGCGCTGTACACCGTGGAAGGAGTCAGGCTGATTGGATCAGACCGCTCCCGTGAGGCTTGCTGTGGAGCTTGAGTGGCTCTTATGTTCGCTCTGTGTTTGCTGATAAGGGCCTGGTAGCCAGGCTCCGGCGTAATTCTACCTGAAACGCTCAGATGACTCAGGTTATTGGATGGGAGTTTAAAACCTCTTAAAAACATTCCGCTCAGAGGCTAAATGTCCTCGAGCGATCATCACGAACCCTCAAACGTATTAAACAAATATACAATACAAACACTTTAAATGCTCCAATACTGTGTCAAATGCACTTAAACAGGTTGTGTAAGGAATACAACACAATGTCATGCTGTAAAAGGAAAATAATCAACAGCAAGGTACTGCAATGAAGCAATGAACACTAATTGTTGTTGCTTGTTGTTTGTTAGATAAAATGACGATACAATTCTGTATGACTTAAAACAATACCACAACCGTCCACAGATGCCTCCAAGAAGGACGTCCCTCCTGATGACTTCGACATCGACTTGGATGCCCCAGAGACGGAGAAGGCCGCCGTTGCCATCCAGTCGCACTTCAGAAAGTACCAGAAGAAGAAGCAGGATACGAAGCCATAGGCTGAGCCAGCCGAACTCGGCCTGAAGCTGTTTGCATGTTTAATAAGCGCACCGTCATGGACTCTAGGGTGGGGATTATGGTGGCAGTGGTGAAGGGAAAAGGGACTTGGAAGTGAATCATCTTTTTGTCAGTCACTGGCGCCCATCTGGAACAATAATCCTGATGCTTCAGATTCAGTTCCCCTGTCTGTTCATGCTCGCCTTTTCTTCTTCAGTTTATTGCTTGTTTTTTTTTTGTAACTGAATTCTCTTCTTTCGATTTCAGACGTTGCTCTCAGTCTCAGTCATGCTTGTCATTGCAACAGTTTTAAAAGCATATACAGTATTTCACTCTGTACGTGTGCTCAGATAGTTTGTGTTTATATCCTGTTCATCATGTGAAACGATGAAGAAAAGTGAAGTGTTTGGCATGTCTATGAAGCTGGTTTATTATGACTCAGTCTTATTTGGGGACGAACTAAAAAAAGCAACTTCAGATTATGAGCAAGTGGACCAACCCCTTTCCTTTGTGTAATTGCATCACTTTCATTTGTTACTGTGTTTAGTTCTTGTCGGCTGGCTTCATTACTGTGTTTTGTGCTTTAACCCCCATTATTTCCCTGCAAGGAAAAAATACATTGTTTTACCTACTAAATATGCCATGTGCTACATTATACTGTCCAAAAATACACTTTGAAAAGAACTAGACCTTAAGATGAGCAAATAAAAATTAAAGAATGGAGCAGACGGTTGCCATGTTGTGCATTTCTGCTGTCTTTTCTCCTTTCTCTTGGTGTTAATGACATACACCATATGCCTTCAGTAGATTTATTTCTTTTGAGCCGAGCGAACTTCTGACCGAGTATCGATACAACAGGTTTTACCTAATTGCATTTAAAGCCAATAAAGTAACGGAGATGGTTTTCTCATTGCAGTGGGAAATTCGAAGATAACCATCCACGGTAATAGGATCATGCGATCAAGTGACCACAATGGAAATTGTCACATTATTTGTTAAGGACAGTCTAATCCTAAATGAAGTCTTAACCCCATCTTGTGTTACATATATTTTGTATTAGTAACTTTATACTGTTTAATATGACAATTTGTGGGGTTCTAGTGGAGCAGCGACTCAACGATCTGAGATGGAACTTTTATTTCAAGGGTCAGTGAGTCAGCTCGACAACGGCGAAGAAATTTATTTTACATCATTGGGAGCAAATAGGACGCATGAATCACTCGTGTCAAAAGGTGCTGCATTGGATTTTTCGTTTCAAAGATTACATAAAAGGCATTCCTGAAGTCCTTTCTTCACCATATCTGAAGCAATTAACACAGCTAGTTTTCGAGTGCAATAACACACCTGGTCCACTAGGGGCACCATAAATTTCCTTCGTACTTATGTTTCTTCTCATGTTCCCAAATCAACGTTCAGAAGTTTCAGGTTTATGATTTACATCCCGCTTACAACATTTTATATGCAGAAGTTTGTAGTTGCAATTCATAGAAAAGTACTTAACTCATTTACTTATTAAAAACTGTTAATACAGATCTTTCATAAAAAGTATTTGTAGAGTTTGCACTTTATAAGGACGCTATTTAGGGAAGAAAACCATAGCGGCTTTATATTCTTTGTAGAAATTTTCTCATAAAGATTTTATTTTAAAAAACAAAGAAAAAGAGGAAAACTTTGTACAAGCTAAGGCTGCACAATCTGATTAAATAAATAAATGCCTTGCACTTATTTTGACACTGCAACTGTGCGTTTGTGGCTTAAGCTGCGATATGTAACTATTAATTGTACAATTTGTATTTAAACAAATTTAGCAAGGCTAACACCACATAATGGCACAACTGATCATCATTAGGAGGATGTTTGCCAATATTAATCACCTTTAAAGTGTTATAAGAATGAACAAAATCTTAAATTATTGAGCAAATACTAATTATTCGTATATTAATTGACATAAATTGCAGCCTTTTGCGAGTAAATAGTTTCCATAATGCAATTTAGATTTTTACTCATTCAAAACATTTCATAGAAGCTATTCAGTCTCCATAAGAACTGTATACAGTTTTCATAACATTTGAATTTTTCATAGAAAGTCAACAAAAATCCTTGCTTTTTATAGCAACTTTTTTTTCACAAGCTATTTTGCTCTTTTGAACAAACCTTTAGTAAGTCCTGGTTTAATAAATGAAGGAAATGAATATTATAGCTGACTGATTGAAATAAGCAAAAAAATTGCAAAAAAAAAAGGTCTTAGTTATGTAATAATCAACAAAACTGTACTGCATGTAAATAATAAATCTATTGGATGACAGGTTGCAAAAAAAAATGTCCAGAGTTGCTGTTTCCAGAATTTGTCTTTTCCTAGGTGCGTGTACGTGTGACAGAGGAGGCCTTAGAGCCTCATCAAAGAGGGTGAAGAAAAGACAGAAGTCAAAAGTAGAAAGATTTTTCTGAAGAGAAGGAACTCAAAAACTTTTGAGTGGCTAGACTGCAAGGATTAAGACAGAGCACATGCTACGTAAGGACTCTAGGTTTCAAAATTACCAAAACCAGCTTAGTCTTAACCTCGCAAAGTAAGCCAGAGACTAAACAGGAATTGAGTGGTAAGTGTCCCTTAAATAGATTCAGGGACAGGTGAGACTGATTGAGACTAATAAGCTCTCATTAGACTGCACATACTTTACTGTATATCCCTCTGGTGGCCCAACTTAACCTAGTAAGCAAGTCAGCTCCAGGCCTGGTTGTTATGCTCAGCAAAAAAAAAAAAAAATAGAGAAAGAAATAAAAATAAAGAATAAAAGATACCACCTACAGTACATGCAAGATAAAAAAAAATCTGAGCAGGTTAGGATCGATATTAATGATTCATCAGGATAAAGCAGAGGAGGAGATTCCAAAAATCTGCCGAATCTCACATTAAATGCTTGGCTCACAAGACCATATCCAATTAATCCTGTTCTAATGTGTTATCGTTTCCATAGTAACACCTTATTCACAGGGACTTCTACAGCAGACGCTCTGCTGTAAGATAATTTAAGTTAATAATACTGGATTGGGAACATGTTAATATTTAACAAAGGAATGGGTATAATCATTGATGTGATGTAACTGTGTAAGTTTGGTATGTGTATCTAGGATACAGTAAAAATTGAATACAGTTTATTAAGAATAATAAGAATTGGGTTACTTGACATTGTACAGTATGTACTGGATACAGGCCGATATTCTGTTGACCACTAGGGGCCTCTAGTGGACATTTAACGTCTTAAGAAATGACCTGACAAATCATGGCTTTCTTCAAATACATACTGTACAATAAAACATTCTGTTGTCATAGAACAACTGACGGACGGGATTTAATAACTCAATGAAACAAAAAACTAATGTAACTGATAGAAAAGGATAACAATCATTGTGTAATTTTCAGTGAGTTGGCTGTTTGTGGTGGGCGAATGTTGCTGTCGTGTGGGATTTGCAAGTTATTTTCATTAAAAACAAAAAGATAAGTATGTGTTTATTTTATCTTCAAAAAAAGTGAACGATGTTTATGATCATCTGAATAATTTAGAACATATCCAGGTTTTAAACTTTAGGTCACATCCTCTTACTGTACCTGAAATGTATTACTATCTTATGTATTATTACTATCTTATTATCTTATTACTATCAGGTGCTGCGGAGGAGAAGAGTGATTCTGTTTCAGAATGGAGCTGTGGCTTTTTTTTTTTTTTTAATTTGTGTTAATATTTGTGTATATTATGTGTATAATATTTGTGTTAATATTTTTCATATTCACTGATCAGCCATGCCATTATGACCACCTGCCTAGTATTCAGTAGGTCTCCCCTCCCACCAAAACAGCGATGCACTGTGTGTTCTGACATCTTCATATTGGAACCAGCATTTACCTTTTCCTTAATTTAAACTACACTATGGCGCTTCTATTGGAATGGACTACATGGGTCAACCTTCGCTCCCCATGTGCATCAGTAAACCTTGGACACCCATGACCAGAGGTGGGTAGAGTAGGCAAAAAATGTACTCAAGTAAGAGTAGCTGTGCTTCAAAATAATATTACTCAAGTAGAAGCAAAAAGTAGTCATCCAAAATATTACTCAAGTAAGAGTAAAAAGGAATTCGGTGAGAAGACTACTCTGTTTCAATCGTGTAATTATATTATATATTATATATAACCGCATTATGAACCTGTTCTTTTGCAGTGTGTGTAAGCGAAACATGCTTTGTATATGAGGCCAGGGGTGTTCATCCTCTTCTGTTGTAGCATTGGAGACAGACGCCCCTGCTAATTTTATGCTTTCATTTGCTGTCTACAACGGCTGAAGATTCTTTTCCCGCTATGCAGCCAGTTTGAGTGTATTAATGTGGTTATTGTCATTGCGACTGTTAGGACAAACGGAGTCATGTGATTATTGTTGTTACGTCTGATTGGTGATACAGTCATATGGTAGATCCACCGGCTGCATGTGTAGAATAAATGGTAAGAAAAGTAACGAGTCGAGTGTAGCCGAATGTAGCGGAGTAATAGTAGCGTTTCTTCTTCACAAATCTACTCAAGTAAAAGTAAAAAGTATGGTGCAGTAAAACTACTCATAAAAGTATTTTTTTTCAAAAACTTACTCAAGCAAATGTAACGGAGTAAATGTAACTCGTTACTACCCACCTCTGCCCATGACCCTGTCACTGGTTGACTGATTTTCCTTCTTTGTATCATTTTTAGTAAGTAGGACAACTTTGACAAGAGACAAATTGTGATGGCTAGAAGACTGGGTCAGAACAACTCCAATACTGCAGCTCATGTGGGATGTATTGAGACAAACGTAAAATTCAATGTTTACATTAGATTTTCAACTTGATAAAATAATTACCATCTAGATAATAAGAACAATTCATTTTCAGCAATTGCTGTACAACAATCAGTATTTATTATGAAATCCTTTATTTTTTTAAACCCAGACGGATCTGGATTGACAGTACTCAGTGTCGCTCGCTCAATCTATACCCGCTTCCTAAGATCATGTACAGAAATTTGCAACAGAAATTTTCAAATTCACTTTAGCTGGTTTTAGCTATTTTTGTGCAGACATGGACACCCCAGCTTCAGAAAGTAAAAGTCCTGCCATATATTTGTTCCATTCATTAATTAAACCAGCTGATTCTCATTAGCCGAACTCCAGATAGGCGAGAACTAATTACTGACATCACCTGTTTTGTGTTTAGGGAGAACTATAACACATGATATAATACATTTAGCCCCCATTGTACATTATAATGATTGTATTATGAAATACAATCGTATACACAATGAAATGATATTGATCCGTCCTCATCTCACATGCTCTAGCAGTTCTACTGTATCATTTCATTCTTTATTTACTTTTTCTGAAAATGAAGAATGTTTTGAGTAGTACGTCAAGAAACTACTTTTTTTTGTTTGTTTAAATATTGTGCCTTTAATTTTATCTGTTTTTTAAAACTTTTTCTCAATTTTAACCTATTTCTGAAAAGTAAACGAAGAATGTTTTGAGGTTATTCCTACAAAAATTAAAATCGATTTGTGTGGCTTGGTTTAGCTGACATAGCTAACATCAGTTACATATGTTCGTCAAGTATAACCTAGTTAATTGCACACTCATAAACCCGTATTAAAAAATGTTCTGTGGTTATTTCAAGGTAGATTTTTTTTAATGATATAGGGGTTGTTTTCCATTCTCTTCCTGTGGGCCGATTGCGATGAAACAAAGCTCAAGCTCAGCCAAGTACACCTGTAAAAACATTAAAATTCTTTCGGTAGGTTCACGTGATGCATGCAACAAACAGACAGACAGACAAAAATTTTAAAATCCATCTAGATGTGTTCTATTATTTATCTTGCGTCCCCCAAATTATTATTTGCAAATATCTTCAATATACAGACTCGCCATCTTTACAGGTTTTTTTAAATGTATAGATTAAATCTTTTCCTCCGAAGAGAAGGAATGATGAAAACATCTACAGGTTAAATGGCTGCATCAAAGCATCGAATATAATACTTGACAAAAAATTAATCCTTAATTGGCTGAAAAACCACATTCTGCAACTTAAAAGTACCAGTATTAGTACCTCGAGAAAGTATGTATTAGCATTTTTGCACTTTTGTATGTTTAAATAATGTGCCCTTTAATTTTTATCTGTATTTTGAAACTTTGAAAATAAATCATGTGCTTCGTAGTTCACAGAAAGCTTTTTTGGACAGTGTGCATGCAAACCTTTAATTAAATCACTTTTTAATTAAAAAAAAAAAAAAAAGTGAATTTTAGTCATCGGGTTGAAATAAACTAAGCTTAATAATGTGAGAATCTACAAAACTGTACTGCATGTAAATAATAAAATATGATTAATGTATTGGATCATAGGTTGCAAAAATCTGTCATCATGTAGGAGTTGCTGTTTCCAGAGAATGTGTTTTCCTGGGTGGCTCTACATGTGAGAGAGGAGGCCTTAGAGACAGGAGAATAGGTCTAAATGCAGAGACAGCTTAAGTGAACAACTTTGGGGGGAAAAAAATTAACAAAAGTAATGAAAGTCTTGGAAGAGTTGTTGTTGTTGGCTAACCCATTTTCAAGTACTGAAAATGTACTGCTATTTGTTTTTTTGTTTTTTTTACCTCCTTTAAATTCATCACCCAGAGAGTTTTTTGAGTGGCACTGCCAGCTAAAAGCTCCTGACTGCACACCTGGTATTATTGTTAGTTATGACCTGTACCCCCAAAAATGGTCTTTTTTTTGTTTATTTGTTTGTTTTCTGAAATGTGAATTTTAAAAATGAAAGTAAATTTGACACCTTTGACAAATTAGTTGATCAAAATTGTATTAACCAAGCAATATTTCTGTAGCTGGGCTTTACAAATGTAATCTAATTTTCTAATGTAACTTCTATAACATTGCTGTTTTACCAAATATTCATAAATTTCACTCTATTTGAAAAAACTCCCATGATCCGTCAGTGCAATGTTTTAACAGTGCATGATTAAAAGGAATAAAGCAGGCATAAATTTTCCTAATGCAATCAGTGTCTCAGTCCTGACAGTGTGGCACTTCTCGGAACATCCGAAGTCCCCGGTGTGGCACGTCAGCCATTATTTAGAGCGGCATTTAATAGCAGAGAGGAGTGACAGTGTGTAAATCTCCGCTGACTTGCTTAATTTGCCGTGCTCTTCCGAGGAGGACGATGGAGATGCACTTGTCACACGGAGTTATACATTTCCTCATTATGCTGACGGGAGTGATTTAGGAGCGCGAAACCGAGTCTGATGGCAAAAGGCGACTGCTAAAGGGCTCGGCTGATGAAAGATTCTGAATCAATAGGCCAATTTAGGCCTTTGCTCTTAGTGGACTCGCTGCGTGGTGTCTGGGATTCAGCACCGTGAGGGAGGAAGAAGGCTCCATCCTCGAGGGACACGAGCTGCACTTTTGCACTAAATCACAACACCGATGACCTTTAATTTGTACTGCTGTTGGTTTGAGAACATCTGCTTCAGCAGACACGCTGCGGTCTGATAGATCTGCAGATTCAGCACATTTGTGATGGGAAGATTCAATTTAGGAGAATAAAAGAATTCACAGAATGATCCGGCCACAATGTGTGCTTCCAGACCAAGATGTCCCGGACGATATTAAATTAAAGTTTTGAAAAATAATAGTGAGGTGAAGCAATGTGCCAAACACCAATATGAGAGAGGTTTTTTTTTTAAACACACCTCTGAAACATACCAGAGATTTGTAATTGTAATATCAGCTACTAGCTTCAATTGTTACATTTGGGTGAAAAGGAACAGAATCAGAGAAAAACAATTAAACGACCAAAAAAAACAGCAGAAATCACAAAGTAAAGTATTGCACAGATAAAAATAAGGTGGCATACCTTTTTTTTTTTATTTTTTTTTTTATTTAATTGTATATTTTGTTTAGCTGTATCAAAAGTGCTACATGTGAACACCATGGCAAGCAAAAGTCATTTATGATTGGAAAAGGTCAATGTAGAGTGAAGTGAAGCATAAAATCTCTTAATGTCTCATGTTTTTTGTGAATATCTTCCTAAGAACACATCCAGGTCTTCATTGCAATGATTTCTGTGGCTCAGCCATCTTTAGGCCTCATTTTCATACATAGGATGCAAATTAATTTTGAAAATCAAGTTATCGTCCTATCTTTGCTGTGTTTTTTTTTTTTTGTTTTGTTTTGTTTAAGAAAACTCATTAATGTGAACCTGTATCGATCGATTTTAATTTATGCTAGCAATGTTCAAGTAAAACCAGGACTTGTGATATTTCTCATAAACGAAGGCGTAAAAGCGATTGATATTTAAAAAAGACTCAAAGCACAGTATGATGATGAGACTCTTACCTGCAGTAAAACATTTAAATGGTGCAAATGTTTTACTAGCACTAGTAAAACACTGGGATAAGTGTATTAGTGTAGCAGGGGATTATATCAAGAAATATAGGGAGTTTTTACTTG
>JAOTRS010000008.1:14005569-14019713 GCA_028565755.1 Dinotopterus cunningtoni
TATACCTACCTTTTCCGGTTTGTATCTGACTGGCCGAGAAGTGCAATACAAATTAACAAAATGGAAAACAAAATAACAAGTTCAAAACCAAATTAACAAATCCGAAAACAAAATAACAAAACCAAAAACAAAACAACAACACCCAAAACAAAATATCAAATTAGTTTTGGGTTTTGTTATTTTGTTTTGGGTTTTGATATTTTGTTTTTGAATTAGTTACAGTATTTTGTTTTCCATTTTGTTAATTTGGTTTTGAATTTGTTATTTTGTTTTGGGTTTTGTTATTTTGTTTTGGGTTTTGTTTTTTTGTTTTCAGTTTTGTTAATTTGTTTTGCACTTCAGGGCCACCTTATTATCACACCTTCCTATGGCATAACTACAGGCTACATAACATTAGATAAGTTAATGCGGACAAATTACTGACAACTAGACCAACACTTTTGCTTTATCATCACATTCCTCATGTGTGTGTGAGTGACAGAAAAGTTGTTTTTTTCCGTCTTCTATCATTTGAAAAACTCATTATCCATTTTAGACAGAGAGATCTCGTTGGGGAACAGCCTTTTATTAATCGATTGGAAGTGCATGGGAAATCTTTAATGGAGTGACACAACTGTGTACACCCTGTCGAAAAAAAAAAAAAACAGTCAAACATAACCATCCGTATAATGAGCAAAACTAGGAAACAGGGGGAAGTCTGGGGGAATAGATTCATACAGTATAAGCAAATATACCAGCATCGCAGGCATTCCTGGCGCTCTGCGAGACAGAGATGCAGGTCTGATGCAGAGCCACACCGCGTCGCACAGAACCACACCTTTTTATAGATTTCCATAGACTCGCATTGTCGTTCTTTAAGGGGAATCTCTTCGGATTGTCTCAGTATTTCTTTTCCCTGTAGAGGAGCTTCACTGCAATGCAGCAAAAATAAATCTAGCGAAGACAAGAGAGTGCGTGACCTGCAGACACAACCTAGTGCACTGTACAGGGGTGGGGAAAAGGAGGGGGGGTTAAATAAGCAGGCATTGGCTAGTGCAGCAGGAGGCGCGACGGCCCCCTGGACGTGTGGTGAATAGTTACCTTGTAAACACCCGGTGGTAATTTACACCTGAATAAATAGCTGGTCCACCCCTTAAACTTGTACACAATATAGGTTTTGATACAGTACAGTAGAAAGCAAAAGCATTTCTGTTATTCTTTATAACCCATATTGCACCATCAGAAAGTGGGACACAAATATTCAGCAACCGAGACTCAAAACCTTCCTAAAACGATAAATGTGCAAACATGACTAAAAGGACTTTTATTAATCGATCAAAATCCAAACTTTTCCCTGTAATACCCACAAATAAAAGTGATTTTTTTTTCATTTAATATATATTATTTATATATGAATTTATAGTCATAAGAATACTAAATCTTTACATTTGATCATTTTATAGTGAAAATCAAAGAAAAAAAAAAAGTCGTAAAGTCCGGATCAACTTCCGGCTAATTTCATGTTTATCTTTATCTTCATCATTGTCATCATTTTTTCCGATCGCTCCCCATGCACCCATAAGAAAATTGAACTTTTTAAATGTTAAAAATCTGAAAACAGTGACAACTTTGGAACAGTGGTGATCACACACTCACGCGCTCACTTTCTCTCGAGTATTCGTTCCATGTTTGGATATTAATTTAATAACACAAGGTTTGGTAGAAAAAATGGGCTCCCAGTCATCATAGTGCACACTAAATGCTAACATAAATAATAATAATAATAATAATAATAATAATAATAATAATAATAAATCAAGTTGGCAATCTCCCATCTGGAGTGTTTCTTTTTTTTGTTTGTTTTTTGAAAAAAGTGAATCCACGTGTTTAAAAAAGCATAAAAGAAAGTAAGGAATCGGCAGTGGCCCTCCTGTGAGGAAAGACCTCTATGTACAACTGTGTGATGAGTTCTTGCTGTGTGTATGTGTGTTTGTGTTGGGTATGTGTGTGACCAGTCCATGTCCTCTGGGTTATACCAGTGTGTAGGACTTGGCGTAGGGATTGCTGCTCTGTTTTAAGTGTCCCCGAGAGTCTAAGAGGGACTCTTGCGACGTGCTGAGCTTGGCAGCCTGACCCAAGTCCGAGCCGGCTTCTCTCTGTGGCAGCGTGGAGGCACCGGAGCTGGGCTGCCACTGCTGCGCCTCCCGGGCTGCTGGAACCTCCACTGGCACCGGCACCAGGCTCGGGCGCTTCAGTGAGCGGCTCTTCTGTGGCTCCAGGCCTGACGCGGCCCGGTTCAGCAGGAAGTCCATGCGCAAGTATGGTGGCAGGTGCACCAACTCGCCCCCTGCAGGATCACAAAAAGCAGATGTTGACCGATTAATCAGAATTTTTTTAAAACAATATGCAAAAATCCATAACCGTAATGTCCATATCAGATATCAGAATTTTTAAAAATCTGAGTTTCCTGTGGCACAGTTCTTGGTTTCAAAAATGCTGGTGTGAGTATTTCACAAACCACTGAGAGTTTTACACAATGGTCATTAGAGTTTACACAGAATGGAGCAGAAAACATAACAAAACAAAAACATCCAGACAAATTGACAGGGAGTCCTCAAAAAATCATGTAACCACTCTTAACAACCAATGTGTTATTTTCCCAATCTTCAAATGTCTTGAGTGATCCTGGCTGACAGGACTGAACTCTGATGTGGTCTTTTTCTGTTATAGCTCAAGTTTGGACACGTGTGTCCTAAAATGCTTTTCTGTGCATCATGGTTGCATAGGGTGCTTACTTTTGTTGCCATAAGCGTCAGCTTAAAAAAAAGAAAAGCTGAGAGATATATCGGAAAAGGAAATATCTTAATAGTTATATTTTGTCATTATGATAAGATTTCTAATTGCCTGCTGATTACATTTCATCCTTTACGTTATTTAAATGTCTCCAGAATCTTGAATGTTATTGAGAGAATAACTCTCCTGACACTGCTCAGCTCACCTGGCCTGTGGGCTTTGGGCACGGCCATGTTCATGACCCTGCATGCGTCCTGAGGTTTGGGAGGCGAGGCTGTAAACCTGCATATGCCTGACTCCGACGGCGTACTGGACGTCAGGCTGTCCGTGTAGTCATTGGTTCCTGCTGTCATCTGCTCAGAGGACGTATCTGAGATGAAGCACTCTGTGATGGTGAACTTGGCGTGCCGGAGCTGCTCCTCCATCTTGGCGTGCTCATATGCCCGTGCCAGCTCCTCATAGGTGGATGAAGCGCTCTCTGTGGACACCATGCTGCTCCGGGCTCGGTCTGGAAACATACCACAGGGCACGCAAATGACTCTCTTTTAAGGCGGCTAGTGCAAAGTCTGTGCTCATTTATTTATTAACTTTTAACAAGTTGCAGGTAGCTCTCCCTAGCATTAGCATTTAGGATTAAGACTAGAAAATTCTGTCAGATATCCTGTAAATTTAAATCAATTTAGAAACCCGTTTAGCTTAAATATTTATGAATATGAGTTGGTGTTAAATAGTTGCTAATATTGGTACAGAACAATGCCAATACAGTGGTAACTTGGCATATGCCTCATGTTTTTCAAAAAAGTTGCTCTGGCATATGAAGCATTTGCAAGCTGAACTGAACTGAACACCGGCTAGCGAAAAGAAAAGGGAGTCACTTTCAGTTTCGTTTTTAAAGCAGCCGTCCAAGAGGAATCATAAATTAAGGTTAGGTGAGGTTTAATATCTATTTATTTATATTTTCATATTTTACTTGCTATACATGTCTTTTCTAAATGGTTTTATATGCAAAAATGAGATTATAGTGTTGGAAATTGATAATGTTAAAAATATTTTTGAATGGCTGAAACAGATTATTTGCATTAACATTATTTCTTATGGGAAAATGTGTTTCACAATATGAAATTTCGCCGTAAGAATTGGAAGTGTATTGGAATTCCCCCCGGAGCAGATTAAATTCACATGCCGGGGTACCACCGTATTAACGGAAAGTTCTTAAAATCCTTATATAGTATATGTTAAAAGTTAACTCTTTGTTCACCATTGATAATTATGACTGAATTTTAAATTCCTCTCAAAAACCTGTCAGGTTAGCTTATAACACCTAGCTGGATAGAATTAGAAGTGATGTTTGCGAAATTGTAACAGAAGGAATGGAAATTTCTTTCAGATCTCCTCAGTTTAGAACATTTCACTTAACATTTAAAAAATATATATCTGTAACCTCATCAGTAACATGCCAACATCACTGACTTGTATTGAAGCTGTTTACAATTTATAAGCATGACATTTACAAAAATCCTTTAGCATAAGCTAATTTGTCAGTAATAAATGTGTATAACGATCATTTGTCTTCTAAATATTTTGTTATACAGTGCTAGTGTTGATGATTGTTTACAGCTAGTCATAACTAATTAGCTTGTGTTAGCTTTTAATATCATGTAATTTAGCTCATGTTCAGCATTTCTGTTTTGTCAGCAAGCTAGCAAGCTTCTATTAGTATTGATGAGTATGACTTAAAAATCCTGTCAGGTTAGCTCATCTTAGATAGCAAGCTAGTAATCGGGCTGAAATTGAAAATGTGCCTTAAAGACTCTCCACTGTGCTAACTTGTCATTTTTAGGTTGCTGGCTGGTATTAACATTAGCATATTGGCTATCTGGCAAAATAGCTTTAAATGTACTGTAGGATGTTAGATGTGGGATAATAAACATTTAAAAATTATTTTTTTACTCAAAATATTTTTTAATAAAAAAACTTAGTATTGTTTATTTTTATTAACACTGAAACTTTAAGCTGGCCCATGTTATATTCCTTATTCGTGTCTAGTGGTCCTGGATAAGCTCCAGATTCATCGAAACCCTAAACAGGATTAAGTGCTCACCAAAAATTTTATTAAATAAACTTTAGCTAGTTTTATAACTTCTCATAGCACTAGAGACGGTGTTAGCATGCTAACAGTGTGGAAGGTGCATCCTTCTGAGGTAAAATGATAATTTCATGAACACTTTAATATGGGCTCATGTTGAATAAATTATAATTTTAGCATCATTTCACATGCAAAAAAAATGTAAACAGGTGAAAAATTTTTAAACAAGAAAGAGTAGGGAAAAGACGAACATGAAGAACCTGTGTCCTGAGACGGACTGACGCTGTAGCTGTCGCTCTCTTTGTCAACAGAGCCGGGTACTCTCGGCGTTCCCAGCCTCCAATCCGTGCTGAGTGTGTGTGTGGAGACCTGCGGGTGAGGACGGTTCAACGTCCATTGACTAGCGTAGCGACTTCGGGCGGCAGGGCCCGGTTTAGCTGCTCGTCGTGCTGTGGGATCTGATGGTGCAACAGAAAAATAATTAGTCACAGTGTATCCCACATACACACCAGTGTAGACAAATACTGTAGATTTCATTTTTTTCCCCTTACTCGACAGGCTGCTTTTGCTTGTTCCAGGCCGAACATCTGAAACATCCACCAGCGGCCCCGTGGCCTGAGTCAGTGACTGGTAATGAACTGTGTGTGTCGCTGTGGTTGTTTTCTGCTTGGCAGTTTCTCCGAAATCATTCTCTGTGAGGAGCACGGTTGACCTGTCGTCTGAAAGTGAGGGCACAATTACAACACCGTTAGAGATTACAGTGTTACTATTACAATGTTAGTTATTATAGTAATAGAGGTACTAAGGAGCAGAAGACTCACCGACGGTCTCCATGGTGTCTCTCTCCTCGATGAGGAGCTGAGCTCTGGGGATGTCGATGTGCATGCGGAGCGTCTGCTGCTGCTTGTTCAGCGTGTCTGATGGCCTTGTGTTTTTGCTGGAAGCAAACAGAGCAGATGCACAGCCCTGAGTTACACGTCTCTAGTCATGTTCTTTTGTAGCATAAGTTGTGTTTTGTAGACAAGAGTGGAACAGCAACAAATTTTTTTTTCGCAAGCATTTCATAAGTTTCAAAGGCTTTTATTGTCAATTGCATAAGTTTTTGAAAAGAGTCAATATCTGTAATGTTGACCTTTCTTTATCAAGACCTCCACAGTTCGCCCTGGCATGCTGTCAATCAACTTCTGGCCCACATCCTGACTGATGGCAGCCCATTCTTGCATAATGATCAATGCTTGGAGTTTGTCCGAATTTGTGGGTTTTTGTTTGTGAGTCCACCGCTTGAGGATTGTCCACAAGTTCTCAATGGGATTATTGGGGGAGTCTCCTGGCCATGGAGTTTCCTGGCCATAGACCCAAAATTTCAATGTTTTGTTCCCTGAGCCACTTACAGTAGTTATCACTTTTGCCTTATGGCAAGGTGCTCCGTCATGCTGGAAAAGGTATTGTTCATCACCAAACTGTTCTTGAATGGTTGGAAGAAGTGTGAGTGAGCCCACTGCTTGGCTGAGAAGCAACCCCACACATGAATGGTCTCAGGAGGCTTTACTGTTGGCATGACACAGGACTGGTGGTAGCGCTCACCTTTTTATCTCCAAACAAGCTTATTTCTGGGTGCAAGTGGAGCAGTGGACAGTGTAAATTGTGCATTGTGTTGTATAAACAGAATGCCTTTGGTGATCAGAACGGGAAGTCTGGACAGGAAGGAACTTTGAATAAAAGTGCTATTAAAGACGTTCCTAGGAGGCCAGCGTTTCAGACATGAAGCAGGCAGTCCGATCATGGATCCGGTGTTTTGAGAACCTTCTATCTTAATCACTAGCGAAACACTGTGATAAGTGCATCAGTGTAGCAGAGGATTATAAAGAAAAATAACCAACAGTTTTTACTTTCAGAGCTGTATTCTGTTATTCTGCCCAGTTTGCCAATTGCAAACTGGGTTCCTCTAGTGAAAAATGCTTCCTGTTATAAAAAAACATCTAGTGCTGTTTCAGACCTTACGTAAGAACCACAAACATCTGCACACTTTGTGTTTACACCTTCTAACCAACCAAGAATCGAAAATTCAACCGTACTGTGGAATTAATTAACTTACCTCATGAGCATCTCTGCCAAGCTCTTTGCATCTAGAAAGCAAACAAACATTCAATTTATATATTGCATTCAAGTAGTAAACAACTTAACGTATGCTACATTCTTACAATGCAAAATTTTAGCGCTGCAAAAGATATCTTTCATTAAGCAGCTTATCACAAGCTCTTACCTCTGAGCCTCTTCAGCCTCTGCTCCCTCCTCCTCCTCCTGAGCACCAAGAGCAGGACAAAGAGCAGAATCATCCCCACCAGGATACACGAGATGGTCACCATCATCTTCTTATTACTTTTATTCTCTGGGCCCTTTATTGTAGTCGTCACTAGCGGCGAAATTGTGCCTGGAAGGTTAACATGTGATATTAAAAGATGGTCCGTTTACTTAAGTTACCTCAGTTAAGCTCACTCACTCACTCACTCATCTTCTATACCGCTTTATCCTATATTCAGGGTCGCGGGGACCTGGAGCCTATCCCAGGAGGCTTAGGGCACAAAGCAGGGTCTTAGTTAAGCTCTTAGAGTTTATTTAAATATTTTTTTCAGGTTATTTTACATTTACATGAGAACCTCTCATGCTCAGGCCTCAGATGCAAGCAGCTTTTGAATAGAGCAGCTGAAAAACGTTTAACGATTTATATACAATATGAGTTTTTTTTTATTTTATTTATTTAGTAATTCTTATTTCCATACATATCTTTACTCATATATGCTTTGCTCAGATTTATACTTATCATCTTATCTATAAACTGTTATTTTCAACTTTTGAGACCTCACAATAACTCCAGAGAACAAATAGTCAAAATCTAATTTTAAAAGGCACTTATTATTATTAAAGTACATTTTTTAGTCATGTTTAGACATTCAAGGCAGTCTCGAGTGTGCATGTACAAACATTTTTGTATTGCCGAGGTTTAAACAAGCCGCTTAAATTGTCCACCCAATGTGACCTCATATAAGAAGAGACCCTCCCTCGGCTTGTTGCTCAGTTCTGCCCTGCTAACATTTGAACACTGTGAACACTGTCACTGTGCTAATATTTGAACACTGAAACTTTTTGTACTTTGATATAATGATTTACTAAAATTCACTAGAAATTCCTTGTAATTCTTATTTCACACTTATCTCAATTTGGCCTTGTTTGAAAATGACCAGGAGTAGCTGAATCGTCAGTTCAGCACATCACGCTAGCATTGCCTGGCTCCAGTCATCATTTGACCTTTTTGCAGAAAACATCAATAAAGCCCAGCCGACCGAGACCATACTTAACAGAGAAGAACTCATCTTTCTTGTACGAGCACAGGAACACTCAGCTATTTTTTTCCAGGGGTTAAACATGGATCACGAGGGCTGGACCTGTGCACAGAACCCTGGCTCCGTAATTACACAGCGGTCCCTGGTGAGAGCTTCAGTTAGCCAGTCAGGCCTCAGACAATCTGCTGAGAAATTAATTCTAGCCACAGAACTCAGGGGATAGTCTGAGGGAAGTCATAAAAACATCCAGACGTCCGTGACAAGAAGTGCCGGTGGACCCACTAAAGACCCGCAGAGGCATTTTCATTTTAGCCACTAAGTATCAATAATAATAAAATATAATCTATATGTTTCCAAAAATATTTCCGGTTTCTTTAGGCTCCTATGTAAGTTTCTTTTTTTCCCAGGGACTTTTTTAAACACTGCAAAATCTGTTATTACCCTAAACTTTATTTATATTTTAGAATGCTGTAAATTTATGTTATATAAAAATACTAAATTAAGGCTGGTCTTCTCACATGGTCATGTTAAAAATGTTTTATTTTAAAATTTATATCAGCTGAGCAGTACTTTTGATTGTGCAGAATAACAAAACACAAGTGCTTGGATACCATAAAGGTAGAAAGTTCTCAGTTAACCGGAGCCATGATCAGACTGCTTCATGTCTGAAACACTGGTCTCCCAGGAACTTCTTTTAAAGGCCCTTTAAAGAGTTCCTGTAATGTGCAAGTGGCAGTGGTGAGTGATTTTGTGTACAGTTTCCACAGACAGATGTGTCTCTTCTGCAAGTTGGCGACAGGTTATCCGTCAATTTTCAAGGATCAGACTTTTCCCTCGCTGTTCATGGGAAAGACTCCCACTGGCTCTGAGCCACCTCGGCCGGCCACATGGTCTTCTTTAAAATGTTTTTTTTTAAAACCTTATCACCGCACTGTGCGTGAAGTCTTCTGTAAATGTCAATTGGTTTTATGCCTTCATTCACCAGAAATTTCATCAGTAGTCCTGCTTTGATCTGATCACCTCTTGTATGTCTTTATTTCTATTTTATGTTTTTATTTTACTTTTTTTACATTATTATTTTGGTTATATTAAAGCTGTACCTCTGGCTGTTAATAGAAAACATCCTACTTACTGCCGTCGTAGTTGAGCGTGGCGAACTTAACCAGTTTCTCGGCCAGCCCGGCGCTGTTGTACACTTTCATCTGCAGCTCGTACCACGTGGCCTCCTGCAGGTCCATCAGCATGTAGCTCTTTGTCAGTGACGTACGCTGGGCTTTGGTCCACACTGGACTGTCCAGAGGTCTGTACTCCAGAGTGAAGGACGTGATCGGACAGCCGCCGTCATTCCAGCCAATCAGGTTGAGTCGCACACAGGTAGCGTTAATGCTTGTAAACAGCTCTTGCTCTTTGGAGAACTGAGGCTCTGGAGAAAAAATATTGAAACCGAGTGTATTAAACAAGTTCCAGTACATTAGCTTTATCCAAAGTGTGTATATGATAAATGTTGTGTGGAGTATTCTCTGTATGTTCTTGACATACCTTTCCCATGAGTCTTTGCTTCTATGATCTCACTGATGCGGCCTGGGCCCACGGCATTCTGGGCTGTAAGAGTGAACTTATACCAGGTGCCACACTTCAGAGTCTCCAGACGGTACGAGCGTTCACTCGGACTTATGGCAAAGTTTCCCCATTGTTCGCTGTTGTCCTCCGAATACTGTAGAATGTAACCTGAACATGGAGACAGGAAAAAAATTATGTAAACCTAGTCCAAATGAATGGACATGAAAGAAAACAAATACAGTATGGTAAGGATCCTGTAGTCGCACATCATGTTGGTTGGTTATTTTATTAGCATTAGAATGTAATAACATTATAACTTGCATCTTTATTATACATTAATACAGAAGATTTGCTTTTTCTTTACCTTTATTAGAAACAGATAAATTTGGTGAGGCGTTAGCTAACAATTAAAATTTCATACCAGGTTTCACCACCAGTGGGCGAACAATCATTCACTCACTCGTTGTCTATACTGCTTTATTCTGTATATGGGGTTGCTGTGGAGGGGTGGGGGGGCTGTAGCCTATACCAGGAGACTTAAGGCATGAGGTACACCAAGGAAAGGGGTGCCAAACCCTCACTGTTGAGTTTACACTCACAGGGCACACAGATACACACACTCACACACTCATTCACACACTACAATTTGGGAACGCCAATCAACCTAATCTGCATGTCCTTGGACAGTGGGAGAAAAACCGGAGCACCCAGAGGAAACCCATCAAGCAGGGGGGAGAACATGCAAACTACATGTACACAGACCCAAGGTGGGAATTGAACCTTTGGAGTCAACTATTCACAAAAACCTTATTCACACACACCTCTGATGGAACTCCCACCATTGTCCCCTGGTATCCATGACAGTGTGATGGACGTGGTCGTCGTTTTGGTCACCGTGAGACGAGGTTGATCTGGAGGTACTGAACACATGCATTCATGACAAACTGATCATTCTGCTGCGGGTCATTTTATTAAACTTTTTCCTGTTTACCTTGCACCTGCAGGTTCAGCGTTATTTCATCAGTTCCCCAGTTATTGCTAGCGACACACGTGTAGTATCCAGAATCCTCAGCTTTCACGGTCTTGATGATGAAGCTGCCGTTCCCGTGGATGCTTCGCCTTCCATCGATGATGGCCGGGCCTGGGCTCCCGCTGTCAAGACATATAGGTATGACATTTCCTAAAATATTTACAAACGTAGACATTTGACGAAGCAGAAGAGCAACATGTTTTAACAAACGGAACCTTTTTACCCATGCCAAGTCTAAAGGAAATCAGTATGGCGCTCTGTGTTTTTGTGTGCTACTGTATAATCCATGACCTTGAGGGTGCTGTTTACCTTTCCTTCATCCATTTGACTGTGGGTGGTGGATCTCCTACAGCTCTGCAGGGCAGGACAATGTCTCTCATCCATGGAGTTGTCACTGTGCCACTGAAAGTGAGGATCCTGGCAGGAGCTGCATGACACAAACATACTGACTTACTACTTATATGGGAGCGGACACAAGGAAACTCCTGAACTTTCCTGAAATTTTATGAGATTTTATTAGTGCCAGATGCATTGTGCAGCTGAAGTGTATTATAAAGAAAAGATAAAAGTACAGCATCTTAACAAATAAATATATAAATTTGCCAAAAAGAGGTATTATTTGCTAAAACCCTACAGAGTATCCAGAATGTGATAAATAAGTCAGCCCCTTGAACTCTCCAGATCTTCTATTGTTACAACCTGGATCTGAACTGGACCTCAGTCTAAGGGTTAACGTCAACATGATGCCACCATGCTTCCCTAAACCACTGCATTTCCTTCACACACCTTTAGCGAGTGGTTCAACCGTAATGACCTCGCTGCTGTTCCCGCGGCCTGCCGCTGTCACTGCCATCACCCAGATGCTGTACTTTTTGTTCCGAGACAGATTCTGCACCTTGTGGAGGAATTCGTCCGGAGCAGCATCAAACTCGCTCACCAACTTCAGAAGTAAAAAAACGTACAGTGGATGAGGGTTAAAACTTTAACCCTGTACCTCCCAAATCAGGAAGCGTACAGACATACAGACTGTAAAAATGTAGTTCAAAATATACATTTAAACTATATCATATCCTAATAAATTACTAAAACAAAATAAAAGTAATGGGGCATGCTGTAGTCAATGGAGAGATGTAGCCAAACACGAAATTAAATTATAAAAGCTGTAAAACATTATATAATGTAGTATAACTGGATGCGTAATATTTTGCCACTCTACAATTAAAGGATCCTAAATAAACCTTGATAAGCTGGAGATGATGTTGAATAAAAATGTGTGTATGTGTGTGTGTGTGTGTGCCCGTAAGGTGAATGACAACTTCTACATATTCCATACCGTAGGAGTCAAGCTAGAGCAGAACACTGTGTATTTCCTGATCACGCCATTTAGTTTGAGTGGCGGGAGCCAGGAAACATACACCACAGAGTTGGATGCAGCCACCGCCTTCACGCCGCCTGGTTGACCTGGAACTGGAGGGCGAAAGCGAAACTACTTAAGCACCATTAATTACCATAAGCACAGGAATATTATACGAGGGCTTTACCAAAAGTAACAAAAAAGTGGGTGTAACTTTTTTCATTAACAGACTTAGGTGGTTCAAACTGCACATGTCAGTGGAATAACTCTTGCTCTATACAAAGGTGCTACTCAACATACACACTGATCAGCCATAACCTTATTAGCACCTAATATTGGGTAGGTCCCCCCTTTGCCACCCAGACTATAATGATCAGTGTATTCTGACACCTTTATTAGAACCAGCATTAACGTTCCTCAGTTTGATCCACACTAGTGCTTCTATTAAATCGGACTACAGGGGCAAGCCTTTGCTCCCCATGTGCATCAGTGAGCATTGGCCACTCATGACCCTGTTGTCAGTTCACCTGGTTTCCTGCCTTGCATCACTTTTGGTATGTCCTGACCACTGCAGCCAGCGAAGATCCCACAAGGCTGCAATTTTGGAGTAGCTCTGACCCGGTCATCTAGCCATCACAATTTGACTCTTCTCACAGTAGCTACTTTTTCAATATCTCGTTGCAATGGTGGCTGTAAGTGGGTGGGTGAATTAGGCAGCGTGAACCTTTTTTCATGAAGTTGATGTTGGAATCAGATCAAATAGGCAAGCATAAGGATTCGAATGAGTTTGATCAGAGCCTTTGACTTTGTTATTGCTAAAAGACTGTGTCAGAGCAACTCAAAAACTGCAGCTCTTGTGGGAGGATCCCAGTCTGCAGTGGTCAGGACATACCAGAAGTGATCCAAGGAAGGAAAACCGGTGAACCAGTGGCCAAGGCTGATGGACAAGGTTGGCCTGTGTAGTCCGATCCAATAGAAAAGCTACTGTAGATAAAATTGATGAAAATGTTAATGCTTGTTTGTGATAGAAAGGTATCAGAACACACAGCAGCACATCACTGCTATGTTGGCAAAAGGGACGACCTACTCAATATTATGCAGATCGATCATTGTTTCATCTTTTTTTATTGTTGTTTTGTCATAGTTATTGGTCTTCACTGCTCTACAGAATGTTTACATAGATGACCTAATTGATGAGAACTTTAGAGGCACTGAAGCCAAAAGATACAATGTGAGACCATCAGCTGGGACAAAAGTGGTTTCCAGAGAGGATTTGAGAGTTTTTTTTCATATTGGTTTTAAACAATTACAAATAACATCAACAGCAACAACAACATCAACAACAAGAACATCTGTATTACCATCCTCTTTGGTGCGAATGTAGATCTGCTCGGATCGTACGCCGTCTCCAGCCCGGGTGAACGCCAGCACCTGAACACTGTAGTTGGTGAATTTCTGTAAACCATCCAGCTCAAGGGGGGGCAGCTGGGTGGTGATGTTTCTGATCTCACCCAATTCTGAAAGATTTACCACACATTCCAGATAAAGCACAGTACATACAAGTCACATACTTACTGTATCTCATAGGCATGTGCTAATAAGTAGTTGAATAATACAGTATATTGTGACAAATAGCACACACAGATGACAAGGCCAATGTTGGTCCCTGTGAGTACCTACAGCATATATTATCTATAACACCCATTCAGCAGAAGATATATGGACATATGTTTTAAGGTAGCACTGCAGAACTGTAAATATTTCTCATTTTAATTTAGCTTTCATGCTATTTATATAATATCGGCCAAAACATGGTATTGGTGCTAAAAAGTGTCTCACCTACGTAAAAAGTAACATTTTTTAAAATAATACTTAATCTTCCAATTCATGCTTCATTTTTGGAAATATGCACATTTATATTTTTATTAGATTAAAAAAAAAACACATTCTCTAAATATAATTTCATGCCCTTTTATGTAGTGTCCGTAACTTTTTTAATTT
>JAOTRS010000008.1:14101365-14115955 GCA_028565755.1 Dinotopterus cunningtoni
CAGGAATGTGTATTTGTTTTACTCTCATAATTTTACTCATGTCTGCTGTTGTTCATAGTAAAATAATTACACTTATTATTCTTTAGTAACCACTTTATCCTAGAATCCCAGGAACCTCTTTGAGGGATCTAGTGCATGACAGAGCATCATCATGATGCAAGACACCCAATTATATACCAATGAAAGACATTTTTACATGTTTGGGTCAATTTGGGGAAATAAGTAACATTTCTTTCTTTCTTAGGAGGATCGGCTCACTGATGATATCTTAGCAAGGCCATCTTTTATGAAATCAATGGCTGGCCTTTAATGCATTGCTTTTATCAGATACCATCCTCAAGCTTTTACTTTTAAGTGTTTATAACTTTCTATGTCAACAAATCATTTCTAGTTTAAAACTATGAATGGCTGTACTGAAACACTACGAGGGATAAATCTGTAGCCCTTTACCTCGATCCAAAGCTGCATCAGTTCCAAATGAAGGATGAGACAAAATTGCAGAGCAACCACTAGGCGCCATCTGGTGGCCATAGTGTGTAGCTACAAGTGGCTAAGGTTTGGGCATTGGTGGCTCAGTGGTAGGTTTCTCACCTGCCATGAGGAAGACTCGAATTTCATTCCCAGTCAATGTCCAAACTCCAGCCACTGGATCCAGTGCTGGTCCCAAGACGGATAAAATGGGAGGGATGCATCAGGAAAGGCATCCGGTGTAAAACCTGTGCCAAGTTGTGTGCGGATTGGATGATCCGCCGTGGCGACCCCTTGACGGGAGCAGCGGAGAGACCAACGAGAAAAAACGACTGTTACAGGTGGAGTCTGAAATACCAGAGGTAGGTTGTTGTTAAAATTCAACATCCAATCAAATACACCCCTCTTTCCATGGGTCTCTCAGAAGCTCCATCCCTAAATCCATGGACATGCATTGCCAAAACAGCATAACTAACAACAGGCCTAACTATAGCAATATCAACACAAACTGTCATTGAGCATGAGCGCCCCAATTTGTTGATCAGCTGGAATATTACAGTATTTGGTCTACTTCCAAATTCTTCCATTTTCAAATCCAGTGCTGTTTGAAAAAAATATATATATTTTATCCCAGCCCTCACACAGAAAAAAAAAAAAAAATACAGCAAGAGAGAAGATATTTGCAAAATCAGATTTTTTAAAACCACAATTCTTCTGCAAAGTTGACAGAGTTGATTAGAATTGTTTCCTCCTCCTTTAAATAATCTGAATTCTGGCACTTTACAGAGTCACCAATAAAATCTCTTCTAGCCGTTAAACTATTCATGTAACAAAAATTATATTTTTTCTCCCTGATATAATTTTTCTTTGCTCAACTATGTCTGAATGATTAAATATTCCTCTTTAATCTCATTATTAGGGCATCATGTGGAAGGCCCGGTTTAGATTCCCAGCTGATGCCCAAATTCCAGTCGCTGGAAGCCGATTCACCAGTAAGAGCTGCCACAAGGTATACTGCTGTTTTTCTTCTATACTTTACAAACTTTACAATGTTTGTTTATACTTGAATTAAACATTACTGTTTATTGTTCTTCTTTGCTTATTATTCATTCATCTTCTTCACTGCTTACCTAGTTGGGATTCATGTATCACCATATAGCCGAATGCATTGTGTCCAGTAGTGCCAGTTTTTCCTCAAATAACTTCAAATAAAAGTTTGTACCATAAACATACTGGGCTGTCCAAAAGTCTGCTGTAGCGCAAGTTATATAAAATAACCTCTAAAATCACGTGACGGCATTGTGAGGACCCTTTAGTTTTACTGAGAATCCTGCAGAACCACCAACAGTTCTTCTGAGGACTCACTGCTGCACCTGCTTCTTTTTTGCGTGCAAAACCCAGGAAAATCCATTTAGTTTTTTAGTCTAAAACATTATCGCTTATATAAATGTGCTATTTATTTCTGCCATACAAATATTTTTTCTGTAACTATTAACCTTGTAGAGGAACACTGATGTTTGTTAGAAGGGTTTCTGCATTGATTTACAAAAAAGGCAAGTCATAAAATGTATTAAGAAAAAAAAACTTTATAACATTTGTACTAAAATCTAAGACTTTTGTATGTATTCTCTAATACTGTGCAAATCAATCTCTACAAGAAGATATTTGGGAGGGGGGGTTTACGATGAGCAATAGAACACATCAAGAAGGTTTCTGGAATTATTATCTGCCTGTGCATGCATCACATAATGCATGTTATGTTCATCTCAAAATACAGATGACACTGTACATTTTTTGACACTGTCACAGTGTGCGCCAGTGACGGGGTGCGACCTCAACCTTATGTTGCTTCTTGCTCACTTCGTAGGCCTCCCCTTCTGCAGGTGTGCTAAGATAGAGCATGGCTGGTGAATGATCATTAATGGATCTCGGCTATAGATGGATTCCACGCGCTATAAAAACAAGCAGGGAATGTAGCTCGAGGTCAGGAGGTTAAGACAGAGTCACGTTTCCCATTCCAAGCCGGGAAAGCCGCCCAGTTATCAGACGTCACGACGGACTACCGTCTGTGGCCGCTCAAGGAGAGTTGGGAGGGGCCGGTTGGCCAGCCAGCGAGAGGAGCCGTTCTGCTTGCCACCATCGCTCACCAGCCTCCAGGCCCACCCTGGGTGCACACCCTAACAACCTTCCATCCCTTTCCTCCCTCCATTAAACCCCTCCTTACCTGCACATCGTGTCTGCGTGTCTGTGCTTCAAAAACGTTACAGCGCTTATGAGGATACAGTTGAAAATTGCAGTTAAATTCCACACAAATGAAGTCACAGAAACAGCTAGTATTATTTAAAAAATAATAAAATTTAAAAAAACTATTCAAAGTTGAGTTTTTTTATTGCAGCTTCAGCATTTTTTCAAATAACCTCTACATCAGAAAATAGAATCAGAAGAAAATTTAAATAATGCTAATCTTAAATATGCTACCTGATGAACGGTTAAGATCTTCAACAAAATATTAAATAGCTCTCTGATGCAGACAGAGGGAGGAGTGACCTATTCTGGAGTGACTGTAACCATGGAGCGTTGTGGTTGCGAAGTTGTACTGTGTGGTAAGTTGACCTCAGAGACATTGACTTTAATACTACGTTAAACGAGCTAAAATTTCTGGATGAGAATAGCGGAGGCTCCGCCTCCTCCGTTGCAGATGCTCGCCAGGCCGTACTGCCCGGGCTGCAGGTGGTGCACCATGTGTCCGACAATCCTCGTCCCAGACATTCTGGTGAGAAAAAAATAAATAAATAAAAGAATTAGGAAGCAAGTATACAGAAATATTTTTCTGATCGTCTGACAATCCCTCACCCGATGGGGTGGCCGAGGGACACCGCTCCACCGTTGATGTTCACTTTGCTTGGGTCGATGTCCAGCATCTTAATGTTGGCCAGAACGACCACGCTGAAGGCCTCGTTTATTTCCCACATGGCCACGTCCTCCTTCCTCACACCGGCCGCGCTGAGGACCTGCACCATAAAACGGCTCAGTAGACAACACAGAAACATGTCATGACTACCACCGCTCTGTGACTGAAAAACAAACGGAGGCTCACCTTGGGAACAGCGAAAGCTGGAGCGATCGGGAAGTCGATAGGAGCCACGGCGGCGTCAGCAAATGCTACACATTAAATATATTGAGGTTTAATAAAGAAATGCAGCGGAGTTAAAAATAGGATCAACACAATTTGACACAAACTGTTAAATCTATCGATAATAATATTAATAATAAGATATTTTTGCTTCGTGTTAGATGCTGGTTTAAGATGCCCGGAATCTCACCTGCGATCCTCGCCAGTGGTGTGACGTTAAGTCTCTTCGCTGCGCCGGCCGTCATGAGGACCACCGCAGCCGCACCATCGTTCAGTGTGCTAGCGTTAGCCGCTGTCACCGTGCCTGCAAGTCACACATATATACAAATCCGATTAGCATGCTTTAACAAACGAACAAATAAGGAGGAGTAAGAAGAAGGACCAGAAGCTCACAGGCTTCAATCAGGCATCATACACACTGCAATGTCTATGCTGCGTTATTAATAAGAGGAAAACTATATGAATTACATATTAAGTTACATTTCTATATGTGAGACATTTATTTTTTCAGTCATTGCAGCTCTGCATTTTACTTCCTCTACCAACACTATTAAATACTCAAAGTCATGTTAGTGCCAAAGTGCCTTAGTATAACACACAAACACTAACAAATCAACATCTTAGAATTAATCTAACGCAAACAAAACAAGTATTATTTCTCACCGTTGTCTTTCTGGAAAACAGTCTTCAGTTTGGGTACTTTGCTAAAATCCACCTTCCTCCACTCCTCATCCTCCTTAACAACAACATCTGGCTTGCCTGCATGGGGGGTTGGGACACGTATAAACATGTTACACTGTTCAGGTCAACAAATTTCCTTAAAGGTGCAGTCTGTAATTTTTAGACATGATCCTCAACCTGTGATAATTAGATTTTAAAATTAAACATTAAGGGCGTTTCAGGCTTCTTTGAAACTATTACTGGCCCAGAAATTAGCTCCAACCCAAATTCACAGTGTATCAGACGTCCTGTTTCTTTCATCTACGTAGTAACTTCCATAAACTTCCAAGACAGAAAGATCCAGAAAGGTCAGATTTGAATGTTGTTCATCTCAAAGTACTCACAAATCTCCAAGATAAAATTACAAACTGCACCTTTAATCCCATTCCAGTGACCCTGAGGTGTCTGTGGTTTAAAAATTCTTTTAATCCAAATTTTAATAACCTCTTTGGGGGATGCTGACTGGCACCACCTCTTTGACCAGGATTCCTGACTCCCATGCTGCTTTGCTGCGCGTATACGAGTTAATGGCGTACGTGTCCTGCTCCTCGCGGGAAATGGTGCTTTTCTTGGCTGTGTTTTCCGCGCAGTTCCCCTTAACATAAAACGCGAAGGTCACACACGACACACATGTAAATGTCAACTCAATGCAGTCGTTAAACCAGGGAATGAACTACCATGTGAAATTTGTTGTAGACGTCCGTTAGGCCGTCCTTCACGATAAGATCCTCGAGCTTCAGCCCGCCATAAGGGGGCACCTCTCTCGCCATGACGAAAGGAACCTGAGACATGCTCTCCATGCCGCCAGCCACCATCACATCCTGAAACAACATTACTGCATTAAAAGATTAAAATGGTAAAAATGAGTAAACAAGTACAAAAGTACAATTACATACCTACATAAGGGGAAGCTTTTTTTTTTTTACATGGTTACCATATACCAGTTGATGTTTTGTCAGTGTACTTTGAAAAAGCCTGTAATTTAGTGTAGAAATAAATGTTAAGACTGTACCTGGTGCCCACACATCAGACTCTGTGCCGCCATCATGATGGACTTCATGCCCGAGGCACAGACTTTGTTTATTGTGGTTGCTGGAGTGGAGAGAGGCAGGCCTGCAACGTGAAGAGGGGGGAAAAAAAACATTCATATAGTGCTCCACCTTGCTGTAACTTACATGATGATTCTGTTGCATCCTAATCCGTTCTATTACAGTTGAAATAAGATTTAACATTTACCATTTACAATTTAACATCAATAATAGCCATCTAATATCGGACCAGTGACCAGAACTGGCTGGTTTTCAGCTTGATCAACCTCTGATATAATCTGTTCTGTACCAAGCGCACAAGCTTCTAACAGAAATTAGTTTTTATGGTGTTACATTATTGAAAGTCGCACACATTAAAAAGCCTCTGATCTGGCTTTTTTTTTCAAACGGAATAATCACACACACACCAGTTTCTAAACACAGCGAGTGCAAATTAATCTCGACACGTGTGCACGTTAGAATCCGTGAGCGTCGGAACACACGTTCATTTCCAAGTTGTGTTTTGAGGCTTTGGAGGTTTTTGAGGCGGTAAAATGTTGCTGTTTCTTTATAATCCTACACGTCCTGCGCTCTAAATTTTTCAGCTAAAAGTTTTTATATTTGTACAATTTTTTCCTATTATTTCTCTATTTGAATACTCTTTTTTCTTTTTAATTGTACTCGCTGGTGTAATTTGTTCTTGCAGAGAAACCCTTCTTTTTAGGTCACAGGCTGCTGTATGTATAAGCATTTCACTGCATTTTATCCTGTGTATGGATGTGTACGTGGCAACATAAAAAAGTAAAATTTTTTGCCAAGTTTGCATAAAAAAATAATGACAGTGGATGTCCGCTGCTCTGTAAAAATTTAGCTTTTTTTGCTTAATTTAATTTGTATTGGAAGTTAGTTTGTATTGTTTACATTTAGGCATTCGGCAGATGCTCTTATCCAGAGCCACTTAAGTTTCCCCATCATAAGATTGACTGATGGTACCTAGTTAGCAACCAGTGTCGAACACTGTTCGGGAAGTATTTTAATATTTTTTTGGTGGGGTTTAATTTTAAATACATTTTAACTTGATAAACGAGCGACATTTTGATATACAAGTAGTACGCATCCGCTTTGTCTGTCGAGCATCACAGCTGAGCCAATGGTTCTTCTTTTTCTTGCGCTGTGGGATTGTGGGTAATTGTCTCCCATGCTCAGTCTCGGTGTGTGTAAGTCTTTTATGGGCTTTGATAGGAGTGTTTTGGATTACAAGCACACTTTCGGAACAAATTATGCTCGCAAACCAAGTTTTACCTGCACAATAAAACTTTTGAGTTCTTTTTTTGGGACAACTTTTTTTTAAGGTTAAATATCTTCAAACAGTAACAAAATAGGGGGGAAATGTAATATCAAAACGGGATATTTATAAAATCGTGATGCTTAGTGAATCATACTATGAATCAAAATCAGCACCCGAAGTATCGTTACTGCGCATGCGTGAGCGTGCAGCAGCTTGGTGCAGTTGCTTTCCGGGTTTCAAGCAATTTCCCTCTGGGATTAATGAAGTTCTTGAATCATGATAATACCGTATCGTGTGGTCCCTGGTGATTCCCATTCTAACCTTCTATAAATCAAGATCTTTAATTTAAAAAGGTCTGTCTGGATTTTTGAACAATGATAAATTAATAATATGCTATTAACGCATCACTGAACACATGATTTATTAAAATAAATCGCTGTCAAATTCTGGCATCTGAATAACAGCCTTATTATGAGATTAAACCAAGATAAAGCAGTACAAAGTTCAGGAGCTTGATATATGTGTTTGTTTTTCTACTGTACTATGATGCCCTTTTGTACCGGCGCCTAGAAGAGCCTGTCTCGTTGGAGCTTGCCCTTCACCCGCCTGCAGCACGTTGCCCATGTACACCTCCTTCACCTCCTCCAGTGGGATTCCTGAAAACGGCAGACCAACAAAAAAAAAATTTCCACCTCAGGCTACATTATAAAGTACACATCATTTACATGCAACCTTGGAACAAACATCACGCAACACATACTTGTGCCATTATGTATTTTGTGTAAATAGGCAGGTGTTCTGTTTCAGTAGGTGGTTACCTGCCTGCTCGATCGCTCCTTTAATGGCAATGGAGCCCAGCTTGGTAGCAGGAAGCGCAGAGAGGCTGCCTTTAAACGAGCCCATAGGGGTGCGGGCTGCACTGACAATGACAACTTCCTGTTCAGGTGCAAAAGTATAACATTACTGTAACGCGTTTCTATATCAAGAAGAATTTAACAGGTGGGTCTTAAACAACTTCATGCACAAAAACAAAGATTTAACCCAATTAGTTTGGTAAGCCACATGACAATCAACATAAAACCGTAAGCCTAAACAATAATAATCAAGTCAACTTTGTCTTACACAATGATAATTATACTATACATACATATACACACACATATATACAGGTATGTGTGTGTATATACACACACACAGGGGTTGGACAATGAAACTAAAACGCCTGGTTGTAGACTACAATAATTCATTAGTATGGTGTACGGCCTCCTTTTGCGGCCAATACAGCATCAATTCTTCTTGGGAACGAGAGATACTGTATACTGAAGTCCTGCACTGTGGCCAGAGGGATTTTGAGCCATTCTTTTTACAGAATAGTGGCCAGGTCACTATGTGATGCTGGTGGAGGAAAACGTTTCCTGACTCGCTCCTCCAAAACACCCCAAAGTGCAGGCCATGGGAGATGTTCAACTTCACTTCCATGTTCATTAAACCACTCATAAAACAGTCTTGCTGTGTGTATTGGTCTGTTATCATCCTGATACACGGCACTACCTTCAGGATATAATGTTTAAACCACTGGGTGCACATGGTCCTCCAGAATGGTTCGGTAGTCCTTGGCAGTGACGCGACCATATAGCACAAGTATTGGGCCTAGGGAATGCCATGATACAGCCCAAACCATCACTGATTCACCCCAATTCTTCACTCTGGGCATGCAACAGTCGGTATTGGTATTTGGCATTGGTAGAGTGACCAAAGGTTTGGCTAGAAAAACACAGAATTGTTGACATTTTTGCAATTTATTAAAAAATTTGATTTATTAAAAAAGAAAAACTAAAATATCACATGGGCCTAAATATTCAGACCCTTTGCTGTACCACTCATATATTTAACTCAGCTGCTGTCCATTTCTTCTGTTCATCCTTGAGATGGTTCTAAACCTTCATTTGGGTCCAGCTGTGTTTGATTATACTGATTGGACTTGATTAGGAAAGCCAGACTAATGAGGAAAAAAAAAGTATACAGGTGAAACTCGAAAAATTAGAATATCGTGTTCATAAAATTCATTTATTTCAGTAATGTAACTTAAAAGGTGAAACTAATATATGAGAGACTCATTACATGCAAAGCAAGATTGTTCAAGCCTTGATTTGTCATAATTGAGATTAATATGGCTTACAGTTCATGAAAACCCCAAATCCACAATCTCAGAAAATTAGAATATTACATGCAATCAATAAAACAAGGATTGTACATAGAACATATCAGACCTCTGAAAATTATAAGTATGCATATGTACTCAGTACATGGTTTGGGCCCCTTTTGCAGCAATTACTGCCTCAATGTGGCGTAGCATGGAAGCTATCAGCCTGTGGCACTGCTGAGGGGTTATGGAAGACCAGGATGCTTCAATAGCGGCCTTGATGCACTGACTCCAGCCTCAGTCCACTCCTTGTGAAAGTCGCAAACACTTTTTGAATGGCCTTTTCCTGACAATCCTCTCCAGGCTGCGGTCATCCCTGCTGCTTGTGCACCTTTTTCTTCCACACTTTTCCCTTTGACATAACTAAATATTAATGTGCTTTGATACAGCACTTTGGGAACATCCAGCTTCTTTTGCAATTACCTTTTGAGGCTTTCCGTCCTCATGGAGGATGTGAATGATGGTTTTCTGCAGGTCCATGATTGTGCTTCCTACTGAACCAGACTGAGAGACCTTTTAAAGGCTCAGGAACCCTTTGCAGATGTTATGGCTTAATTAGCTGATTAGAGTGGGACACTTGGAGCCTAGAATATTAAACCTTTTCACAATATTCTAATTTTCTGAGATTGTGGATTTGGGGTTTCCATAAGCTGTAAGCCATATTAATCTCAATTATGACAAATCACGGCTTGAACTACCTTTCATTGCATGTAATGAATCTCTCTCATATATTGGTTTCACCTTTTAAGTTACATTACTGAAATAAATGAACTTTTGCACAATATTCTAATTTTTCGAGTTTCACCTGTATGTATATATATATATATACACACACACACACAGAGTATATATCAGGATACCTCGGGCCAATTGAATTAAAACTGCGATTCTAAAAGTACCATGATTTTATGAACGTCCTGATCCGAAATTAAATTTTTCCCCCAATTTTGTTAAAAAAAAAAAAAAAAGGTTAATTGTATGATGTAGCCCATTCTTTATAACATTAATTTTCTCACTTAATAAACAAGCACAGTTTTTAAACATTACAAACTAACTTTGAATACACAAGTTAATATTTAACTTCAAATTAAATAAAAATGCTACATTTTTACTGAGCAGCATGCCTGTCTGTTATCCGCCGTCATTATTGTTTTATTTTTATTGAAATATTTTATTGAATTATTATTGAATTATTTGCAAATTTTGCAAATAATTCACCCTCACCACTCATCAATAAATGACCACATTTTACCATCTCAAACGCCTCCAAAGTCTCAAAACTCAACTCGATAGTGAGCGCTTGTGTGCATGCAGCCTTCAATGCGGCCGCTCTGGGTTTCTAAAGCGCGCGATTTTTGACTAATTAGCGCTCGTGGTGTTTTGAGACTGGTGTAAATGTGTGTGATGATGAGTGGGTTTGACACTAATTCTCTCACAGAGTTTGGAGAAAAAGGCAGATCGGAGGCTTTTAACACACAAGAGTTTTTGATAATGTAATGATAAATGTTGCGCCACTCGGAAGCTTGTGTGCTTGATACAGAATCATTTATATATGAGGCTGATCGGCGAATCACCGGTCACACCCAATCAAACTGAAAACCAGCCAATTCTGTTCACTGATCGACCAGTTCACCTGATAAACAAATAATAAAAAAAAAAAAAAAGGTTTTGAAACTAATTTTGCACTCAGTCTGACAATACGCAAACCACCACAGAAAAGAATTGCGATTCATAACTAAAAATACCCCCCCCCCCGATCTCTAATTAATACACACACACAAACACATATACAGTACACTTGTATATATTTACACTAATTTAATCTGAACATTATACAGTAATTTGCACAATGGCAATATTTGCACTTCACTTAGATACAAAACTGCATTTCCCTGCCGAGTTCCTGCACTCTACAATGACAAATATAGTTGCAAACAACGATGACGGGCCCAAGCACCCTGTGCCATCCCCTCTTGGATGCACCCCACAACCTGTGTGTTATTTGAGCATGTTAAGACCTACTAAAAGCCTTTGGCGTCTGGGTGCAGCGCATAACCTGCACACATTAAACACTATATAGGACTGATTAGGCCTAAATATTTGTTGAGTGCGTTGGTGTGTGTATGTGTGTGTGTGTGTGTGTGTGTGTGTGAGAGAGAGAAAGAGGTGTGTGTGTGTGTGTGAGACGTGTGGGTTTGTCAGTCTGTGTGTGACGAGAAAATGTGCGTGAGTGCGTGTGTAAGTGCGTCCTTGCGTTAACATTAGTGATGTGTATGTGTATAGAATAGGCCACAGATGCTGGAAGAAAAGCATCACACTATAATGTCACTCAATATGATGCGACAAAATTATTAATCACTTTTTTTATGCGCAAGTTCAAGGCATTGTCACGGCTGACCCGTTTGAGATATCAAAAATCCCTCTACAATTTTGCATCCTCAATGTTATTAGATCACATCGGCCTGTTTTGGTGGCAATCATAAATTCTCTAGGAGGAGTATATCAAAATCCATTGGGTGCATCTTTGCGAACGACCAAAAATAACCGGCCTCCTGTTGAGTTGAACCCAGGACATGTCCAGGAGTGCGAAAGTTGTTCGGCTCAATGAGGTCTAAATGTGTACCAGGTTTCGCGTGCATACGTGAAAAAGTGTGTATGAGCTATGCAGCAAAATCTTGTGTGGGGGCCCCTGAAAATAAATAAAATAATAATAATAATAATCCTTAGGAAAACAAGAGGGTCCTGTGCGCCCTTTAGAGCTTGGTCCCTAATTAAGGACAATTAAGTTATATCCATTTACAGTACCCATCTAGCTTTTAGTCTGTTGCCATGGTAACGGAATGCAATCATCTGATTGGATAATTGTATCCACCTCATGATTGGAATTCTATTTAAAACTTGCCGCTCACAAAAAACAACCAAAATAATTTAGGAAACATTTAAAATGCATGCAAGTAGTTAATTGCACATTAACTCACATTGAGAGCAGAGTGAGAGGTGTAGGTCCTGGACACATACTTGTGTGCCTGTAAAAACATAAATAAATAAATAAATAAGGGAAAAAGCATGCTTTGTTGATGAAAGCTAATATGTGCATATACATATATTAAGTGACAATTCGTTGATAGCAAGAAATCATTCAAATAAAAGCCATAACCTCTATTAGAAAGTCTAGTTAGAAAGCTAAAGGCCTGCAGCAGCCATCACGCTATCCCAAAAGGCTGTATCCTAAACCGCGCCTTTGTCCATACACAGTGCACTCAATATATTGCACGCGACACTGCATCCAGTGCGGATGAAGTGCACTTGATTAGACAACACGAAGCCATTTGGAACACAGTCCCGGCTACTCGGGACCTTACAACAAACAACCATGCTAGCTGAATACACACCGACGTGGTGACTCAGCGCGATTAAAGCAAAGCTCGGGAATCGATTGAACTCGTTACCCGCTGTTTATTTTTTTTTTTTTTACTTACCAGCCGTTTGCAAAGCTGTGTGCGGGAGCTGAGGAGTGACATCGCGGCAGGAAAACGAGTTTCACCTTCACCTCGAGGAGGGGCGGGGTGTGTGTGTGGGATAACGAGTTCACAGGAGAACAGCCAATCAGCTTGGGGGTGTGGTTGTGTCACGCTGTCTCACAAGAACTATGGGTAATGTAGTTGTATTTGTGAAAGGGCTTTGTAGTCGATTCAGACAAAATGTTACCAAGTGTTATAACGTGTTACATCGCCCCCTACACATACTCACATACAATTAAATGACAGAATAATTTAATATCTTTTATTATGATCAAATAATATTACGCCTGATTGGGTATCCTTCATTTAATTAGTAATTAATTATTTTTTTTTAGTCATCAATTTTATATTGAATTAATTTAATAATTTTATTAATTGTTTCTTATATAAGCTTATTTCTGTGTGCGTGTGTGCTTGCGCATGCATGAGAGAGAGGTTTTAAATCATTAAACATGTTGGAATGTTTAAAACTATATATTTTATTCACATACAGACAGTTTAATAAAACATTTTTAGAGTTGTAGCGTGTATTTTTTAAAAAGTCATACGTATAACACTTTTATTTATATTTTCTGGCCCAGAAGTCAGCCCCACCCATACCTGAACACAGCCGCTTGGCTCCGCCCATTTCATTTAATTTTTTATCTGAAGAAAGCTCCAAAACATCTGCCCTACTCACTACTATATATACAATAAGGAGATAAAATTTCCTTAGTAGGAAATCATTCATGACTGTGCTGAATTCATGCATTCATGACTGTGCTGGGTTTTTGGAATATTCAAAGCATTTCAGCCATCCGTAATTCTGAAGCACGCGGTTCACACGTCTGCTGCTGTAGTTGTATTCGGTTTGTTTGGCTCCGTCGGAAAAGTACAGAAAACCTGCAAAAGAAATAGGAAAATATTTAAATAAAACAATCTTGTAGTATTGAAAAGTGTATTAAAGCGCATTCAGCTCATAACGCCATGCTGCTGCTCAACAGCGGTTTCTTTGTAGAACTGAATTTGTGTTTTGCTTCGTTATCACAATAAATAGATAAAGTTATTTGAAGCTATTAGTGATTGCCTTTATCTTAGCTAGAGCCCCAGCCCAAGCTGAAGAGAAGCAGAGCCATAGCTCGATGCTGCCGTTCTTCACCATGGCCGTGGTGTTCTTTAGGTTTTTGTGCCAAACATATTTTATAGAATTATACACAGACCATGACATTATGGCACATGCTGCATGGCCCGGAGTGATTTAGGTGAGCGTGGAAGTTTGTGAAAACATTCTTCCGTGAACCCACACTAACAGAGATTGCCAGAGATAACCCGAACTTGCCGGAAATTCCTGTAGCTCCATTAATGTTGCTTTAAGTCTCCTAAATCATTTTTTATTGCTCAGTTTTGGCCAGGTGTCCTGGTGTTAACCTTGTTAAAACTTTGTCAGAATGTTATTTAACAATGTTCCCAGAGCCTATAAATACACTCAACTCTAAAGAACATTTAGTGTTCTCAGTGGGCATCCAAAATGGCAAGCAAACCACATGCCTCAAGAAGTATTTCAATAAGTATCTTTGCATATTTGCATATTTGTATGCCTCAGTTATTTATTTTGAACTATATCAATGTTCCCATAACAATACCCATGCATTCCCAAAATGTTAACAAAAATGTTGTCTGAATGTTATAACACAAAACATTCCTGGAACCTTAGAGAAAACTGGACAATTTAGCATTTTAGGAACCATAACAGACTAAGAAGGTTAATAAAGGTCAATAAGCTCAGCTAATGTTGCTGAGGAGGTCTGGTGTGCAGTCAATTATTTAGTGCAGGACACTCGAGTTCCAACCTTAGTCACATTGTTCTCAATGAGCTGGCTTTGGGTTTGTACACAGGATAAGGGTTTGGGGTTTGGGTTTCGGGGCTCCTCCACCATACAAAGTCATTTTAGACAATTTTACACTTCCATTTATGTAGCAATAATTTGAGAATGAAGCAATTATGGCTGTGATGGTCAGGGGTGCACAGACTTTTGATCTTAGAGTGTATGTATATTTACCATAGTTCTCAAAAGCAGCATCCACTTTGGAGCCAATTCCTGGAAAATCAGCTTGAATGGATTTGGGGAATCCAGCGTCCATCGTTCCAGTGTTCTCATTAAAGCTGACAAATCACACACACACACACACACACACACACACACACACAAACCTATATATAACTGATATTGCTCTTTGTGCTGCTTAAGA
>JAOTRS010000008.1:14194711-14205164 GCA_028565755.1 Dinotopterus cunningtoni
CGCACAGAACCCCAGGGCTGTTTTGAAGGGGAAGTTTCGAGACGAATCACCAGCTCTGGTTTTGAGATTTCCACTTTTTTATTTATTAATAAAATTCTTACATCATAATTAAATCATACAAATATTTAAGCTGTTACATCAGTATCATTTGTAATAAGAGGTGTGACCTAATATAGTTTTCCCATCTAGATGATCACTTCAAAGGGTCACACTGGAGACTCCTTCCTTCCCTGTTTGACCAATCGGAGAGAATTTCAGAATTCAACAACGTTAATAGTTAAAATCCTGATCGCGACGTTTTATTGTGAATTCTAATATTGTGATGGCATCAGTTTCTTTAAAAATGATGCCATGCGCTCATTCTGTCCCAGCATGGACGCCCCTACGTTCATCTTGTGTTAGGAAGAACCTGCTAAGGCTAACTGTGAAGATGATGCATATAAAACAGAATTCCATTGAGCAGCCAAGTTGAATTGATGTCACTTCCCCATCTCTTGTGTTGTTGTTGTTGTTGTTAATCAGGCAAATATTTACACTTTTTAAAGGGTTTCCCAAGGGGTCAGTGGATGGTTAAGGAAACACCTAACCCCACCTAACCCTTTTAACCCCTCCCCCTCCCCCTTCTGTAGTAGTCTAGTCTCTACGCAGAGCCCCCACTGATGTCTCCGTCTGAATGTCGTAAGGAAGAAGATTAATGACCTGGTACAACACCTGAATGTTCTCGCCTAATGCAAATCGCTTGCATCTAACTAACAAATCAGGCTGTGGGTTTGTTCGGGGCAGATGGTCCACGTTATCTTACCCAGACGGGGCCATTTGTTCTCAAGGTGTGGGGGACAGGACAGGAAGCCGTGTCCTGGAGCGATAGGAGCAGAAAAGCGGGGCTTTCTTTGTTCAATCGTGAAGATGATGACACACAGACACGCAGCGTATACGTTTCACTAAGCGGCTCTGAGAGATAATGAGGTGAGCGATAGAAGTGCTTTCTAAACATTGCTCACTTTTCACAGCCCTTTTAAATAAAAAAGTAAATATTGTGGTACACGAAACATCTGAAGAGCTCTGAAGCTACGTCTGGACGCGCACAATAACCGAGCCATGTTTAACCCAAGGGAAACCCTCTTTATGAGGAATTTCAAACAAATGTTTATGAGGTGTGTATGGGCGTGTCCCTGGGTTAAAAGGTGATTTAAGGACGCGTGCATGCAAATGAACTAGCCGCATTAGCATTTGACCGGGATATGATAAGCCTCTGTTTTGCACATCTTTTCTTTTTTTTTTCATGGCTGTTTTGTCATGACCTTTCTTATCACACACGTCCACATGCTTGTTCTTCAGATGATTTCTAGAGCGAACCGTGTTTGGTCCTGAGCTCGTCATACACTCAGAGAAGTGCGGAGGGAATGTTCTGGATATACATCAGTGTTGAAAAGAAGTTTGAGCGTCTTATAGTCTTGCGTGATTTTAATTAGCTATAAAAACATGATCTGGATAGATAGATCAAACTTTATTGTCTTTGCAAAACAATTTCTACCAGAACAAAATTTTAATAATTTATTCTGCAAGACAAAACCAGAAGAATTTAAAGTATTTAGCAAAAGTGCACCTAAAGAACATTGTTTGTCAAGCCCATGTTTGTTTATTTATTCATTTATTTATTTATTTATTTATTTTTTTATTAAATTTTTCTAAATTATTCACATAACAGCATCCAGTGTGGTAGGAGCGAATCATTTGCTTAGAATTGTAACAAAATCTGAAAAGCCACGAATGCACCGCTGTCTTCAGTTCTTCATCAGAAGTGAATCTTCGTTCTTGTAGGGCTGCTTTCGGGGAACCAAGAAGGTGAAAGTCTGATGTTATTAGATCAGGACTATAGAGAGGACGCTTTAACACCTCAAAACAAAAGCTTTTCTTTAACAGAGTGTCGACAGTGTGGGCAGGAGTGTGTAGACGTCCATCGCCATGTGAGATCACGACGCCCTCGGATATCCGTCCTCTGTGTTTAATCCGAAGTTTAGTCTTCGGCTCTTCAATAAGCGTCTCACCGTAACGAGCACTGTTGATTGTTGAACCTTTTTATCTGAATGTTCCAATACTTCTGGCCCTCGAGAATCCCAATGAACTTCTTCTCTGCCTGTGTCTCGTCACCAGTAATGATTCTCTTTAGGAAACTTTCACCTTCCTTAGAGTATCGCTCCAAATTTAGTTTGCAGAAGTGCTTCCTTTGTGTTCGCTTTCATCCTGTTGACTCGTGATAAATGTAGTTTCGTGGGCATGTTTTGAAGCATCCGGTCGTTTTATTCTTTTGTAACTCTTACAGCGTGGGATCTTGCACCGATTACACTAATTTCAGATTTTCCAGCGTATTCTAACATCGTTATAATCTTTTGGGTCGTGTGGCTAATTTTGTGCTCCCTAAAGACTAATTATTAACGAATTTCTGAAGCAGATGGTGATGGAGGGATATTGTGTGGCGTGCAGGAGGGAGGGAGCTGAGTCACACCTGAAGAGAACCGAAAAAGCGAAGCCGTTCCCGAGCTATTCAGCACCTCGGGCGCTCTAATGACTCATTAATATTCTCCTTCCGTCCGCTGCACGGGCCGACTCATTATTCTATTATTAACGAGTGTTAGAATCGCGCTCGAAGCGAGTCGCGCGCCGGTTTTTGTTTCAATCGTACGTGAAAGGTTTGAGACGTCCAAAAAATGGGTTTGTTTATCTCTTAAGGTCCAGACAGAGGCTGGGAATTACAGTCTGTGGAAAAAGAAAAAATGTACAGTAATTAGTATAATCTGGAACATAGTACGTATAGAGGAAGGAATTAAAATAAATACGTTTAATAAAAAACGTTTCTCGTTAAGAGACATTAAATGCATTGCTAATGCATATTTAAGTGACGGGAAGCGGCGAGAGAGCCGAAGCACCCAGCGGAGAAAGTTCCTCCAGCCAGTTTGAAGTTCCCAAGACGACCGAGATTTCAGCTGTCACAAGATGAATAATTCATCGTCCAAAGAACACGCCAAGCCGCGGTTAAGTCATGGGACTGCCTGCGCTGGGGTATTAGGTTGTCGAGGGGAAAAAAAACAGCAACAAAAAAAAAAACACTGTTCAGACTGGGACATATTCAGAGATACTGTGTAGGGAAATGTGCATCATGACCAGAGTTCTTACTGACTGGATGCTGAGACCATGTGGTGAAGGGTCAGAGGTCATCACAGAGGAAGCAACTCTCAAACAGATCCGACTTCCAACTTCTGGGTCTGGGTTCGAGTCTCACTTTGGGGTCTGTTTGCATATTCTGAGTTTGCATGTTCTAAATGTTTGAGTGTGTGTGTATGTGTGTGTGTCCTGTGAATGATTGGCACCCCATCCAGGGTGTACCCCGCCTCGTGCTCTAAGTCTCCTGGGATAGGCTCCAGGCCCCCCGCGACCCTGTACACAGGTTAAAGCGGTATAGACGACGAGTGTTTCAGATTTGATGCATTTCTGTACCTGTATAATCCTGTAAGATCTGTTTTTTTTGCCTGTCGTAGATATAAAGTGTAAATAATCCAACGTGTATGTGTATATATATGATTAATAATCTATGCATATATATTGCACCCAATAATCAGAAACTTTTTAACAGGAAACATTTATTGAATCTTTAGGGTTCACCAAGAAACACGACTGAAGACCCAAATAACGTCGAGCGCGTTCCCACTAGAGCGCCGTGATCTCAGTGCACTGCTGATCGGGACACTGTGAGACTCGTGACAGCGCTGGATCTCGCAGCCCTTTAATCTGGCCTAATGACAGGAAGTGACTAAGTGAGACCTTCACACTGGCTGCGTGTGTGTGTGTGTGTGTGTGTGCATATATATGAGAGAGAGAGAAAGCGTATTCACCACGTTAATGAGCGCCTGCTGCGACCTCCCGTCGGCATAAGAAGGCAGCAATGCATGATGAGGTCATCAATAAGGGACGAAGCCAATGATGGCTGCTTAATTACTGCAATTTAGCCTTTTCTACCCAGAACCACCTCAGAAATGAGTGCAACATCTGCTGCTTACATCACAAACAGAGATGCATCTGGTGACATTTTTGGAAGGACAGCGCTAATATTGAGCGCTTCGGCGGTAATGATGGTCGGAGAGCGCTTTGTCGTTTGCCACCTGTTCAGAGATGATGCGAACTCTTTACTAAAAAGGTTTTAACAGAGCGCAGAATTTATGAAGCTGCTGTAGAATGAGGTCATCATGTCATTTTATGACATTCTTGCTCTGGCGGGATTTGGAGAAAAACTTTTTGAGGTGTCGAACTCAGGGTTTCAGCTTTTGGGCTTGATTTGTTTCTAAGTCAGTGTGGCTGAAAAGCCGAGGCTCTGTTTTCAACCTTCCCCTCTCAGGGAATTCCTCGTCTCTGTCATCGTCTCACGGAAGGCGACTAGACGAGTCGTTAGATGCTTAAGGTGATCATCATCAACCTCAAACGTGGACTTTACACAGAAGGATAGATTGCAGGTTTATGGTTGGTGGTTTATGAATGTAAACAGGTGTGATAATACTTGAGTCAATGGCTTTTTAGGTAGCAGTGTTGCCATGTGTATGAGTTTTCTACAATAAAAATCAGGCGACTTTAATATCATAAAATCATATACGGTCTTGCTTTCCGTTAACATTTGAAACATTGAAATTTTGCAATCCGAAGCGTTTTCTGCTACAAGTTCAAAACTTGTTGGCGTCAGTGAAAGCCATATTTTTGTGGGGGTTTTTTTTCACATTGTGTGCATGGTTTAGTGAAGACATACAGTAGCACCATGGATGTTATCGATGACGGTAGCAAGAAGAAAACGGAGCCACTTTCAGTTTGGTTTTTAATGAAAGCAGCCGGTGCCAAGAGGAATCATAAATTAAGTTAGGTTTAATGTCTGTTTATTTCATATTTTACTTCTTTTACTGTTTAGATGGTTTTTATATGCACAAGTGTGATTATAGTGTTGAAAATTAGTAATACTGGTAATATTTTTGGGTGCCTGGAACGGATTATCTGCATTTACATTATTTTCCATGGGAAGGGTGTTTTACAATATGAAATATCTCCTTATAAAACTCGCCACATTTTCAGGAAGCTCGTAAGGATTTTGTGTACACCTTGAGGTTTTGCGTGAACCGGTGAAGGGAAAGTGAACTGGCGGATAGATTGACAGGACAGATTTCTCCAGAGAAGCCACCGCTCTCTACTCTCAGATCTCGCTTGTAGGCGTCACCTCGCGATCTCAACATCAGAGCGACGCAGCTGCTGCTATCTATACAGTAACGCGCAGTGATGAACTGACCTCCATCAGTCTGCATTAAACATTCATGCTGTCTTTGTCATCAATGTCATCTAATTTAAGTCATCTACAGCTGTAAAGTTTCATGTTTGGGAGAGTGCGAACGGCTGACTTATCACACTTTGTGGGTTTACAGTGTTTTTAAATGACTTTGGAAAGGACTTTCTATTGGATGTTTATTTTTATTGGTTCCTTCCATGCTGTTGAGCTCATGGGGCTACAGGCTGGGTGGATGGATGGATGGATGGATGGATGGATGAATGGATGGGTGGATGGATGTGTGGATTGATGGCTAAATGGATGGATGGATGGGTGGGTTAATGGCTACATAGATGGTTGGGTGGATGGATGGGTAAATGGATAGATGTGTGGATGGATGGATGGGTGGGTGGGTGGATGGATGGATGGATGGGTAAATGGATGGGTGGGTGGATGGATGGATGGATGGATGGGTAAATGGGTGGGTGGGTGTTTGGATGGGTAAATGGATGGATGGGTAACTGGATGGATGGATGTGTGATGGATGTGTGGATGGATGGCTCAATGGATGGATGGATTGGTGGCTGTGCGGATGGATTGGTGGATGCGTGGCTGGATAGATGGATGGGTGGTTGGGTGGATGGATGAATGGATGGATGGATGTGTGGATGGATGGCTAAATGGATGGATGGATGGGTGGGTGGGCGGATGGATGGCTGGTTGGGTAGATGAATGGATGGATGGATGGATGGGTGAAAGGATGGATAGAACTTTGTTGTCATTTCAGCAACAAAATGCAGATTAGCAGAAGATTACCAGAAGTGCATTTGATAACATATTAGCTGACAGTGCCAACCTTATGATGGGGACGCGAACCCTGACCATCTGGTTCGTAACCCAGTCCTACCACTGCTCTGTCCTTGGTCATTTTTATTTTGGTAAAAATATTATTGTTATTTATTTTGTTATTATGATTTTTTTTTTTTATTATGATTTTTTTTTTTTATACAAGATATTCAGAATGTAGGACAGACATCTAACTCGACAAACTAAATCTAACTTATAACAGTACATGTATTTATGCTGTACATATGCTGTCTTTCTTGTTGTTTCCTGGGGTATACAAACTTTTGCTCTCAACTGCATACAACAAATGTGATGTTCAGGGTGTGAATCAAAAAGGTTTTTAAAAGTATCATCAATATTTCATCCCATCTGTTCTCCATCCTGGTATCCTTATACGTAACTAATTATTGATATTATTTTATACGTTTAATTGAATTTAATATTCAGAATTGACATGAAGGACATCACGCTCTCAGGAGAGTCACTACTACGAGCTGTAAGACTGTGCGTTTATCCGCAGGTTTCCCGACACCCAGTGGGATGCGAGCATATCGGTGGCGGGCCGAGTGTGAAGGAGCATGGTAAAACACCAACCCTTGCAGGTCTACGAGAGACAGCTGTGTTTGTCCTGCCTGACCGGGATCTACGGGTGCCGCTGGAAACGTTACCAGCGCTCCCATGATGACAGCTCCAAGGTACGAAACGCCTTTATCGCTTTTATCCTCTCGGCTATCATCAATCGTTCTGTTACGCGCAGATAAGCTCGTCTGAAGTCCAGACAATAACCCCGGCTTCTCTGATCTGCATCGGACAACAGAACACACCTGGAGTAGCTTTGATGGAACAAAATAGAAAACGTTTTTAAGGCTGCAAATAAACCACGAATAAAATATTGCTAGGGAAATATTATAATAGTACCAATACATTCGAGTTTGGATCGTATGCAGGAATTTTAAATCCTTTTTTTTTTTTTTTGAACCAAGGAAGTTCTGAGCACTTTCTCATCTGCGCGTGACGCTGGAAAGAAACCCAAGCCGAAGGTTTCAGGTTGTCTCGAAGGACACGCTGTAGGTCGTTCCTGTCTGTTAGATTTTCCACCCTCTTCCCTCTGGCTTGGTAATATAAGGGCAGGTGCCAATACTTATTTTCAATCAGCGGTAGATGGTTTTGGGGGTCTTAGGAGGCCATACGTCCAGTGGGTATGTGATCACGTGCATTTGTTTACAAACAAAAAAATCATCCTAGTACACTTTTTCTACTTAGTCTTTAAAAAGTGGTCATTCTAGAAAATAGAAACGCTAATAATCTCTAATTCTTTTTATTATATAATAAAAAGTGTTTGTTTGGGCAGCACGGTGGCTTAGTGGTTATCACTGTCGCCTTGCACCTCTAGGTTCCGGGTTCGATTCCCGCCTCGGGTCTGTGTGCATGGAGTTTGCATGTTCTCCCTGTGGGTTTCCTCCGGGTTCTCCGGTTTCCTCCCACGGTCCAAAGACCTGCAGATTAAGCTAATTGGCGGTCTCAGTTTGCCCGTAGTGAGTATATGCCCTGCGATGGACGGGGTGTACCCCGCCACATGCCCCAAGTCTCCTGGGATAGGCTCCAGGCCCCCCGCAACCCTATATACAGGATAAAGCAGTATAGATGATGAGTGAGTGTTTGTTTGTTTGTTTATTAATTTATTAGGTATCCTGGTGTGTTCTCTCCTATTCGGTTCTTTAATCAGGTCACAGCGCAGCAAACACACCGTGAACCATAACATCATGTCCAAAGGCATCTGAGCAGGGTGGTCTCGGTCTGGTTAAAAATGCACTCGATTGAGGAAGTGAATCGACTCGGAGTCGACTCAGGAAGTGAATCTAACGCCCCACATCTTTAGTTTCTTGTAAACATGAGCTTTTAAATTGAACCTAATCCAGTCTGAGCTGTAGTGCCACAGAGAAAAGGCATATTAAGATGAACTTATAAATGAAGAAAATAAAAGATGGCAGAATGTGAATCAGTTATCCAGTCATGGCTCCGTGTTCTCCATTCTTGGGAAAGCTTTCCTCTTTCCTCATTGTATTTCTGACCACTTCAGCATTAGTGCAGGCATTTTCTAAATCCCACATAAAGAACATCTTAAAAAAAAAAAAAAAAAAAAGAGGAAGATCGTCAAAAAAAGAAAGAGCAACCTACCCTCAAGCAACTGTTTACCGTCTTTCTGTTGCATGGATACAGCACCAGATGTGGAATCAGTGCTAATTGCTGCCTTTAATATTCATGACATCTGGTTGGAAAGCAAGTGCTTCATCACCATAATCACTTAGGCTTCATGTGATCGGGGAGCTTAAACGGTTTTCACTAAAGCTGCTCGAGATGCCGTTTTATTATCCGAAGCGATGCGCAAGCGAGAGATGTTACAGCGCAAGGATGTGGATGAGGTTTAAGAGTGTGATCACGACTCCAGGGATCCTGGTTGAGGGTTTAATATAAATTTATAAACCTCGCTTGTTTTAAAAAGAAAAGTTTCACTGTATGCCTTTCTTTGTCTTTCTTTCTTTCGTGGTTTTTCTTTTTTCTTTTTTTAAATCCCCGATCCCTGCTGCGGTGGCCGTCTCAACACAAAAGCTCATGCAGTTGAATGCAAATGAGACTGTTTATGGAATGTGTTCAGTGGGCAAAATACTGAACCTGCTGATCACAGGGGAAAAGTGAGCAGACACAAAGATGTTACACAGGGATGACGGTGTAGAAACACACTCGTCCGTACAGCTGGGTCTGCTCCGTGTCAGGGCGATAGCGGCGCTCAGGTCTCGGCCTTATCAGCTGTGGTATAAATATCAGTGTTTATACAACAGCGCACAGAAATCTCAATGCTGGTTGGTCTGTAGATGTCGATTCTTCTTTCTGTAACAGGTTTAGATTCATGCGCAGGTTCAAATAGGTTGCACAGAGAAGAAACACTATGGAAATATAGTTTGGTGGATTTGGAGGTTTATTTGGAAGGAGTCTTCAGTTTCATCACTGCAAAAAACTAAACTCTCCAGTGTGTTGTCCCATGCGCTCGTGCTGCTCGGTGATTATTCGGTGGTCCTTATCGTCCCGATTAAACCCGAGTTGATGTGAGGCTCTTAAGAAGCTGATCGGATTCCCAGATTAGCCCGAGTAAGCTCAGGCAGCGAGGTCTGGGATGCGTCTCAGTCTTGACACCCCGTAACGTCCCACACAAAAGCGAGTGAGTTGTAAACGTCATGCCGCGCCTCCGCCGGACCGAGTTTGTTTTGCGTCGTTAGGGCGATGACCTTATTTAAACCTCAAACCACATGGCCTTTTTATGGTTTGGGAGATTCGTCCTCTGGTTTATGAGACGTCTGGAACTCGTTCTGGGTTGCTCATCCGGACGTGGATTAGGAGAGTGTCCGACACGATTCAGCTCATCTCGCTTTGATACCCAAGCGGATTATCATCAATCCCCTTTCATATTCCAGTCGATATGAGAACCAATTATTATTTAGCATCGTGATGCGTCTCTTGCCTTTTTTTTTTTTTTTTCCTTTTTTACGAGATTGCTGTCTTTGCATTGTGCACTATATAAACCTAATATTTCTAATTAGAGACAGATTATAAGGCTTTAATTATAAGGCCTTGTTGTAGCAGTGATGGTTGCCCAGGTTGTGTCTAATCATTAGAAGGAGATAAAAAGATTATGATTAAGCAGCTTTAATTTTTAATCATTTTTTTTGGGTTGGGCTGTCAATATTAAGACGTTAATGCATGTGATTAATCTAGAAATTTTAACGTTTTACTGTTTTTATAACGTGTATTAATCATATGGCCACCCATTGGCATCCCATAATCACAGTTTCATTATAAAAAGCCTCTAGATTAAGGTTTGGATAAAAGCAGTCATATGCTCGAGCTACCTTCAAGGGGAACTATTTTATTTTACATTTAAATTTAGGCTGTTGATTTTCGGATCTGAGGATCCGGGTTCGAGCCCGGCCCAACGGTCATTTGCCACACCCCCATACTACACAGTCCCCACATGCAGTGTCTGTCCCATTCGAGAAATGGGGCCTTTGGTAAATGATAATGTTTGAGATATTATAAAACTGCATAATCTGTTTCATTTTGTCATGCATTCTTTTTATTCCAACATTCGCACATTTATGATAAAAGTAAATCTGAGTATTTTTAAATTGTGATTAATTGTGATGAGTCTCAGACTATAACTGTGATTACCAGTGTTGGGGGACGTTACTTTTTAAAGTAACTAATTACATTACAAAATTACTGTCATTAAAAAGTAATCCGTTACATTACAGCGTT
>JAOTRS010000008.1:14218091-14241087 GCA_028565755.1 Dinotopterus cunningtoni
ACTGGCTTTCAGTGTATATTGTTGAAGAAACTAACTGTGAGGGTGGGACACTCACACTCCACGTCGTGTAACCACTCAGTAGCTGCCAGCAGCTTGTGTCTGTGCTCAGGGTCGTTCACGTTTAGCTCGATCAGGTGCTGCTCTTTCAAATCCTTCAGATCTTCTACCGTCTGATAACCGTTTAGCAACAGGGACGACATGAACTCCTGCACAGAAAAGATGAACAGAAAAGATTTTACCGTTTTCAAGTCACATCCCATCAGACATGTTTTACGTCTTTTGACAGCCGTTATCACATTTTACGATCTGAAGGTGAAACCCCAGTGAAGCATAACTTCCCTTATTAATGATGAAGATTTTTTTTTTTTTCCGCTTTTATCTTGATTATTACTGATAAACTGAGTGAAAGCTCAGACATGTTTATTAAAAATGAAACATTTTTGGTTAAGATTTGACATCAACTGGTGAACCTGAGAATGTTTTCTATTGGTTGTTCGTTTTAAAACCACAGATGAACCAATTTATTATTTTTTTTCACACAGAAACCTTTTTAATTACTAAAAACCAGTCAAGTGGAAAAGTTTGCCTACCCTTTGAGCTAAATGTAAAGTACAATAGACGGAGCAATTTATTTTAGTAATGAGGTGTGTAGTACTGTATGTTCTGACTTCCTGACGCTAGTACAAAAGTCATATATTAAAAGCCTATGTTACAATATTAATAGTGAAAAAAATTAAAAGTCAGGGCAAAATTTCCCTTAAATAATTTCTGCTCTGTATTTTGAATTGTTGCCTTGTTGCCAGATAAATAAAACTTTCATATTTTTCATTACACCTTTCTGTTTCTATGGGAGATGCAACGTTTTGCATTCAACTGTGTTTTAGTTTTAAGACCGCGAAATAACTGATGATTCAAAAGAGGGATTTAAAACTTTCCAAAAAATTATGTAAATAAATATTTGGTTTTGTCGTTTGATGTTGAGCGACATTTCGCTTAGCATTGAGCAGCACCTTGCCGAAACTAAGCATAGACGTAGTTGTTGTTTATAATCTGATGTATGTACAGAACAGTCGAAGAGCAGAATTGATGGAGGAAGTGTTGTGCAAAAACAGGGGCAGAAAAAAAGACAAATAGAAGTCACGGACAAAAATGTTTGTTTCAGTGAATGGTTCAATGTGTTGGTACTGTAAATAATGGCACCATTGAACTCTGGCTGAATTAGGAGAGCACAAGAGTGAGTCTTTACCTACCAGGACTGGAGCTGTTACCTTCCAAATGAAGGAATGGTAAGACTTATTTTAATACAAGATGTGTGCACATAAGAACTGCCGCTGTAATCGTAAAAACACTGTTGCTAAACCCAGAGTTCACATTATTAATCTGTACATACTTTCAATACATACACTACTGTTTGTCTTCAGTCTTCTACACCTGTGTTCTGATTAGTAACTGTTATAATTTCTAATACCACCAGTCTCTGTGAAGTTCCCTTTAGGTTCCCATTTGAGTCTGGATTTCTCTCCTGATCATTATGGATCCTAAACGAATATCCAGGTTTCTCTGAATATTTCACAATTTTTTTTGCACTTATTTTCTAATAAGGTGTTGATGTGCTCTCCTAAATTCCTTGGATCAAACATTTGCATGTGGCATGCAGTTGAAAAAAAAAGCTGCACCTCTAGGTTCAGTCTCTCAAGGAACTCTTGAAGTGTTTTGGGTCGAGGTCGTCTGCTTCTCCTGTGGTTTCCCATCCTGTGCAGTGGAGCAGGCTCTTCAGCCAGGACATCAACGTAGATGAACTTAAAGCTGCCTATTTTACCGTTTAGCATGCCTGTCCATATGCCCATTGGAGGCTTACTGATGATGTCGATCATGTCCCCAGCCTGAGACAAGAAATATTTACAGTAGAAGATATAAATACTGTGACATGATCCTGAACTTTCTTCAGTAGTTAAGGGTCATGTTCTGGTCTAGATGGATTTTATACCGCTATCAATTCCCAAAGTATTATGCAGATACAGATACAGGATTTCCATCATATAGATGAATTTTTAAAATAAATGTTAGTATGATATTGCTAGAATCACTAATGAGATGGAAATCAATTTCAGGGCCATTAAATAAATTAATGAGATGCTTACCTTGAGTTTTAGAGACTCTGTGTCGTACGGGCTCGGGAGAAAATCAGTGTGAACTTTCGCTTTGCCACAAAACTGGATGTTGTCATGAACTTCCTCCTCCAGCCTCAGACTGTCTCTGTTACACGAGCCCTCAGAGCCACTGGTGATACCACCTAAGAACCAACACACATTCCATAATAATGTTCTCAACCAAGACTGAGCAATCGAGACCTAAAGACTTTGACTTTAGCGTTTCAACTTAATAGGCCCATTTGGTAACCTTACGAGACCTATTATTTATAATTAGGGGCAAAAGTTTCCCTATCTCACAGTATAGTTTTTAATTTACAGATTCCGTACAAAAAAAAAAGACAGACAGACATTTGGGTGTATTCTATAGCATGCAAAATAGTGTAAGGACATCTAATATAAGATGTATGACTATGAGAAACTAATAGATGTTCAGAGGATATGAAAGAGGCTGGAGGGTGTTTTAAAGACTAAATGTGGAAGTGCAAACTTTTAGAGATTATTAATATCATATTCGGAAATGAAAATGCCATCATTTATGTTTTTACTTTGCATTTTGGTGTTTTTTTTTTCACTAATAATGCCTTAGCCGTCATTAGTTAGCTATATTTGTGAACTATTTTGTGATGGGAAATTAGTATCTATTTGATTTTGTCCTAAAGTCATATAAACATTTGCACTTTCTATATCAGGAATTTGTAGATTCTCTGTACTTGTCAGACTTTAAAGTCTAAAAATAGTTGAGCATTCAAATGGAATTGTACTCCTATACTGTATGTTTTTAAGCCGCTGTTGTGTACGCTCATGTTCTGTATTTAAGGTTGTTAGGTAAAACTGGCCTTTATGAAAAAACAGCCTGGTTCTGTGACATTCACCTGTTTCACTCTGTACCGCAGTGTGATAAATGAGGCAAACAAATCCCACATTATTGAGAAAATAGCACTAATTTAGGACGAATGAGGTGGATATCTGTGTATATGGGTCTGTCTGTTCGTGTGTAAAGCTTACTGCTGGAGGAGCTTTGGCCGCTGTGGAGACTGAAGAGACTTTCCACTGAGTTGTTGCTGGATTTTATGCAGGCTTTAGCTGGAGCTTCACTGGAATTAGGCACTTCTGCACCTTCCTGCTCTCCATCTCCACCTTCTCCCTGTCCAAAACACACCACACACTTTTCAAACTGCTCTTACAAAAGATGCACTATTTTTGGTGCCTTTTTACTGTTCTCTATTTACACTAATTCTAGACCAACGTGTCCAATTTGGTCAGAATTGAGGAAGTGATGCTGCCTCACCATGTGTAAATCAGAGTATATCGATGTTGTAGTCAGGGCTGTTGTGTTCCCAAATCTGATTGGTCAGCCTAATTTTCTAATGTTTATAGTAAAGATGAAAATTTTGTTGAGTTGTATGAATGCACTTGTTCTAATACTCTGTTTACAATGTTTTCTATAGTGAAATATTCCAAGGTGAGGAGATGACAGTCAGAGGTACACCAGAAAGCCTTCAGGTTAAAGACAAGATGGTGAACGGAAAACTTCATACTTAGATAAATAGATAAACATATGTGTTATTCTTTAATAAGTAAAACTAATTCATAGCTAAATCCTGTGTTATAAGGGGAAATAAACACTTCTGAGTTTATAATCAACAAAACTGTGGCAAATCACCCTGTTATTGATTTATTTTTCTCCTCCTACTGTATAACAGCGCCCATAATATAATTATTATTTGCCCCAGAGTTGCTTTTTATAGTACATCATTGTTCAGTCTATTTAAAAACCACACTTTTTTTTTATTTCTAAATTAATGTTTCTTTTAATTAATAAAATAAAAAGTCTAGCATGCACATCCTAATGGGTCACATTTACACATGTTTTCTCACTTCAGTGGTTAGAAAGCTGCTTTTTTACACGAAACGTGCCAAAAAAGCAGACTCTGCAGAAAAGAAAAAAAACACCCATTTGCTTTCATCTTCAGTGCTCACCGTTTCCTCTGACAGAACTCTGGCGTATTTCTTCCCCATCTTCTTGCGCATGGTCATCGAGATGGCTTTCATCTTCTTCCCTAACCCCCCTTTGATATGGTCTCCTTCAGCTGATTCACCATCAGCACCCTGATGTCCCTGTCATTTAAAAAAAAAAAAAGAGTAAAGGTGTTAAAGTTACAAGACCACATGTGAGATGAAACTACAGTCCTGCGCGTATTATTATTATTATTATTTCTTTGCATCTTCATGTCTGTAAGCAGCAATGGAAATAGAAGTATTTACCAAAGAGGTTTCATGTTCCTCCGGCTTGGGCTGGTTTTTGGACGTGTCGAACCTGCCAAAGCTGTAAGAGCGCTGATAAAGACAGAAGGGAATCGTAAGACGATCGCATGACTGCAGCAGAATTTGTGAAATCAAATTGTGTCGTAATTCTTCTGTGCTAATCCAGAAAGCATGAACAGTGAAGGTAGCAAAGTGTGTTAACATCCTTCTTTTATTTGTATTTTAATTTATTTTTAATTAGATTAGGACTGAAGATGACTAATGAAAATGAATGATGGTTACATTTTCTGTCTTTATTTTTTCAAGCCTGATTTTTTAATTAATTAATTAATTAATTTTATTTTTTTAATTAATTAATTAATTTATTTTTTGGTGAAGGGGAGCCTTGTTAAAAATAACAGAGAAAGATAGAGTAGATATATATACTTTTAGATTTTTGGACTTTTTTTTCTAACCTGTTCTATTTTTGGAAAAATAAATTAATAAATTACATTTTTTGTCTCTACAATCCTTAGTACTCAGTCTTACAGTTTTCATTATTTGCAATTTATGTTGTAGATTTTTAAAAAGTCATTTCAAATCATTAACCATCCGCCTCACATTTGGAATAATATTGCAACAGAACTTTTGCACAATTCCATTCGCAACGGTCTTACAACATTATATCATATGCATTTTATGTCCTCTGACACACTATTATTTATACAATGAATCTTTGTTTTTACCTTTGGCTTACTCCTTGGTTTCTCTGAGGCATTTGAAGGTCTCCTCTGAAGCATGACTTTCAAAGATGTGTTATTTGTCTTTAGAAGCAAAATTTCCTATGCATGACCAAACGCACACCACACCATAAACACTCACACTTCTCTAGCACTCTCTGTACACACACACACACACACACACAGGGCCAAGCCCGCACTTCCTTGTCTGTACACAGGATGTGTTGTTATGTGGCACTTACATCTGGTCATAGAGCTCAGCTTCAGGAGAAAAGCCGCAGTATAGAGAGTAAGAGACATGCAAGATGATCGCTATGTAAATGTGATGGTTACTGCAAATGTGTTTCAGGAACCATTTTTTTCACACAGGTCATGCACAGGAAAAAGGTTGACTAAAAGTACATCTGTTTTGTTGCATCATTCTAACCAATAGCATTAAAGTCTGCCTTTAGTCTACATTTAATCATTGAGCTTACATTTAATCTAAACACATTCACTGCCAGCGACCTTATCTTCTGGAGAATCACTGTTTTGATGCTGTTTTACAACCAGGTTTATATCTTGATATCTCTTATGGTTTTGCACAGAGGGCACGATTAAAATACAGCTGTTAGCAAGTGAAAACTGGGCAGGTCTGATTAACATTAATGAAAATACAAAAACTGGTTGTTGCTTTATTTATTTATTTATTTATTTATTTATTTATTTTTGGGAACTAATTGGGAACTATTCCATATGATCATGGTCATGAAATTTTAAAATTGGTCATGTTAGCATGGCTAGATGACTCACTAAGGTGTTGGTCATGTCCAGGTCAGTAAATGAGCGGATGACCCTCAGGGGTGGGTACTCCGTTGTGAGGCAGTCCGAATCATGGAACAGTTCCTCGTAGTGGTGCCGATCACTTCCTCGGGGCAGCGTGAAGTTAACGCTGTATAGCCATGGATCGGCTGTGGGCCTGTGGCAAGTGTGATAGGAAGATTCCCAGACTGAACAGGTGTCCATGGAGCCCCAGTGGTGGTGGTGGAAATGTCCAGGGCTCCACAGTCTTTCCACTTCTGTTATATCCTTCTCATTACCTGGTTCAGACTGCTGGTTAGACTCTTTCTTGAGCTTCTTCTCAGACTTTTTAGAGAGTCCTATGCAGGTTATTACTGTGACCTGATCTTCTTTACACAGAGACAGATGAAATTTTGTATGCCAGATTTTCAACAACATAATGTCTGATTTCATGCCATATACTATACTAGACACTTGACATAATAATAGGCCTTACCACTGATGTCTGGATGATTTCTCCTCTCCTCGACACTGCTCTTCACCAGCTGGTGGAGCTTCTGAAGACTTCCATGTGCCTTGTCCTCACCAACCTGCAGGCCAGAGGGAAGGTCAGTACTGCAGTACTATCAGTAAGTATTTAACTAAATTTTTTATTAGTTTATGTAGACATGAACGGCTTGTTTAATTCTTGGTTGCCACTTTAACAGATTGATGAGATCCAGGAATCTCATTACTTGATAAATTTAAAGGAATGATGGTGTTTAAGAAGAGTAGAATGTGCTTAGTTGTCCATTAAATTAAGCTGGTGTTGGATTAAGGATTGTTAGACAAAAAATTAATGTTTTTCTGAACAAATTAAATTAAGGCATTAGGGATGTGTTGAAGATATTGTAGCAATGCTGCCAATTTATTGATTTCTGGCTTATACAGGTTTAGCTAGCAGGTCCAGTTTACTGTGTAAAGTATAGCTGAGTTGCTTTTGCATGGTCTAATGTTCTCAAGGACCACTGGTGATGACTGATTAGCATTCTTTCCCACCATTAATCATTGATCACCGGTGTTCCTGACAATTAATCACTAATCGTTGGGGTTCTGTACAACCAATCACTGATCACCATTGTTCCATACAACCAATCACTAATCATGATTGTCCCCCACAACCAATCACTAATCACTGTTGTTCCCCACACCCAAATTACTGATCATCATTGTTCCTTACCACCATTCACTAATCAACATTGTTTCTCACCAATAATTTACTAATGACCACTGTCCCCCACCACCAATCACCATTGTTTCCCAAAACCAATCACCTATCACCATTGTGCTCTACTACAAATCACTATCACTATTGTTCTCCACAACCAATCACTAATGACCATTGTTTCCCAAAACCAATCACCTATCACTATTGTGCCCTACTACTAATCACTAATAACTATTGTTCCCCACAACCAATCACTAATGACCATTGTTCCCCACAAGCAATCACTAATCACCATGGTTCGCTGCCACCAATAACTGACCACTATTGTTTCCAAAAACCAATCACTAATCACCATTGTTTTCCACCACAAATTACTGATCACCATTGCTCCTAAAAACCAATAACTGATCGCCAGTGTTCCCCACAATCAATCACAGTTCACCACTGTTAACTACAACCAATAACCGGTCACCAGTGTACCCCACAACTAATCACTAATCACCACTGTTCCTCAAATATTTAAATTAGTCTTTGACTGATAACTGGTAACTGATAACTTTTTGATTATGTGCTTTCCCCTTAAAAAGTTTTGGTAACACTTGTGCTGTGGTGTTTCGCTGTTTCCTAATCAGAGAAAGATGAAACAGACCCTCAATAACTATTTTGAAATTGCTGCTTACCGTGTGGTTTTGAGGCTTCTGATTTTGATTTTCGGTGCTTGTTTAAAGTAGAACTTATGAGATGAATTGGTTTATATTCATGCTTAAACTTGAATGGCTAAGTTACTCATCAAAAAGTCCTCAGATACTGTCATCATTAACGGCTTAAAATTAACTGACAGGAAATATGTAAATAGTTTTGCTATCATATTGGCTGTGAGTTTATAGCTACTGGCTTAATTACTGTAGACACGGATAGCCAGTTTGGATGCTTTGTATTTGTTTCTGATTTTACTCTGCATTTTAAAGAAGCAGTAAAAATCTTGGCACCCAAATCCCTGCCCATTTGCAGTAATCTGCAAATGCAAATGGGAACTGATTGGCCCCTTGTGCCACATAACAACCAACAGTATTTGTAATGGACGTCAGTGGGCATGTTTGAGTGGGTAGTGGGCTGCCTTCCAGCTCCTGGCTTCATGACCATGCCTGGCACGTGTCGGAAAGATTAAACAGGCCATTCACGGCAATCTGTTCTGCATTACTAATAATAATCAGTTGTGCTAAGAGATTGTACTGCATCAGGGCACACCAGAGACATAGCTAGGCAGGGATTACAGGTTTGAACCTCCTTAAAATGTTTTTCAAAATGCTTATTAATGGATGATCAGTATAGGACACACAACGATCGTATGAATTTTAAATAATGTTTTGTTTTTTTTCAGTAATTGTGCAAAGGTCAATGAAACAATTACGATTCCATCCCATATGTAAAATAAGTGAGAAATAAAGTCAATTTGTAATGCTGTGACATGAATACATGTATTAAAATTTCTTGTCAATTAATCTCTATGAATTTAGTGAATGGATTTAATTTTGTGGAATAGGTTTTCTTTATGGCTCTGCAAAGCAGAGGTGACTTGTCTGACACTGAAGAATCACCTGGACAGAGGAATCACACTCGAGACAATCAGAGACATTAAGCATTTTAAGATTTTAATCACCACTGTATGACACGTCTGCTAATCAACCCTCTCATTTGTCTCATTTTTGACAGAGTGCTATTGTTAACATGACTCATAAAGCGTGTCCACAATTCGATGCAGTGATTTGCATGGAGGTCTTTTTACGACTGACGTAGACCATGTGCGGGAAGGGGTGGGCTTGTGGTTTTCTCATGAAAGTCAATGTGTCTCTGAAAACAGTGTTTGATTTCTATTTAAAACCTTTTTTTAACGTACACCAATCAGGCAGATAAAGATACAAAGATGATTCAGCTGACACTGAGATTTGCCTATATACCTGAACATCATAATCCCTGTCAGTTCTCTCAGTTCTTTCTCCTCGAGCCAAGGGGTTCATCATGTAAGGATCTTCACTTGTATCTGCTCGGAATGAAGAGATCACACATAATCGGTTGGAGAAAGATCACAAGCTACCATGCATGCAAAAATAAATGTGCAAACATTACAGCATGGTCTTATAGTTGCAAGAATAGTGGTATCAGATGGACTCTTGGCTCCATATTGAACCTGGCAGCCATTTTGTACTTTTTCATTTGAACGGCATGGCATTAGTGTCATCATTTCTGCGTTATCATAATGAGAAATTAAGGATCATAGCTTATACACGTACCCACAAACATCCTGCTGTATCACTTACCCTGAGCTTGGTGGTGAATTGAATCATCTCTCTTCCCAGGGCATGGACAGTAGACATTACCGGCTGCTGTTCTGTCTGTAAATAAGAACAGAGACCAAAATAGTCATTATGTTGGTAAAAGCCATAATGTGTGAAATAAATCAAGCGCCAGGAACTGAGGCAGCCAAGTGGGGTACGACGAGGACAGCCATTTGTGCCATTTGGGAGAGCGGGCTTAATTTGGAAGGCCAAAATTAGAGTGATAAAGGACCGATGGATCAGGGGGAAACTCATGTAACTAAAGTCAAGGCTTCAGAGAATGCGCTTTCAACTTTTAATTAAAAATGGCAGAGTGCAGAGTGATTAAAAGGTGAATCTGACATACCAGTCATGCGTGTTAACTCTGATGTGCGCGATCTGTCACATAAAACACAAAAGATGTGTTAGACACAATAAAGGTCTATTGTTACAGCTTATTTGAAATAACAAAAGAGCACAAGAAAGTTAATTATATTATCATTACAAGCAGCCAAGTGGAATGGGATAAAAAAAAAAATGATGCAGCAGGAAAGCACTATTCTCATTCCTGTGAAGTTTGAATCCTGGGAGTCCGAGAGAGCAAAATTTGCTGTGCTTTCTGGGTGGGAGGGGCGTGCTCCCATGTCAGTCACAGCAACTCTAGCCAATCACAGGCATCTTTGAGCTCATGCATGTGGAAGGAAATAGAGATAGAGATATAGAGATAAAGAGAAAAGAGATTGTTGCAGATAGCAATGACCCTCTGTCGTGTGATAAAAGAGAGCTAGCTTGTGGGTGGAGCTTGGTAAATTTCATCAGAGCATGTATTGTATTTATTGCTTTTTCAGGAAAGGATGCAGCTGGACATGAAGAAGCTATTGACATCCCTTGCGTAGCAGTTTTTAAGGTAACTTTGAAATTGTATAATGTGTCAACATGGAACATAGATATTACATGAACAAAATGTACTATACATTTATAATACAGAAACGTGTTTCAAAATATAAATCATAAATATAGATTCATATGTGGAACTTAACAAGGTCCTGGTAAAAACCATATTGTAATGCAGAGAGAGAGAGAGAGAGAGAGAGAGAGTTAAATTGATTCTCCTGGCAAGGCCGTTTGTGCTGAAAAGCCCCAGAATATCTCTACAGTTCTGTCAGTGTCTCACACAGTTGACTTTGACCTTGTTCTGGCAGATTACGAGATTTAATCTCAACCGTTAATCCAGTGCTTTCATTCTTTCCTTTACAAAATAATGAATGTGGAAAAAAAATCAGGCTCTATTATGGCTCCAGGAAAGTGTTTTGGGGCGAATACTGGAAATAATGGTGTGCAGTAATCTTACTTAGGTTACCCACCTAAACACACACACAATGGTTGAAAGCCTTTACTTAAACAATTATCTTAAATTGGTCTCACTCCCTGTTACAGGAAAAGACACACTTACTTTCTCTTTGCTTTCTTCAAATCTATCTTTCGCTGTGTGGTGGGAGTCTGGTGAAGCTCCTGGAGAAATAATCAAAAGTCAAGACTAACTTATTCATTCTTATACAGTTAAACCTTGGACTGCATAATTTGTTCCGGAAACGTGCTTGTAATCCAAAACACTCGTATATCAAAGCGAATTTCCCCCATGAGAAATAATGGATTCATTAAACAACCCAAAAATATTCATATAAAAATAATTAATAGAATATTAATCTGTACTTTAGCTTGGAAAGGATTTGTGGCTGGTGTGAGACGCGAGAGAAGAATCTCTGCTCTCTGACAGAGGATCTCTGTTGGCAAACTGGGAAGGAATCTCGTTAATGACACTTGTTTGTGCCTTCTTTTGAGGATTTCACGGAATGTTGCATTGTCATTAAACAGAATCATTTCCCGCACTGCTACAGCATTTTTAACCTTTTTTCTTCACGGAGGCCGTTGTTGCAGTACAGTTACTAAAGAACAGTCACTACACTTGGACACTAAATTAAAAAATGCTTTACGCATGCACACACACATGGTCACAATGTTCTAATAAACAGTACACGTGCGCACAAATGTTGACTATACGAGTTACGCATGCTCATTGAGACTAAGCATGGGAGACGATTACCCACAATCCTGCAGCAAAGAGGGAAGAACCATCGGCTCAGTTGTGATCACGTGACGCTTGGCAGACAAAGCGTGTACGTATAGTACTCGTATTTCAAGACCTCGCTAGTTTATCAAGTTGAAATTTCTTACAAAGTTTTGCTTGTTTTACAAAACACTCTCAGACCGAGTTACTCACATTTCAAGATTACATTGTGTACATTTTCATTAAATTATTTAATGTTGACAAAATAAGTAGCATGTTTTAAGTGTAGGTAGCACGTTCTGACAGAACACAGGATGCTGTCCTAGTTCTATTTTACATTTCATTCCTAATTCACAAATTGTTGAGGTGATACACCGAGCGAATTATTCCAGGATTTGTTCATTTTCCTGATGAATGTGTGACAGATTAATGATGCGTTGTCCAGATGGTGGACACTTATTCTGATTAATGTCCTCTCATCCAAACAAGGACCACTCGAACGTGACTCAGTCACGCACAAAACCATGCTCAGGAATGCACATGTGGACTGAGATGATTAATCTATTTGTGTTTCTGTTTTGTTTTTAAAGATGGGAAGAGCTCACCGGAGAGATGCAGGGCTCTGACTCACTCCACTTGGAACTGCAATGGAGTGCTGGAGCAGGGCTCGTCTGAGGAGCCTCGTAAATGCTGTCTGTAGATCCCTCCTTAATAAAAAAGTAGAAAAGGGACAGTTCATTAAAAGATGGCATAAAAATTGGACATTTGTGTAAACTATATGGTGGCATATAGTGGCTTAGTGGTTAATCACTGTCGCCCTGCACTTCCATGTTCCAGGTTCGATTCCCACCTCAGGTCTGTGTGCATGGAGTTTGCATGTTCTCTCCGTGATTTGTGGGTTTCCTCCAGGTTCCTTCTACATTCCAAAGACATAGATTATGCTAAGTTAGCCGTAGTGTGTAAATGAACATACAGTGTATGTGCGAGTGCCCCGTGATGGATTGGCACTCCATCCAGGGTGTACCCCAAGTCTCCTGTGATAGGCTCCGACTCTGTATACAGGATAAAGCGGTATAGACGATGAGTGTGTATAAATGATATATGCTTTTGCTTTCTTTAATGTCATTTTTTTTTTTACCTTAACCATCTAAGGCGTTTTTAATATTATATATTTTTTTCTCTGTATCCAGCTCTTACATAGTGTTTATAAAGTTTGCTAGATAATAAATGAGATATTTAGCTGCGAGTTTCTTAAGAGGTTTGGGGCTAGCCTACAATAACATCCTTTCACTGGTTCTAGCATTTTTTTCAAACTGCATGTCTAAAGACTTTTTCTTTAGTTTTTTTTGTTAGTTTTTTTGATCGCTTCAAAAAGCAGAATGACTTTTAGTGCTTGTCACACCTCTTTCGTCTGCTTCTGATGTTTATGCAATGTAACGCCAAACTATGTTCTCAGGAAGAAAGTGACTCAGCTTTCAGCTTTCCTCTGTGACATCTTTTCATCTTTTTTGCTAAATAACGACATGTCACACTGCGTCAGGAACCGTATCAGCATTTCGACTCGAGAGACCGATGATCGCAGTGAAGATCCAGCCGCCTCCTAATCCTCCTAAGTATTGTCAGTATCCGTCATCTCTCAGACACTGTTTACTGTGCCCTGTTTCCATTTTTCTTCTTCTTCTTCTTCTTCTTCTTCTTCTTCAGTTTTTCACACCTCTGTGCAGTGTGTTTCACATGTCTGCGGGTGAGAAAGTTATCGTGCACGGTATCATTTTGTGGCATCGTCCTTGATTCTAAACATGTGGTGTGAAGATTAGCTGTATAGAACTCGCTAGATCATTTTAAAACATGATTTTGATGACCTGGAGAATCTGTACATACATTACTGTGTAGACAACTGAACCAGAACAAGACACGACATTTCCCTCAAGCTGCATAACAAGAGCCATTTCAGTTAAGTTAAATGTTCTTACCAGACCGAAGCAGAACAGATTCATTTCGAAACAGGTCGTCCCTTCTTTTCTACCTCGACCCGGGAGAGAGGAGCAGCGTACACACGAGCTCTCAGAGAGAGGCTGTCCGAGGCTCTGCGGCTTAACAGCAAGCTGAAAATCCCTTCTATAATCCAATATACGAGGTAGCAACCTTTTGTGCTGAAGGGAGAAAGATTCACAATAATGGCACCCTCTACTAGAGATGCATATATTTACATTATTAATTACTGAGGGTAATCTCCAGGCAAATGATCAGAAATGATGATAAGTTGACATTGATGAAAAATTAAAACATAGTTACGTTAAGTTCTGGATAAGTGACACAAATCGCAGAACGGAGTTCCTTTTTCTTACCCATTAGTGATTTTTTCATAGCTAGACACAAGACTATTCAAAGTGGTTCAGCTTTTTACAACTTTTAAAAATAACTAATAATTTTCTTAACTGTCCAATCATCTTTAAATGCATCCTAGCTTCACTTTTCTGATGAGAAGGTCAGGGGTTTAAGCCCCCAGCACTGCCACGCTTCACTTTTCAGCTCTTGAGCATGGCCCTTAACCCTATCCCCTCCAGGGGGCGCTCTATCCTGGCTTTCCCCTGCGATCTGACCCCAGCTATGCGAAAAAAATCATGCTGTAAGTTACATGTGACAAATAATTGAATCTTAACCTTAACTTTGCTGAATCTCTGGACTATCTCTTGTCTGTGCAACGACAAAACACAAGCGCTCGTCTCCAACTGTAAATCATCTCGGTAAGTGTGTGTTGTAAAGTGACAAAAACCCTGATAGAAAGCCCAACCGATGACGCTCACATCGGCTCCACACACACTTCCAAATCAGTGGGTGCATTTCACGGAGCACTGTTCAATCTATCATCCCAAAATGGAAAGAGTCAGCACTGTACTATACTAAGAATGAACTACCGAATATCCCAAACAATGTTAGCTACAGTTCCAGTTAAAAGTTTGGACACCTTCTAATTCTAACTCCATGGTCTTTCCTGATTTTTATTTCTTTGAAAAATAAAACAATGTTAAAGGCATCCAAAATATGCAATAATCTCCTTTGAACAGTTGATATTGGGATGTGTCTTTATAACGCCTCTAATCTGAGGTGCTGTTTGTTAATTGGTGATTTCTGAGGCTGGTGACTCTAAATGAACTTCTCTTCTGTAGCAGACGTTTTGGTCTTGCTTTTCTGGGAAGGTCTTCATGAGAGAAGTCTTCAGTTTTAACTGGTACTGTACACCAGTGCTCTCTTTTCATTGATAATTTCAACAGTGTATGGGAGGGCAATACTACAAGTTTGAGCTTTAAGACTGATCTCAGGCCTCTTGACCTATATTTTCAATAGCTTCAGTGCAGCATGGGTGACGTACAACAAGGCACCGCACCTCCTGTAATCTCTCTCTCTCTCTCTCTTTCTCTCTCTACTAATTCCGTCATCCAAGGCACAGCAAAGACTAAAACCATTTTTGCTCCTGGATTAAACTCAGGCTAAAAAAAAGTTCAGAATCTGAACTGGGGGAATCAGAATCTGTATGAAACAAGTAAATACAGTGGGTGACCCCATGACTGGTTGGAAAGTGTTGACAGGAGATCTGTGCTGAATTATTGTAGCAGACACTTGGTCTTAATTGTAAAGTTTATCGGCTCATTTATCATTAACCAAGGAGGATAGCTCAATGGTTAAGGCATTGGACTTTGGTTCGGAAGGTCCCAGGTTCAAACCCCAAAACCACCAAGTTGCCACTGTTGGGGCCTTGAGCAAGGCCCTTAACCCTAAAACTGTTCAGATGTGTAATGAGATTTTAAAAAATGTAAGTCGCTCTAGTCTGGTAAGTCTCGTAAATGTAAGGGATGAAGTTGTAGAGAAGTTTAAAGAAATATCCCAAGCTTTAAACATCTCACAGAGCAGTGACATGGCTGTCCACCTAAACTGAAAGCCTGGGCAAGGAGAGCATTAAAGAGAAACACCCAAGAGGCCCATGGTACTATTAGTTATGCACTCCACAAATCTGGCCTTTATGGAAGAGTGGCAAGAAGAAAGCCACCGTTGAATAAAAGCCATAAGAAGTCTAATTTTCAGTTCCACATGGCTTGTTGCAAGAATACATTTATGTTTGTGGGTGTAACGTGACAAAATGTAATGGTATGAATACTTTTGCAAAGCCATGTAACTTTAGGAGTTTACACTTTCTTGGAAACACAACATGAGAGATGACTTCGCTCTACTTAACTCCAAGTGAAAGTGGAAAATTTTAGCTGCTTTGATGCAATTATGTATCTATGTAATTATGTAAATAGATAATAAAGTATTGCATTAGTAAATAAAAATTGCAATCATTAATAGATTGTTGTGTCGTTAAGCAGAGCTCTTAACGACGTGCTCTTGTAGCGATTTAGAATGTGGTGTGTGATTGTGATAAGAGAACCAAGTGACAAACAACGACCTGACAAAATGATTCTCTTTACTGTTTAGCTCTAATTGTCGATTTTTCCCGACCAGCTTTGTTTTCGATTTGCCGTACGCAGGCTATGAGACTCTCTTCATGTTTTCGGACACCTCCTTTTTCTGGTTCTGTTTTTAGAACAGAAAGAAGAACAGCAGTATATTCATATCTTCGTGGTTTCTGTATCGATCTGCGTATCAGCCCCTGCACGGTTTCAGCCTCGCTCTGCTCTTATGTCACTCAGAAAGAGAATAAACAGAACCTAGCAATTGTCCTGATGGACGGTGAAAATAATCTCTCTATTTTTTTCTCTGTCTGGCACTCTCTTTCCCTTTCTGTGTCTGTCAGGATTATTGAGGTAGATTTGAATAATAATTTCGTTAGTGTAAGCCTGTGGCGGTACATGCAAATCCACAGAGAGAGAGAGAGAGAGCGAGAGAGAGATAGTTGTGAAAAATCAGTGCACTTCACAATTCATGCACAAACCAAAACAAGTTTTGTAGGCTGAAGGTTGTGAGTTTGAGGCACTTATTATATAAATATATTTCTCACTGTCGCCTTGCATCTCCATTCCTCCGGGTTTTCTGGTTTCCTCCCACAGTTCAAAAACATGCAGATTGGCCTAATTGACATTCCCAAATTGGACATAGTGTCTGAATGGCCGTGTAAATGTTGACCGGAGGTCCTACCATGGTTGTACAAATGGGAATAAATACAATGGCCTCTACAGTCGCTAGTTGGACTACAGAGGTTCCTGGATGGATGGACGAATTTCTTACTTCTAGACCATTTTGTGCAAACGTCTTTGTATAAATATTATAATATAAATAAATTATGATTTAAGATGTAAAGAATATGACATGTGTAATGTGATGACTGTTTAAACACAGAAAAAAGATGTAATCATCCCATTTAGTGTTTGGTCTCTCGTCTGCCATGCAAAAGGCCCAGGTTTGATTCCCAGCCAGTGCCCAAACCCCAGCCACTGGATGCCTTTCTGGTCCCAAGCCCTAATAAAATGAGAGGGTTGCGCAAGAAAGGGCATCTGCCGTAAAGCCTGTGTCATGTTATTGTGTGGATCTGATGGTTCACTACGGCGTTACCGCGATGGGAGCAGGCAAAAAAACAACAACATAGTCAAGACGATCTGCTGAAATTCAAACCGAGCATCAGAATGGGGAAGAAAGGTTGTATGGTTGTTGGTGCCAGATGGGCTGGTCTGAGTATTTCTCAAACTGCTGAACTACTGAAATTTTCAGTCATGTCTAGGATTTACAAGGAATGTACGGGAAAATATCCTGTGAGGGGATGTGCATTGGGTGAAAATGTCTTGTTGTTGAGGCCAGAAGTATGGCTAGACAGGTTCGAGCTGAGAGAAAGTAATCAGTAGAGGTGTGTTGAAGAGCATCTCTGAATTCATGACACGTCAAACCTTGAAACAGATAGGCTACAGCAGCAGAAGACCACACCAGGTGCCGCTCCTGTACACTTCACATGGGCTGGACAACACAAAAAAGGCAAAACATTGCCATGCAGAGGGTTGGGTCAGAATTTGGCGTAAACAACATGAAAGCATGGATCCATCTGGCCTCGTATCAGGCTGATATAAGGTGGGACGGGAGACTTGCATGATGGATGTGCACCTGACAAATCTGCAGAAATTGCCTGATGCTATCACGGACCAAAATTTTGGGATGTTTCCAGCACCTTGTAAAATCTATGCCATGAAGAATCGAAGCCCTTCTGAAGGCAAAAAAAGGCAGTCCAAAGTCTACTGAGACACTGCAGTATCACCTCGTCCATCCTGAAGATACTGTATCAAAAAACATTAATTAAAGCTTTACCGCTTACTGTTACCGAACACTGGAGACTCCTTCCATAAAGGTCAAATAAAAAGTCTACTGAAAAATAGAGAAAGCAATTGATACAGAACTGAAACCTACATATACAGAACATTTGAATAAGTTTTACTTTTTGTTATCCTTCAATGGAGGTTAGTACCTTCAGTTATGCTTAAGGAAACCTTTAAAAAACCTTTTCTCTCTCTCTCAGCCTGAGCGTCCTCTTTAAATATATAATGTAGAATTTAATTTATCATTTTAAATCAAATTCCTCTCTCTTTGAAGTCATGATCACTTATTCTGGAAATTTCTTTCCATTTTCCACTCCTTCTCTCTTATTTGATTAGACTGTCTACGACGGTCTCTTACTAATGGACACCTTCTAATCACATCAAGTAGCTATAATGACTTTTTCATCCATGCTACTGGATCTATATTCTGTCCACATGATGGCGCCGCTGTCACTGCCCAGGTCTCCCAGTGCCCACGTAGCTTAAAATAATACTACTATACTATACTCAGAATGATGATGATGATGATGATGATGATGATCTAGATCACAATGTTCCCCCTCATTCAGTCATTTCCTATTCATAAACACTTTTTTTTCTCATCTTTGCCCCTTTTCAAATGCAAATCATAAGGTATTTGCATGGAGTGAGATTTAAAGTAGACTTCCTGCTGATTTCTAACACAGTTAACGATGGTGTCCGGAGAGGTCAAAGAGAGCAGGGGAGGGGGAAGAGAAAAAAAAGAGAGGAAGAAGAAGTAGTAGAAGAAGAAGAAAGACCCTGAGGATGATCTATGTGAGCGGCAGTAAAGCTCCAAATCCACCGGTGATGTGGATGGGCTGGGCGTCATTGATTTTTCTGTGCCCTTGTTCAGTTATTCGTGAATTGTTGGGAGCTGCTGGCCTTCGCTTTTCACATCAGAGCACAGCCTTGAGTTGGAACACAGCCGGGTAAAGTGATGTGGCCCAAAAGTGACGGCATTTAGGGATCGTTGGTGATATATCGTCGTTTCCCCCCCCCCACCACATGGATATACTGGATGTATTAACGAATGTGATGAATGAATAGATTACATAGATATAATAATAGATAATATAGATTAAATGAATAGTCTAATTGTTTGATTAATCTTGGATTAGATTTCCATTTGCCAAAAAAATAGTTATCATTTAACCATGTACAAAGGGTTGGATCTATATATATATATAAAAGAAAAAGTTTTATCTGTACATTAATCAGAACTCACTCTTTCATGATATCTATATGCTTCATACACTAGAAGTAAAGTTATGAGCGGATTTATACCAGATTACAAATCACATTAAATCACAGCGTACTGCGCATGCGACAAACCGTGGGCGCGTCTTAAATCGACCGCTGGACAGAATTTATGAACAAGTGTGGGCAAAATAAGCTACTAATGTGCTACTTGCTCAATGTAAACAAACACCTGCACCAATAGATATTAATTGAAAAGGATAAACTGAATATTTTTACTGGGATTAGTTCATATTTTCACTTTGGCCGAAATAACAGCGCTGAAGTGGTATAAGTGCATTTTAACACGCTGGAGTCGTTTTAAGACAAAACTTCATCTTTATCCGATCTACTTTTTCCATTTCTCATCTGTGATTCACTCTCCTTAGCATAAACAAGGCGTAAGATACTCAACCTTAAAAAAATTGATTTCTTTGTATTAATAAGTTAGACAGAGAGTTCTGCTGTACAGAAAGACAGACAGACAGACAGACATGTACGTGGGCTTCAACCTGAAAAAGATCATCAAATTATTTTTAGCTTTAACCTTTGAACTATTTCTACAAACTCTTTTCCCGTCAGCGACAAGTACTTACGCTAGTTTAATATATACGAGTTGTACTTTAAAAGTATAATGGTTGAGAAATGCAATATAGCATGAGCCCTAACAGGAACGATCCAGATCCAGACCTGTGTTTGTGATTTCTGTTTTTATTTCATTCATATTATTTTATTTTATTTTGATTCTATCATGCGCTACTGGGTGCATAACATATTTCTTTCAAAATAAACAAAACGTAAAACTTGTAACTCTGTCTGATATTTATCAGAATGAAAGGATGACAGAGTGAATGTTGTAACCCAATTTATGTTCACATGCATGTTATTTCACGTGAGCTTTCTCAATCGCTGGCGATGATAGGGATCAGACCTCAGAGACGCATCGCGTTGTGCGATTGCTCGATACGACTCACTGATAGTCTGCATGAGTCTCCAGTCTGGGCTAAAACAGAATCAGCTCCATGCTTTCTTTCCAGTTTCGTCATTCGGTGGTGCTGTTGCATTCAGTTTCCCTAAAATCCAAATGCTAAAGGGCAGATTGACCTACTAGCACATTTATATCACGTATCCCAACCACCAGTAAAAATAAGTATATTGCACATGTGATTGGAAAAGAAATGCTGGCAAATCTTCCGGAAAAAGAACTGCTGGTAATACAAACATTAAACAACAAACATTAAGGGTTAACAGTTTCAATTGAATCCCTGCCTCAGAGCATCTGATCTGTTTCATGTTTATGCGGGTTATGACTAAGCAGGTTCAGGTTTCACAAAGCCCGGCTTTTGATCTGCCCCAGTGTCATGAAAAGATGTACAACCGGACATGATTTGGGCTGTCGTTTATGTGCCAGGCTACCGGGGACAAAGCAAAAACATCAATACATCACCGATATCTCAGAGAAACAACATCATATATCATAACTCGGAGCAATCGGGAAGTGCCGTTTCTTTCACAGGAGTGTGAAGAAGGCCAGGAACCTGATAACCTTAAGACACAAAAAGGATTGAGTGATATTTTTCTCTCCTTCGGCTCCATCCCCGGTCTACCCCTCCACCCCAGGCTGCTCACATGCCGGGGTTGACCTCTGACCCCTGGGTGTGCTCGGAATCTGAACCTGGAGGGTCGTGACCCGGTGACTTCTGGGGCGACCTCCTGAACCCCTGATGCCCTTCAGTCAAAAAGTGAAACAGTTCGGGCGACCTCTTGTTGGCCCGCTCCAGCAAAGGTATGCGAGCGCGCTGACCCCACGCGACCTTTCATTAGCTCTTCCTTTTATCGCCGTGCCTCCTGCACCCAGCTGCCTCGTCAGCACATCACTGACAGGAAGAGAGAGGGAGAGAGGGAGAGATGTGGGTTTGAGCAAACACACTCCTGCTATACTTCAGACTTTTGTGGTTTTGTCGCTTATCCTCAGTGTTTATCAAACACCGGAAACTCTGTGTTTTTTTAAAACACGTTCTAAAGTGAAAATATTCAAAAACAAGTACTGTATAAACTTTTTTTAACTGCCGGTAACTACAAGCAAAAGATTTATTTTCATTTATTTAGCAGATGATTTTATTGAAGTTTACCTATAATTGCCTGTTTTATTTTATTTGTTTGTTTGCTTTCTTGTTTTTTTTTTGTTCTTCCTTATCAAAAAAACTAAATCCCTTTATGATTAAAGGTTTAAGTTGAATTAAAATAAATAGAATTTTTTTAAAACAGCTGCAACTGAAAATATCTCAAATTTAGGTGGTTGTATAGAATGTTTCCAATTATAAGTTTATTATAAAATAAATACACTGATCAGCCATAACATTAAAACCCAGAACATTAAACCATGATGTAGTTTCCCCTTGTGCCACAGACAGCGGACTCCACAGGACCTTTGGAGGTGTGCTGTGGTTCAGCGGGTCCTTTGGGTGCTGTGCTGTAACTTGCGAAAAGGGACCAGACTTGTTTGTCCAGGACATCCTATGGACTCTCGGTTTGATTGGGATCTCAGGAATTTGGAGGCTGGAACAATAACCTTGAACACGATGCATGGCTGTTTCCGTGGGATCTACAGGCCGGCCTTTGGTTTCCAGATGCATGGGTGAGCCATGGGTGCCCTGATCCTGCCACCAGTTTACTGGTTTATAATTGATAATCAATGAGATCCAATTCACCTTGTGGTGGTGTTAATGTTATATAGTAGTATAGTGTATTAGACACTGAAGCCTATTTCTAAACATTTGATGTTTAAACTTCTTTAAAGCATTTGTATTTAAGAGAAGCAAAAATTATTTACCAATCATTACCACTCACTCTCACTCACTCATCGTCTATACCGCTTTATCCTGGATAGAGGTTCAAGGAGGGGCCTGAAGCCTATCCCTAGGGCAAGAGGCAGAGTACACCTGGATGGGGTGCCAATCTATTACAGGCCAGCACACACACACACACGCATACTTATTCACACAATGTGGGCAATTTGGGAACGCCAATTAATCTAATCTGCATGTCTTTGGACTGTGGGAGGAGATCGAAGGACCCGGAGGAAACCCAACAAGAAACAGGGAGAACATGCAAACTCCATGCACACAGACCCTGAGGCAGGAATCGAACACTCAACTCAGGACGTGTGCAAGGCGCCACCCCAATCATTGCCTACAATGAAAAACTACATTTTTATATATATATATACACTACTGCACAAAAGTTTGGGATCACTTGCAAATTTCCTTGTTTGGGTTTTTGTGATTTTTTTTCTACATTCTAAAACAATACTGGAGATTTCAAAACTATAAAATTACACATATGGTATTAAGTAATTATGTAACAATAACAACAACGATAACAGTCAGTCTTTTTGGAACAGTTCTCGTAAGAACAGTATTGTTTGCCAAAGCCATCAAGCACTTTGATGAAACTGTCTCTCATGAAGACCTTCCCAGGAAAGCAAGACCAAAACAGACCTCTGCTGCATCTCAATATCAACTGTTCAAAGGAGATTATTGTGTATTTTGTTCAGTATTGTTTTACAGTGTAGAAAGAATTAAAAATAAGTGTATATACAGTATATTTAGGTATTTCTATTAAATACAAACTTAAATTTTTGTTATTCTACTAGCATATTTATTTGTAAAAAGAAATTATTAAAAGTAGCTAATTTTAAATGAGTTTAAAAAGGATTTTTATGTAAATTATATTAAAAAAAAAAGGCAGCCAAATTTGATTATAGTTTCTAACTTTATAAGATGGCACAGCTGACACACTAAACTTTGAAAGTTTGGAAATAGCTTCAATAATTTTAACCCAGATTTAAAGTCATTTCAAAATGGTAAAAACTATTAGATCTAATAATTGATTATAATTTCAAGCAATAACATGGCTAATGAATTATATATA
>JAOTRS010000008.1:14274574-14291228 GCA_028565755.1 Dinotopterus cunningtoni
TGCTTTACACGCGCGCTGTACACACACGCATACAGACACAAAATAAAATATGTTTTACGCACACACATGTGGTCACACTGTTATAGTAAACAGTACACGCGTGCACGGATGTTGATTATACAAGTAAGAGACGAGCACTAAGACCCATCAGGGGAGACGTTTACCCACAATTCTGCAGCACAAGAGAGAAAAACCGTTGAAACAAGAAGCGCATGCGTGATACATGATACTCTGTACTCGATAAACCAAGACTTGCTCGTTTTCCAAGTCAAAATTAAAAAAAAAAATCTTTGCTTGTCTTGCGAAACACTCACAAACTGTGTTACTCGGTTTCACTGTATTTGGGTTTTCAGATGAAAGTTATCTTTACTTTTAAAACGTGTATATTTTACCATGAATAACAATACGAAAATGACAAACTCTCAAAATGAGCATATTGTTAGTCTTAAAGAAAAAAACACCTGAAAACAGTGATAAAAACACCTGCTCATGCGTATCTGTGCTATTTCTTTGCCTATGTGACACATTTTTTTTTTTTTTTTTTTGCTCAGTCATGTTAGTATAGTTGGTTAAAATGAACTATAATCCAGTCTATCATATTGCAATAGAGCCTGCAAAAAAAGGCTAAAAAAAGTGTGATGGTGAGGTGTCTGCAAACTTTTGGTCCTACAACGTATTTGTCCTTGGATTAAAAACAGTCAGGAAGGTTAATGCTTTTTTAAACACTTTAAACACTCACACACGTGTTGTTTGTTTATGCCAAGGCGTTTCGTATGCACGCGGGTTATGCATTATGCAGGGATGAGGAAGAATGAACATGGGTTGTCGTCGTGTCGATGCCGCGAGCAGGATCGATATCTGACCATTTGTCAGTTTGTGTTGCCTGGAAACATGTTCTCACATTACTGGGATCACACAGAGGATCATCGCAGGGGGCGAGAAAGCTCGCGCCTGCATTATCAGCGAACATCTCTCTCTCCCTCTTTCTGTCTCTCTTTCTCTCTCTCTCTCTTTCTGTGTCTCAGCAGACTGAGAGACAAGCCGTCGATCCTCGGTAAAGCTCCAGGGATCCGGAAAGCTGTGTTTGTGTACACTGGAAGTTAATGAGTAAACCTGTCAGTCCGTTAGGACAGGCATTTCTGGATACGCCCAGGATCAGGCGCTGATGCGTTTCTCGCTCTTGCTGCTCGCAAGCTGGAGGAAACGAACAGGATATGGATACGGAGAAAGGGATGAAGTGATTGCGCTGCCCGAATCCCGTTTAATTAATTACGAAGCTCGATAAGAGCTTCGTATTTCTGTGAGCTTGTTCTCGCCGCATTGGGGTTAATGAAGGTAGACTTTTCTGTCTTGCTGTCTCTCTGTTTTTTTCCTCTTTTTTTCTTCCTCCCATGTTCCCCTCTCTCTCTCTCTCTCTCTCTCTCTCTCTGTTTTTCTCCCCCCTCTCTCCAGCTCTCTTCGAGGTGCCTGATCGGGACTCTGCAGCTCTCCTCACATGCTGTCATAGAAAAAGACACACAATCGCACACACACACACACAATCGCACACACAGAGGGAAAAGTGGGTCATGGCGACCTATTTTTCTCACAGTTCATGAAGGCAGAGGGTGGCAGAGCTGTCGTCAGTCAGACGGGGAGCAGGGCCTCGTCTCCAGACGCTGCTACATGGAAGTGGGTCAGCGGCAAAGGCTACATCTTGTAAACGACTTGTCGTATCGTGGAGGAAGCTGCAAATGAACCGTAGATTATATGCCCCGAGATGTGCATTTTTTTTTCGCTTTTTTTTCTCTCTCTCTCTCTCTCTCGAGTCCATTATACGCGAGCGCACCAAAGCCCTGCAGAAATGCTCATTGTAAAAAAAAATATAATGCTTCCCTTAACTTTCTTTATTTTTTTTCATTCCAATCGTAGTGCATTTTTAAATGAAAAGGGGAAAAAAAGAAAAACAGACCAGAAATAATAACTTCCGAAGTTTACAGGTTTGTATCATGATGTTGGACGTTTTTACGGTTTAAGTCCAATTTAAATAGTTTTACAGAATACCTGATGGTCCATTCATGCAGGCTTTATTTCATAGGTTGTAGCCTATGAACACTCAATCCTATTAACACGACCAGACGGAGGCTTTTCAAAATGTACAAAGGACCAAGACTTCGAATTGGACTTTGGAATTTTTAGAGCCTTATCCGTGGCACCGTGACTCTTATTGACGCTGTGCACGTCTCATTTCGCCACATTGACCAAGCAGTATAGCATGAGTCCAAAGGACTTTGACCCATCATGTGTGTGTGTGTGTTTTAGTGCTTGAGTTATTACACTGAAGTGTGACATGCAGTGCAGGAGCGCCCACGAGCACTCCGGCTAATGGAACCTCGAGTCGCTCGTTTTGAAAGCGCGCTATATTTACACAGGTGAGCAAGGCCCTCGAACCAAATGACACACCACACACATATGTGCTAAGGATTAGCATCTTGTTTGCTTCCGGGGCGAAAAAAAAAAATAGAGATCTGTTCTTACACGCGAGAGCAAAGATCAGTTTTTCCATTAGCTAAGTCTCGGAGAACGCGCCATCTCGGAATCAATCGTAGAGAACGAGAGCGGAGCAGATGGTTTCCAGCAGGATCGCAGAACCCAGGCGACAGCTTTACAGTCGGGAAAAGGTCGCACCGACGTAGCCGGCCAGAACGGACCCCGACTCGGCGAGGTCTCCCGCAAAGAACGAGCATCCTACCCGCGGTTATGATGAGACGCCTCGTTTCTCCTTTCATGCTTCAGCAGCAGAGACATGGAGGGCAGTCCAAATATTTGTTTAATACTCTGAACCTTGGCTCGGCGTGCTGGTGCTTCCAAGGGCACTGTATTTGCATAGTGATAACATTCTCATCCCTCTTCTGCAGAACCCACTTCCTGCAGTAAAGGGTTTTTTTGTTGTTTGCTTGTTTGTTTAGATTTTTTGGGGGGACAAATTATCAGCACTTTGGAAGCGTGAGGCATCCCACCACCGATCTGAGGCTTGGTTCGTCACGAAACAGCGTTATCGTTCATCTTCTCCTTCTTGTCAGCAGCTGTAGCTTGTTCAGCAAATCGTGTTAAGGCTCATTTCCAGGCCTACTGTGTTCCAAGGTTGCATCACGCCCGCGACCGTGCGCCTATTATTATTATTATTATTGCTATTATTATTATTTTGAGATAAGACAAGCGGTTCCACTCCGAGCAAGAGAGTTTCTGCTTCACAACGCTTTTCATTCGGTAAAGAATGGGATATTCTTAAATTCAATTTACAATCAGACTCGAGACAAAATCAGAACCCACACCCTGGTGGTGGTGGTTCGGCGCCATCCCGGATCACACTCCCGGATCACCCTCACCACCTCCACCCTCACCATCCATCCATCCATCCACCCACACTGAATTAGCGGGAATTCGCGCAGGAGATTAAAAATAAACCAGTCCAAGCCTTTTGAAATTCCGCCGGTATCTTCATAAGGTTAAAGAGATCCCGTGTTTCCGATAACGGCGTTCCCACCGGAGCCGGGGGGGGGGACGCGAGAGCAGATTCGAAAGAGCGAGACGCCGAAGGAGATTCGAGATGTCTATCAGACGGCGTGAAAGGTTTTTGTCTTGCAGATCCAGTTCAAGGACGCCTGCAGGCAAGACAGCCCGTGTCGTGCCAGCGATGCCGCTCAAGGTCACACAGACACAAACACACACACTCACACACTCAGTTGCCCGTGACATTCAGGAACAACAGGAAATGGGGGGAGGGGAGGATAAGAGGGGCACTGTAAAATCCATCATCCCCCTCACACACACACACACACACACACACACACTCTCTTTTCCTCCTGCACGGAAGGGAATAGGGGATTTAACCCCCTCGGTGGCGCGGGGCTCCAGGTCCAGATCTGCTGTTTTGTGCGGCACGGTAACATTTGTTTCTGTGATAAAAGACTGCCTCCCACTCTCTGTCTGGCAAATCTGAAAGAAGCCAAGGCGGCTTTGAAGTGCCAGAGTGCGTGTGTGTGCATGTGTGTGTGGGTGGGTGGGTGTGTGTTAACCTGGATGAAATAGACATGAGCACAAGAAGAGGTCTTAAAGTTATTTAAAGAGACAACCATTCAGATTTGCTCGCCACGGTATATTCACACACACACACACACATACACACACACACACACACACACACACACACACACACAGCTCGACTTCACGACTGTCTAAACAGCCCCCCCCCCTTGTCGTTTCTCCTTAAATCCTCCTCACGTTGATCCTTCACACAGCTTCTCACAACTCGACAGAGATTTTCATCAAGGTCGTCGTCAGCACCTACAGAGACGGTGTAATGCTGTTTTTTTTTTTTTTTTAAGGCATCGCTCTGATTATGACAGAAGTTTGCAGACAAAAGCCTAAATCAGCCTGTCAGAAAGCAGCAGCAACACCGTCACCCCGTGAAGACGTGTGCGCGACCCCGCTGGGAATAAAACGATTTAGATTGAACTGTTTGGTGAGAACATGCATCATCTCCGAGGCGCGAGTAACAGAACGTCTTCTGATCTGACAGAGCATCCGTTCCGAGATCCTAGCGGTCCATACAAACTCTAGAACTTCTTCTGCGCTCGACTCGAGACCATGTGCTTGACCAGCACCATCAGCAGTGCTGTAAATCATTTCGGTGTCCGAATCTTGGCTTCTTTTTCTTGTTTTTTTCCCCTTCCTCCCAGCCGCTTGATTAAACGGAGAAGCGGACGTTTAAAGATCGATAAACGCCGCTACCGGTCCCGATCCTCCGGACCGTAAATCTCCATCAGGCTGCCCTCCAACTCGTTCCCTTTCATTTTTATAGATTAGCTTTCCCATTACTCAAAGCAGATGTGTTTGGAGATGATGGATTGTCCGGTCGCAACAAATTTGTCAGCAATTGATATACGCCGCATCCTTGGATGTACCGGTAAGGTAGTGTTTCTTCTTAGGATTTCCCAGGCACGCACTGTTTTGACCGACCAACTTTACCAACAAGTTTTTTGTTTTCGGGCACTCGCAGACTCGTGGTGGACGCGCTTTCTAAACCACACCAAACTTACCTTAAAGTACCTTGAAGCTCCACCGCAACTCTGACTAGGATAAATCGATTATACTTATGACTTACAGAGTGTTCAGGTCAGACTTGTTCTTCCTTTAATGTTTCAGAAAAGAAGTGTTTTCTAAATTATTCATCGCATCAGAGAGGCAGATATGCTTTACAGCATAAACACTCCCACTATCCTTGGGAAGAAATCCTCAGTATTGGTCTATTGCCAAAGCAAACAGCATGATATTCTTCTTCTTCTTCTCATTTTGGCCTGGCGGTGAGATGAAGGGAAACAGGCAGGCCAGGTCCTGGGGTAGTACGAGGAGAGCCGTGCTGTAATTGGCACCCGCAGCTGCGCAGGCGCCTGACAGAGGGACGGTTTTGTGCGGCCGTCGGTTTGTGTGACAGCTGCCTAATTGGCCATTCTCTCCTCGCAGCACGGCCACTGACAAATAGAGGAGGATTACAGATGAGGGCACAGAGACCTGCACGACCTTCACCGCCAGCTCTAGAGGAGTAAGGGGGGGGCTCTAGGGCGAAGTGGGAGGGATTCACCAGAGGATGAGGTCGTGAGAAGGTGGAGGTTCTTTGCCAGGTGGCAGATGACAGTGTCACATGATGTCAGTGTGTCAAGGGCGCTTCTGTCATTGCAGTCTCACTCTCTCTCCTTCCTCTCAGCTCATTTTCTGTCACCCTCACCATCCCGTAGTCTTTCGTTCGTTCTGCCCTCACTGCCGCTGGCTGTCTTCACACATCAGCACCAAGAAGTCAGTTTCCTGAGTATGGTGATGTGGAGTTCCTGCTGCCCTCTTTCTCTTTCTCACTCACACACACTCTTTTTTTTTCTCGCTCTTGCTTTAAAACGTCCCCCCTCCGGTAACTCCTCCCCTCAGCTGTACCTCTGCGAGACTGCCAAGGTGAGGTTGCGTCCTCTTGTTAGGAGCGATTAATGGCACTGGTTATGTACATAATGAAATATTCCTGCTGATGCAATCGCAGACAAACGTTCCGCCTCTAAGCTTTCTTAGCGTTATCGATACGAGCGTTTTGAATCCGTGAATCTTATGATCTCCGACTTTGGTGGACATCTGAAAGAAGCCACCAAACGTGTTAAACGTGCATGGTGCACAACCGGTGATGTTTTGTCTCTTTTCCACATTTTGTTTTGGTTAAGGAATCTCCAGTGTCAGAGGTAAAGGTGTTTCTTTCACACTTCAAGCTCGGTGGCATCTAACACGACAAGCCGCAGACTTAAAAAGTCGAATAAAACGAGACGAGGGTGCGGGTGTGGCATCTGGGAGGTTCCTATAGCCGGATAATCTGCAACGATAAACAGATAAAAAGCACAATGTGGTCTCGACAGTGCCTTGAAAACAATGAGTCACATGCTAGCAGTTCTCTAACCATACTGGAATATATATGTATATCTTAGGACACTGGAGAAGAACTAGCTAGTGGGTGGGAAGAAGTAAGAATCGCAGATGTTCAGTTGTACTGCGTGTGACAGACGTTACTGTCAGGCTCCAGCTCGCCTCTCCGATTTCTCGCCTGAGGTGTGTGTGTGTGCTGCATGCCTAATGAACGTCATTTTAATGTCTCACAGCAGCGAAGACGGCTCCGTGCAGCTGCGAGACACTCACCGAGTCAAAGTTTGTCCGGTAATATCTATCACACCTGAGACGCAGAGAAAAGGAAAAAGGAGGAATATAAGGACATGGTGAGGGTCAGTGCAGATTTAACCGTAACCATGTGGTGTAACAGGGTGTAGCTTTGCGAGACCTCTAATCCAGTACTCTGGCCTTGATTAGCAGCAGCAGCACAAACAGCACAGCGTACAGAACCCTTCTTTAGTACCGGCACTGATCGAAATGTATAAATATGTCAGAGAGGAAAAGGGGAAGGATGAATGGAGATATGAGGATGCCAGAGAGAGAGAGAGAGAGAGAGAGAGTGGGAAATCATTAGCATTCAGCCAAAGTGTTCTTGTCAGTAGGGAAAATTGATCAGCACACTTTACCTGTATCTGCATTCACAGCTCGGGGAAAGGCAGCTCTGCTACTTCTTGTTTAATTAGATCACAAGATATGAGCGCTGTCAGAGTGAATTTTATTTGTTGGAATTGTTGGGGACGAAAAATCAAAAGGCAAAAATAAATAAATAAAATGTAAGATATAGATGAGGTTGTACTTTTAGTCGGATAATGCAAGTCTTGCACAATGCCAGCGTAGGCAAAGATTTATTATTATTTTTTTGTATTAAATATGAGTTTTCGAGTATAAACCCAGAAGAACTATGTCATCACGCGATCATACGCTCAACGTTGTAAATGTTTTCAGTAAATAAAAGTCTCATGTTACTCTTTGCCTGTACAGGTTTCCTCCAGGTTCTCCGGTTTCCTCCCACTTCTCAAAGCAGTAAGTGGTGGATCTGGCGGGTCTAAATGAACCCCAGGTGTGAATATTTAAAATCCTATATCATCATACTAAATACGGTCTCCGAGGTCAGGTGGTAAACAGGAAAGTGGCGCGGCGTGCCATGTTGGCAAGTCTAGGCATTTTTTTTGGGGGGGGGAGCGTGCCCGGGTTGAGGATCAGTTTGGATAACTGAGGTGTTATAGGAACAAAGGTGATGGATGGATGGATGGATGGATGCAGATTTGGCACTTCAGCAGAATTTGAGGAATAGGTGTGCATGTGTGAGTGTGAGAGTGTGTGTGATCAGTCTTAGATAAAGTAATGGAGTCTGCAGGAGTCAGAGCTTCAGTGATTAGACTAGGACCATGTGTGTGTATGTGTGTGTGTGAGACAGAGAGAGAGACAGAGAGTGGTTTGAAATGAAGTCTGGAGGAGTCTAAACTCCAGTGATTAGAGCTGAAGAGGCGTGTGGGAGAAGTGGCTAATCACATTCCGGTGGTCTGGCATTTCATTGGCTGCCTCTCACGCTTGCTCACGCTTGCCAGCTGGCTCGAGGAGGTCTCACACAACCGTTTTTTGTGTGTGTGTGTGTGTGTGTGTTTTTTTTTTTTTTTTTTTTTTTTTTAATAGGTTAAGTGCACTTAACTGTATTAGAGACGTAGCTCACGCTCGTACACATCTAACCACAGGAACAGTCCTCCCCCGTTCCGTCATCCGAACCGCCTCGGCGTATTCCAGAAACGTCCCGGGCTCGTCCGCAGTGCATCCATTATACCGTAAATCTAAGATCGAGTCGTATCAGCAACATTCATTTTATGTCGCGGAGTAGCGCAGACAGGCGTACGCGGCTCCGGCGATCGGCTTTGACTTTTCTCAGACTTTCCGGATAAAATTGTAGGCAATTCATCATCCCGTACGTATCCGTCCCTTAAGAGCACCTCGTGAAATGAATATTTAATCTAGACGGACGGAGATTTATTGCGCTGCGACGATGGCCTTTTCGGACAGAATTCATCCAGTTTGAGAACTGTTCGATATCTTGAGTAGGAACTTGCAATGCGGGTTTTTTTTTTGTCAATGAAGTGGCGATTTAAAAACCTTCAGAGATTCACATTTTCTGTTTTATTTTTTTTTTCTTTCTGCCTAGATTGCTGTGTTTTTACATTTATGATGAGGAGAATGATGAGCAACATGGGTTCAGAGCGGTTAATGATAGAGTAAAAGGGTAATAGATTGTGTGTTTTTGTGTGTATGGGCGAGTTAGCCTGCTTGGAAACAGGTCAAGATTGAAGAACCTTTTACAAGCACTCTTGCGCACAGATCATGGATTGTAGTAACCAAATTAGCTTTCGTTTCCAGTTCTGCAGATTGTTAGACACAAGTGGTGACTTTTTGTTGATTTCTTGTCCAAAGTAAGATTTACAAGATGGAAAAGCGACCTTGTGATCACAAGTTGATTTTTATTTGTGACGTCCTCATTCTGAAACGAGAAAAAAGGAAACTTAACATAAAACAACACATTAAAGACAAAGCTTGAGATACCCAAGGTTGAACTTATTGTTCCACTCCATCCAAGAAGGAGGAGCCGCAACAGGTTTGACTCCACCCTACAAACAGACTTTTTTTGTTCGGGCAGTGTCAAGGAGCGTCTTCGTCTGTGTTCTGTTAATCAAAGCAGATCACAAGCACAAAAGACAATCCTCAACCTTCCATTTTGGCACTTCATCATCATCATGTCATCTTGCTTTGATTGGATTTTTGATCGATTCGGTCGTCCCTGAAATTCTTTTATTGCTACGATTAAATGCAAAGCCTCATTGAAGGGGAAAAAAGTGAGTTTATCAATCAGCTGATTTTGGGCGTCGTATTAAACTTCGGCAAATTTCTGTGGTCAGCTCGGTAGCCTGTTGTTTGATCTAATCTCGGGAAATCATTATTAAATTTACAAACGCCTAAGCGAAGGAGGCCTGTCGAGTTTCTGGCGCAACACCCGGCCTCAGATAACATCATCGAAAAAGTGTTTAGCCTCGGGTGCCTCCTTTAGATTTCTTTAACCTTGACTTACCGTTTAATGCGGCACACTCGTCTGCCAGCCCCATGTCCGATATTAGTGATATACACAGCCAGGGCCGCGTTGTCACTTTTTATTAACACTGAGCGCTTTGCATGGGCACCAGCTGTTGCATCAACGCGAGTGTCTCGAAATGACCTTGACTTCCACCACGAATCATGTGCCTTTTTATTTTCTCCCTTTTCGTTTTCCTCTTTATTTTTATGTAAAGGTTGTGTTTTAAGTAAGGTAAATATACATAAGTTTTTGAAAACTGAAGTAATTTATTATTTATTATGATTTTTGGTTTTTGGATGGAAAAGGAAAGAGAGAGAGAGAGAACATCATGATTAAGCTTGTACCCCGTACGTTGAGCGATGGAGCTCGGCTTTTAGATAGCCAACCTCTGACATTTGCATCAGGTCCAGCTTTGGCAGCGCAGACCATTTTCTCCCCAACTCCCGAGCTGGAAATTGCCTCTCTGCCACTGATAATGTTGTGACCTTCCTGTTCTCGGTGTCTCGGAAAAAAGTGAGGAAAGGCACCCCGCGACGATAAAGCGTTCGCGCCTGCCGCTGCTTCCCTCTTGCCACCGGCGAGTTGAAATCACTTAAAATGCTGTTGGGTGTTAGTGGTTGACATTGTCAGAGATAAAGGATAATTACTTGGAGGCTGGTAAGGAGACAGAGACAGACAAGGCGAGACAAAACGGGGAGAGAGAGAGAGAGATAGAAAGAGACACCGTTGCTGTTTTTATGTCCAAAATTGCGGGGCGTGGAAAGCCGCGGCAGTGTGCGAGAGGTCGAAGTTAGTTAGTATGTATTTCAGGTATTACACCCATTACCCTATCCTCAGTCACACACCAGGTCCTGTCTAGTTTCATACTTTAATAATGAGGCTTTGTCTCGTTGAGGCATGCAGGAATTTTCCTAAAAACACTCCCTCATCCTTTCTGGTAAAACATATGTCAGCTGCGATTTAATCTGTTTTTAATCCTTCTCTGGAAAGGGCTTAACTTTATTTATTTTCCTTCTTTAATCTATTTTGCTTTTCTGAATGTTTTGCTCCACTTGGTTCAAGTCCAATTTTCTTTCCTTCCAATTATTTTTTTTATTTGGATAATATAAATACCCAGCTAACCTGAATTATAAAAAAGAAAAAATCAAGCTTGTTTATTCGCCTTCGTTGTTACGGTGGTATCTTTTTTTGTTGCTTTTTTATAACAGAGATAAGCCAGTGGCAAGGAAATAGAGTTAATCCTGGCCATTAAGATTAGTCCGAGATGTCAGATGGTCCAGTGTCTTTTGTTGCTGTCAAATCCGGGTCACCTGGCTTAGGATAGCGCCGTAACCGAGACCGGTTCAGCCTCGTCTGAAATAATTCATTAAACAGGTTTCCTCTCTGCCGTGCTTGTTGTTTTTCAGCCTTGAACTTGTTGACTAACCTTTCAAATTCAATGTAATTTGCATGAGATTTAAATGTGTGGTCCTATAACACGAGTCTGCCAAGGTTAGCCGTGACTGACCAGGCTAAACCCAGTTTTGCAAAGAAAAGGGAAATAAGTGCGCTGGCGTTTTCTTTTCTTCTCTCCACTCCTCTTCTTGTCCAGCTTTTATTTTCACCACGGGTTACATCTTTCTCACGAGTGCCACGGGCAGGAAGATTTGAAGGATAAGACAACTGAATGGCTCGCAGGGAAAGGTGGAGTGTTCTGTATTAATTAACCTTTGTGGCTGTGGCTCTGACAGTAGGGAAGCGAGGGCTGTTTGTGGAACCAGAGCTGACAGGGTTCACGTCCAGGGTCTCTGAGCACGCGGCGCACCGGCAGTGTCATGCTATTTGACAGAGCGTGAGGTCTGATGCTGTAGCTTTGTGGAGCCACATCCTGACAGGTGCACCAGGTCTCTCTCTCTCTCTCTCTCTCTCTCTCTGTCTTTCTCTCTATATCTCCTCCCACTCCTGCTCTTTTACACCTGCCAGCTTTCGCCAAGTGTTAGCGAGCGATGACGGGCAGCTTCGATCTGAATAAGCTTTCACACCTACAGAGTCCGGAAATGGCGCGCTTGAACGCATTAGCATTCTGTACGTGTCAGAAATAGGATGCATCTTTCTTTCTTTTTTAAATGTTTTTTTAGTTAAATTTCACCTGCTGCTTGTTCAAAGGATGATGTCAAGACGCTTTTACCCGATTGAGTTGATTAAATGTGTGTGAGGGGGGAACCTCATGGCATTTACTAGCTTTTGTATGTGATGTGTGCACCGATTTGGTGTGACACCGGCTTTAGAGGGAAGCGACTGTAAAGAGGGAAGTACGGCAGAGGGGAATGACTCCTGTGAATCTCCTGGACACTTGGGGACTACGATACAGCCACAGGCCTAGATAGGAAGATAGTTGCAGGTGAGATCGTGTTACACACTGCTGGGATTCATTCCAGGCCAAGAGCAGTTAACACACCCCGTGGAGCTGCATCACTTCCACACAGTGTCATGCTGAATCTCGGGACAGCAGTGAAGTCTTAGTCTTTAACACTCAGCAAATTCCGTGACCATCATGGTCCCGGTGAGTTTTCAGCTCCTTCCCCGGAGAAACCTTTTGAAGCATTTAAATAGCTACAGGTCAGTGTGACCCTTTTTGCACTGGTCTAGATCCACCCCGCTCGCACCGCTCCTGTGGTAAGGGCAGCTCTTTGCCTATTGCCCGCCTCCATCACCATGCAGGAAAGAATCGTGCGAGCCGTGCCTTGAGTGCGTGCGCGGGGATAATCCGCCGAAATTCTCCAACTGATGAGCGGCGCGGCACTTGAAAGCCCTTCACGCATGAGAGCAAGCAGAGACACATTTCTCGAGAGGTTTGCTGGAAGTGTCATAGCAGGACGTGACGACGCATACGGCGGGCTTTGCTTGGAATTACTGACATAATTCATATAATCTATAGCTCCCTGCTGTTTTTCTGGAGTTGATTTTCTGTCTCCTGCCTGTAGGGAATAGTCTGTTTTGCTTCTTTTTTTCTCTCTCTCTCTCTCTGACAAATTCTGAACAACACTAAACATGTACATGTATGAAATAGAATTTATTAAATAGTGTAGGTTTTTTTCACTTTCAGAAATAAACCTTGTTAGGACGCTGTTTATGAGCTTAGCCTGAATGCATGCTACAATACGTAACATACTCTCAGTCATGTGCTGTTATGTAGAACTTCCTCTCACACTCTGCTCTGTTTGCTCCCTCTGCTGCAGGTTCTTGTGCGGCCCAGTCTGAGAGCACGAGAGCAGAACAACGACGGCGACACGGAGCCCTCGGGACCTTCTGACAGACATTCAAAGTATTCACTGGCATGGAACATTTCACCGGGGTAGCGAAGAGGATTTGCTGACTCCTCCCGGTTGTGCGTCTGTGCTCAAAACGTCGGCTTGTCTCAGAAACACAGAAAGGAATTCCATCTGGATCTCAGTGTGATGGAAATTGTAACATCCAGCGCTTCAGTTTGTAAAACTTAAAAAAAGAAAAAAAAAGAGACGCGTCGTCTCCGTCTTTAGGAATTAGGACTTTTCATCTATGGCACAACAATCGATAAGATATTTTCAGTAGTCGTCAACTACCACACAAGGGCTGCCTACTATTGAACATGACTCATGGGGAGGAACCTGGCCCTGAGACACACCAGGATTCTGCTGTTTTAACGTATCTGGAAGGTTTACTAATGCATCCGGTTGCATCTGGGCCTGGTGCCACGGCAACAAGGAGACCGGAGGCTGGCAGCAACAATGGCGAGGCAGGAAACCAAGGGACCAGGGGCATTCAGCTACCTAATCACGGCTCTAGCCCGCCAGAAAAAGGAAGCCCTCCAGGGGCGGCCTCCCAGCATCTTAAAAAGGCCAGATTGTTGCGTTCAGGAACCTGGAGTGAGATAGACAACCAGAAAAAAGACATTGCTCCTGTGCAGGTAAACGGACAGGGCAGAGAGCATCATAAAATAAATCTGGACAGTTCCGCACAGGGAGAGAGCACACTGCTGGCTTCTCTGCTCCAGTCCTTCAGCTCACGCCTGCAGACGGTGGCCATGTCACAGACTATCACTCAGAGCCAAAAACAGCTAGATGGAGAGAGCGGTGACGCATCACCTACTGACAAGGACACCTTACAGGGCTACTGTACAGCTTCAAGCCGCCTAAAAGGCCTGATAAGGAAAAACAAGCAGCAGAGCCACAACACTGTGCCTTACAGTCGGCGCAGCAGCCAAGACCGACGCTCGGAGTCTCCTCGTTCGTCACAGAGCTCGGTGCCTGACAGGGTATCCTGTGCTGAGAGATTGAAGGCTGTAGCCAGTCTAGTAAAAAGCAGGTCCAGTCCTGCTCCTTCTCCTAAACCTAGCGTGGCCTGCAGTCAGTTAGCATTGCTGCTTTCCAGTGAAGCCCATCTGCAGCAATACTCCCAAGAACAGGCCTTAAAAGCACAACTGTGTGGCCGATCAGCCAGTGAAAGACTGGCAGCCATGGCTACACAGCGAACTATAGACAGCAGACCACCCAGCATGGGAGAGTCTGTGTTTGCTCCAGACATGTTAAGCTCTTTTAATACCCTAAACGGAACACTCCCTTCACCCACATTAAATTCCAGCCCCTCTTTGAGTCTAGGCCAAAGCGCACCCACCAGCTCCCCTCGACCCTCTCCTAACATCCCTAAAGAAAAGCGTCCGTTTGACAGACAGAGCAGCCGCCCCCCACAGAACTGCAGCAGCTTGCTTCTGCTCCTCCTCAATAACCACAATTCTCAAAAGCATCTTACAAAGAACGGCCACCTGGAAGATGACTTCACCTCCCCTCCTAGCCAAGCTTCCTCTCATCAGTCCGACAGCGAGTACTCCAACCCGGAAAACAGCTTGACCAAAGACAGTAGTGACGCAGAGAGCTGCTACTCCAACTGCTCCCCTATTGACCTCTCCATGAGGAGAAGAGTTTTCAGCCAAAAGTCAGAGCCCCCCTCTACAGCTTCATCTTTAGACAAACTCACAGAAACGCTCATAAGCAAGTGGAAGTCGGAGACCCTAGGGGCAAAGGTCCCTGAAGCCAAGGAGCTGGAAATGAGCCCAGACATGACATCCCATCATCATAGGGTTACCCTCATGCAGTTGCTGTTAGATCGCAGAAATAATGAGATGGTAAACAAAATTGCACCTCATAACGATTTACAGGATGATGCCACCCTTCAGAGTATGACCGGAAGCCCACTGAAACGGCTAGAGGAGAGCAGAATACCGAACCATTTTGACCGGCTGATGGAAAGAGGGCTGTCCGTAACTTCTTTCAGCGGAGATGCAAGCAACACTCCTTCTCCTTACTCTTATTCTTCACCCCTTGTTCAGTCCAATCCTCTGGACCTGTGTAAATCTAAACAGCACATTAGTGAAAAGATAATGGAACCTGCATTCACAGCCAGTAAGCTATTACAAAATCTGGCACAGTGTGGTATGCAGGATGTTTCCCCCTCACCCCCTCTGCAAGCCTGTAGGCCACTGAGCAAAGAGCAAAGCCCGGAGCCTGAGCTAGACAGATCTCAGACTCTCCTGGACAGAGTTGCTACTCCAATAAAAAGAAACCAAACCCCTTTATTTGAACCAACCCCTGCTTCTTTCTCACCCTTTTCTGGACGCGAGTTCTCACCTCCGGCATCGACACAAATTGAAAACCTCCTGGAGAGACGGACTGTACTGCAGCTGCTGCTTGGCACTGCTTCTCACAAAGAGAAATCCACAGGGAGGAGAAGCACAGAGGTGGCTATGGGAGTCCACGAAAAGCCTCCAGGGACTTATCTTCTATCTGACAGCTCAAACGGGCCTTCACTGAACGTTGTGGTCAAATCAGAGCCAAGAGACGAGGGTCTTCTCTCAGATAGCTCTGACGATACTGGGCGCCACTGGAGAATTAGTCAGGAAAGTCACAGCCCTGTCATTGAAGCACACAGCAACAATAAAGACGAAACAAAATACGGACTTCTTAGCCAGCTCTTGAAACAGAAAACAACTACCTATCATTCGAGTCCACGCACAGAGCAGATCGTGAGCACAGTGAAAGAGGAGCAACAGGATTATCAGGTGCCTCTTCCTAAAAAGAGAAAACTTTGCTTGGAGTTAGCTGAACACCTCAGTAAAGAACTTTGCCAGAGACCGGTGGATACTGTGAGTGAGCGTGCGGTGTCTGGAACAACTGAGGCCCACAAGAGCAGAATGCTGCCAAGTCCGAAAGAAGATGATTTGTTCGGCAAGAGTCCTGCGAGGAAAACTCCCTCGAGAGACAGTCAAAGCTTCAATGTTTTGAAGCAGCTCCTTTTGTCAGACAGTTGTCTGAAGGAGATATCTCAGCCCCAGGGGATCCCTAGTCCTTTACTCCCTCAGGCAAACGGCAAAGCCAACGGGAACTTCAGTCAGTCTGGTTACAATCACGAACTTGTGAACTTTCCATGGTTCCCCCAGACTCTTAACTCAGGACCTGGTCGTTTTAACCCAGTCTCCCCTTCACCAGGGAACAACATCCAGGCTTTCTCTTGGGATAAGGGCTCCTCGCCAAGACCTAGTCCCAAATCTGTGAAAAAGGAATCAGAAAGCTCACCAAGGTGGACGCTTGCTGGGGAGGACAAATGTGACTCAAGCGCTGATTCCCCACCTCTCATGAGGTCTAATCCTATATTGTACTATATGCTCCAGAAGAGGAACAGTGAGCTGAGAAAAGAGGTGGAGGATCATGCGCAGAGGACGCACTGCTGGGGCAGGGTGAAGGTAGAGCCGCGTGACGAAGATCGTTACCGCGATGCCAGACTGACTATGATTTCTCCGATTCAGATACACAGGCAAGGCAACGGACACGAACGTCTTAACGGACTCTTAGAAAAACCGTAGATCCGAACTGCCAAAGAACGAGACTGAAACATTTCAAATCACACCTTGAATGAATGCAAGTTCGATTTTTGTTTTGAAAAAGAGCAAACTATGTAAACCTGACTACTTCTTTTTTTCATTTGTTTCTGTAACAACTGTGACATTACACATCACAGACTGAGTGTGTTACGTTTACGTAATTCGATGTCACGTTTCTTTCCAGCCCGTACATCGTTTTTTCCGTAGTTCTT
>JAOTRS010000008.1:14313017-14323193 GCA_028565755.1 Dinotopterus cunningtoni
ATTGCTCAGATGTGTAATGAGATAAAAAATGTAAGTCGCTCTGGATAAGAGCGTCTGCCAAATGCCCAAATGTAAATATAAATGTAAATGATGGTATCGTATAAATTTATGTAGATATGATGCATAGATATGTTATAATAAAAATACAGATATAACTTGATTATAATTTTTTTTTCTTCGTGTGTGTTCAGGAGCACAGGAACCTGCCCTTCATGCAGGAGCTGAGGAACCTCTTCTCCTTGATGGTGGGTTCCAGGAGGAAATACGTGGACCCGTCCAAGGCCGTGGAGATCCTCAAGGATGCCTTTAAGTCTAGCGAGTCGCAGCAGGTTTGCCTCCGATGTTTTGCGGTATCTAAAGCGCTGTATTGTGTCTGGCTCCCGTGAGTTAACGCGCGTATTAACACACACAAGTGATTAGCGATGATAAGGGGCCATCGATCGGTGCGGCTCTGCTGCCGGTGTTTTGCGTGACCTGTGTGTAAAAATCCCTGCGGCTCTTTTATGACTTTGTGAAAGTGATTGTGTGTGTGTGTGTGTGTGTGTGTGTGTGGTTTACAGCAGGATGTAAGTGAGTTCACTCACAAACTGCTCGACTGGCTAGAGGACGCGTTCCAGATGAAGGCAGAGGAAGACAGGTAAGCTTCAGCACACACCTGCTCCAGCACCTTCACGTTTCTTTTTTTAATTTTTATGACGAATGGCCGACTTTCCTCGTGCACCCTCATCAATCAAAGTGACCTATGACCTTTTGAGTATTATGTATGCCTAGCCATTAGCAAAGTGCTACGATGATGAATGAGCTGCATTTACCTACATGACTTCGATTAGTTCCATTTGAATGAGCACCGAACCTGACCCACGGGACGACGGGGTTACATTTACCCAAGTGCAACTGATTTCCTCACTATAGTTCTCTCTCTCTCTCCCCATACCCCCCCCCCCTTACAGGGAGGGTGAGAAACCAAAGAACCCAATGGTGGAGCTGTTTTATGGGCGCTTCCTGGCTGTAGGTGTCCTTGAAGGTAAGGGGTTATGGATAGGGAAGTTATGGTCAGTGGAGACCCTTTTGTCTTTTGGGTGTTCATCCTTGATCCTTGATGTGAGATTGACCTTCTGACAGAAATGGGTTAAAATCAAGATCATAGCAAAGGCCTCAACCAGAACAAAAACGTGGGAAAGTTATGAACTTAACATACATTTTTTTTATATTCAGAAAATATAATACATGGGTGTACGGGAGTACTAGACTTGACTTAGTGTCAGTGTTAGAGAAATATGATCTGTGGGTCTATGGGAGACTCAATGTACAGCTAGTCCCCGACTTACGAACATTCATTTTATGCAAATATGAACGGAGACCGTGTTTCTACTTAGACACTGCAGTGCACCAGATACCAGTATTTACAATTATTTACAATATTTTCAGTGTGTAAGTGAATGTATAAAATGTCCAAAGTCCTGTGTTATTGTATGTGCGGGGGAAATGAGTCGGCCTCACCGGTTTCAATGAATCAGTCCGGGAGCACGATGATAGAAAATGTCTGTCCTGTAAAGCTGTCCTGATGGTGAATAATCTGAATTTCAGAAAATCCTCAACAAAACACAGTTCACAGTCCAATACAATGGAAAACAGCTGGCGGGGAAAAAAATGGCGTCCGGGATTCCCCTTGCGATTTAAAGGTGCAGAAAATTGTGAGATTGAGTGCTCTTTAGGAGTGATTATGGTTTTTGGCCACATGTTGGCAGTGTGGAGGAAAAGGGTAGAAAGATTTAGTCATGTGGATTGGTATGCTTTACATTGTATATTCATGTCAAAGGCGTATAAGAATCACTTTGTCAGACTTATGAACAAATCGGACTTATGAACATGCTCCTGGAACAGAGCTGCATGGTTATGTTATGTGGGTCTGTGGCAGTCTTCAGCAGTATTTATTGTGTAGAAAATACGATATATGGGACTGTAGGAGTCTTGGGGTTTTCCATATTTGTTACAGAGAACACTTGACCCCAAACTTTGGTTTATTTTGATCAGTTTATTTTCATCTCACTATAGTCCTGATCTCGCTCCATCGGACTTTCATTTGTTTGGTCCCCTGAAAGCAGCCCTGCTAGGACAAAGATGAAGAAGTGAAGACAGCGGTGCATTCGTGGCTCGCAGCTCAACCTGAAACATTATTTAATAATTAAATGCGAAAGCTTGTTGACAAATGGACAAAGTATTAAGAGGCATAGAAAAATGATGCATTTGTCTTTAGTAAAAATGTATTAAACTAAATTCTATAGTAAGCGTCAGAATAATTTTTGAGGTATGAGGTGTCATACCATCGAAGTATGAGGTGTCTTTAAGATCTGCATGTGTGTTGTTTTTTTAATCAGGGAAGAAGTTTGAGAACACTGAGATGTTCGGACAGTACCCGCTACAGGTTAACGGCTTTAAGGACCTACACGAGTGTTTGGAGGCCGCCATGGTGGAGGGCGAGATCGAGTCTCTGCATTCTGCTGAAAACTGTGCCAAGTCTGGACAGGAGGTGAGTGTGGATTTGTCTAAATTTGGTTCTTGTTTTTTGTTCTGAAGCCATTTTGTAAAAAGTCAGGCGGCAGGTTAAGCACGGTTTAAATTAAATTCTCACCATAAAAATAAATAAATAAAGTTCTGATTATTTTTTCCTTTTCCCTTCAGCACTGGTTTACTGAACTTCCCCCTGTTCTGACCTTCGAGCTGTCACGGTTCGAGTTTAATCAGGCTTTGGGCCGACCCGAGAAGATTCACAACAAGCTTGAGTTCCCCCCGACGCTCTACATGGACAGGTGAGTGACGTCCTCGTCCCCTGTCTCTCAGGCATTAGAACGATACGGATACTGAAAACGGTTTGACTGGGAAATCACTCGTCTGCTCAGGTACATGGACAGGAATCGAGAGATCACACGGATCAAACGGGAGGAGATCAGAAGGCTGAAGGAGCACCTGACCGTCCTCCAGCAGAGACTCGAGAGGTGAGGATAAAAACGACTAGGCCACACACACAACACACACGGCGTTGAAGCGAGTCTCGTTCTCCGCGAGTGTTAATTCAGCACAAAGGCGTCTCATGTCTTCAGTAGCGTAATTGAAAGCTGTTACATTGTAAATATTTGTAAAGCAATATGTCCTGGAGTGTGTGGTGAATGTCTGAGCGGAGACGAGCTGTCGCTGTGGCAGACCTCACAACAGCACCGTGCTTAGCTTATATTTATAGAGCCTGAAATTTGGATGACTTTCGTTCTCTCTCTCGCTTTCTATATCTGTCTTTCCTTCTTGTATCAGTCTATCTGTCTTGCTTTCTGTCTCTCTTTCACACCGTCTGACTCTATCTGTGCATCTTGTTTTTTTAATAATATTTTTGTCTCTCTCTCTCTCTCTCCCTCTCTCTGTATATCTCTTTTTTCCTCTTCATCTTTTTATGCCTATCTGACTCTCTTTGCCTCCGTCTCTTTTTATTCCTCTTTACCGCACTCTGCTCTCTTTTTCTCTCCCTTTCTGTCCATCTGCTCTCTTTCACTTCTCGTTCACATCTCGTTTTCTTACTTTCTCATCCTCTCTTTAATTGTCACATCTCTCTCTCTCTCTCTCTCTCTCTCTCTCCTTCTTTTTCACTTTGTCCACATGTCTCTCTTTCACTCTGTCCACATCTCTCTCTCTCTCTCTCTCTTTCACTCTCTTAAGATTTAAGATTCAAAGGTGCTTTATTGGCATGACAAATATTTATATTCGTATTGCCAAAGCTTAGAAATAAGTTGCAAGAAAAAAACAGGAGTAGATAGTAAAAAAAAAAAAAAAGCAGAATAGTATAGAAAAAATAATAATACTAAATAAATGTATGGAACATAAAAGAGTACAGACATTTAGTTAAAGTAAAGATAAAGTGACTCTTGTGAACATTATAAAAGAAAAAAAAAGAAAGCATATATATACTTCCCTCTACCGTTAATGGCACCCACATTCAAGATGTGTTCTTAGGCTTCTAATATTTATTTAAAAACTACAGTAAAAATGACAAAATAAATGCTTCCATTACATTTATTTTACCTGAGTTGTTAGGGTGCCAATAATAGTGGAACAGATGATTTTTATATGTTGGGCGTGCCAATAATTGTGGAAAAGGTGATTTTTTTTTTTTTTTTTTTTTTTATACGTTAGGGATGCCAATAATTGTGGAACAGTTGATTTTTATACATTAGGGATGCCAATAATTGTGGAAGAGGTGATTTTTTTTAATATACGTTAGGGGTGTCAATAATTGTGGAACAGGTGATTTTTTTTTTTAATATACGTTAGGGTGCCAATAATTGTGGAACAGGTGATTTTTATATGTTGGGCGTGCCAATAATTGTGGAACAGGGGATTTTTAAAATATGTTTGGGGTGCCGATAATTGTGGAACAGGTGATTTTTTAAAATATACGTTAGGGGTGCCAATAATTGTGGAACAGGTGATTTTCTTTTTTATATATATATATATATATATATATATATATACACATTAGGGGTGCCAATAATTGTGGACAGGTGATTTTTATATGTTATGGGTACCAATAATTGTGGAACAGGGGATTTTTTTTTATATGTTAGGGGTGCCAATAATTGTGGAACAGGTGATTTTTATACGTTAGGGGTGCCACTAATTGTGGAAAAGGTAATTTATATATATAAAAAATATATATTTTTATAGTCATGTTTTATAGTCTTTTTTTTTTTTTTTTAATTCACTTGAGTTAAAGGTTAGAATTTTCTATTTTCAGTGTGAGGTTATGCTTCTGCAATAAACAATTAATTTATTGAAAGCTTAAAAACACATTTTAACCAGGAGGGCACTGTACATTATAATAATAATAATAGTAATTATTAATTATTATTATTATAACAGTGATCAGTGTGTATTTGTTCTTTCACTCTGTCTCACATGTCTGTCTCTCTCACTGTCTCTCTCTCTCTCTCTCTCTCTCTCTCTCTCAGTATTAACCAGAACATTCTGTCTCTCTCTCTCTCTGTCTCCCTGTGTCTCAGATATCTCAGTTACGGCTCCGGTCCTAAGAGATTCCCTCTCGCGGATGTTCTACAGTACGCCATGGAGTTCGCCTCCAGCAAGCCCGTGTGCACTTCACCCATCGAGGACTTTGACACATCAGCGCCCCCTGGTGGTACAACATCACTGGTGCCTCCTACACCGAGGTGAGCCACGAGCCTGGTCGATACATCTGTTCACAGTCATCCGATTCGTTCCGTCTCCGTCACTCGATCTAATTTGTTGTCCTTTTCTATTGATGGAGACATCGTTGTGATTGTCTCGCAGTGTGTTTACTGCACACTTTTAGTGAATATAATAGTGTGTGGATTGTAATCTATAATGCACTTTAAATCTCTGCAGCGTGGCAGAGCAGGGCCCTTCGCCTCCTCCAGACGGCCCCGGGGCGTCTCCTCAACCTCAGCAGCCTCAACAGCAGCAGCAGCAGCAGCCTCAGCAGCAGCAGCAGCGCATACCCATCCACAAGCCCTTCACCCAGTCCCGCGTGCCCCCCGACCTGCCCATGCACCCTGCACCACGACACATCACAGAGGAAGAGCTGCACGTGCTCGAGGGCTGCCTGCACCGCTGGAGGAGCGAGGTGGAGAACGACACCAGAGGTACAGTGATGACAAACAAGACACACACACACATGCTTTCATGTACGTTTTCACACGCTTACCATGTGCTTGTCATGCCAGATCTTCAGGGGAGTATATCCAGGATCCACAGAACCATCGAGCTCATGTACTCAGACAAGACCATGATGCAGGTCAGATTTGTTTATTTTTTCTGTGTAAAATGATAAAAAAAAATTAATAGAAATTCTGTGTTATTTCTATAGTAACAACCTGTATGGTGCAGAGTAGAATTAAATAACAAAAAATGTGTATATTTATTTATGGAAGAAGTCTCCAGTGTCAGTGCTAGTCGATTATTTTCCCATAACAGGTAGTCCCCGACTTATGAACGAGTTCCTTTCCGAGAGCCCGTTCGTAAGTCTGATTTGTTCCTAAGTCGGACAAAGTAAGTCTTATACGCCTTTGGCACAAAAATACAATGTAAAGCATACCAATCAACTTGACTAAACCTCTGTCCCCTTTCCCCACACTGCCATAATGCGGCCAAAAACCTAAGCACCTAAGTAAATTAATCTTGCACAAATGTAAGTGTGTTGTCTCTGCGCCTTTAAATCGCTAGGCGAATCTTAGACGAGACATTTTGTCTCAGAGCTGTTTTCCACTATATTTGACTATGAACTCTGACTTGTTGAGAATTTTCCGAAATTAGGACTATTCACCATCGTGTCATGTCATCGTGGTCCTGGACGGTTTCACTGAAACCTGTGAGGCCGACTCTCACATACGATATACCGGACTTTTTTTTTTTTCACTTACACACTAAAAATATTGTATTTAATTGTAAATATTGGTATCTGGTGCACTGCAGTGTGTATATTTTTTTAGTACAATACACGTGAGCTACTTCCGTGATTTACCCGCAGTTTGTTTGTATCTGCGGAAATTCGTAACTCGAATGTTCATAAGTCGGGGACTACCGGTATAGTAAATGACAGAAAGGAAAAAAAATGCTAAACTGTCCCTTCCACAAGCACTATTCAGTCACTCAACCCTATCCCGATCTTTTCAGGTGCCGTACCGGCTGCATGCGGTCCTGGTGCACGAGGGCCAGGCCAACGCGGGCCACTACTGGGCGTACATCTACGACCCGCAGCACCGCTGCTGGATGAAATACAACGACATCTCGGTGACCAAGTCGTCGTGGGAGGAGCTGGTGAGAGACTCGTTCGGCGGCTACCGCAACGCCAGCGCGTACTGCCTCATGTACATCAACGACAAGAAGCCCTTCCTGGTCCAGGGTAATTACACGGAAGCGCGCACCACTTCTAATGATGATCTAACGATCCTTGTTTTTTTCCTCAAAATGCGAAGAGCTTTTTATAGGAACCTTCTTGTTCATTTTGCGTTTCATATTCATGCTCACAGCGTGTCGTTCCGGTTAACATCGTTTATTTTGTGCTGCAGCTTTGAGATTGCGTAGCTCATAAGTGTCTGTCTCACTCTATAAATATCTGTGCTTCTTTCCTCACACTGTGTGAAGACACACACACACACACACACACACACACACACACTCACTGATGTTTGGTAAAGATTTTGCTGAGATAGATGTCTATCACATGTTCACTTACTTCAGTGGAAAAAACTAAAGAGATCAGTTTTGGATAATGGATACTTAATACTTGTTCTGTTATTTGCTATAAATGATAAATATTCATTAATCATTTAATCAAGAGAAATAAAGTATGAAAAAAATACCCAAAAATGGAAATCTAAGACATACTAGAGATGGAGAAAAATCTATTCGGTTATGAAACACGATTCTTTTGTGTGTTGTCCCGAGTGGCGCAACAGAAACGCATTTTTATGACGTTACATTATCAACAATCATGGATGTCTTATTAAAGCCTCCAATTGGCTTTTTTCTTCAAATTTTGTGAGCGAATTAGTCTCGAACCCACTCATCATTACACACACTTACACCAGAGTTAATCAAAACATTGATTAACTTAACCTACACACGCTCTGTCGAGTTGAGTTTGAAACTTTGGAGGCGTTTGAGGAGGTAAAACATCGCTGGCTATTACTAATCCTACAGGTCTAAACTAATCACACATTTTTATCCTGTGTGGTAGAAGTGATTTATTTGCGAAGTTTGTTTAGAAATAATAATTATGGCGCATAACATAAGAGATACGTGCTGCTTAGGTAAAATGTGTCGTTTTTTGTTTAATTTCATTTGAAGTTAAACTCTTGTATTTTAAAGTTATTGTTTAAATGCTGCGCTTGGTTTATAAGGGACGGGCTACATGTAATTACTCGTTAAGTTTTTCTAAAGGTTTAAAATTGTAATAAAATCTGGGGAAAGAAGTAATATCAAATTGTAATATTTTATAAAATCATCATCCTTTTAGAATCACAGTTTTAATCAAATCTGCACCGAGGTATCATGATAATATCGTATCGTATCGGGTGATCGACTAGTCATTCCCATTCCAAAGACATGCATAATGAAGGTCTGTTAAAAAGAAAAAAAAAAAACAGTCACGTTTCCTGAGATTACAGTAACACCCCGTATCCTCGAGAATGTTACGGTTTTGTGTTTGTACGTCTGGAAAGCAGGTGCCGTAAGATATCAACATTGGCTGAGTGTGTAAACAAAAGCCTCTGTGTGTGTGTGTGTGTGTCTCTCTCAGAGGAGTTTGATAAGGAGACAGGCCAGGTGCTGAGCGGCCTAGATAAGCTGCCTCCAGACCTGAAGGAGTACGTGAAGGAGGACAACCAGCAGTTCGAGCGTGAGCTGGAGGAGTGGGACGCCATGCAGGCCAGGAAAGCCCAGCAGGAGAAGATGGCCCTGGCAGCAGCGGCCGCGGCAGCCGCCGCCGCAGCGTCTCCTCGTCCCATAAGCACCGAGACGAGCCCTGCAGAAAGCACCGGTCAGACTTTATACCAGACACGTCATACACATAAACAGAAAAATAAAACATAGCTCTATATGTTGGATGAGCACGAAGTCTACAAACTCTGTCATTAGTTAAAGTTTTTGCAGCTTTAATTCAGAAACTTTGTAGGTGTTATGCAGGAAAACGTCATCATTGATTATCAGGATCATCAGCATCATACAGGTCCTGTGGTGTTACTGATGGTAGGTTAATTCAACACCAAAATCATTATCAGTCGTTTAGAATCGCATGTTTAACATCGAAGCACATCATATTGAAAGAATCGTCCCTGCGAGGTGCAATGAAACTGTTTCATTGTGTTTTACACAAGAGTTGTTTGGTTTTTTAGGATTTTTTTCCCCCTTTTTTTTTTCTTTCTTATTTTTTTGGTCATGCAATTCAAAATGTAATGCATTTCAATAGCGGTGTAAAAACAGGTGGATGGAAACCCCTCCAGAGACTCTTCACATATGGCTGAGAGAGTTGGAGTGGTCCTAATGAGTTGCTGACTCGCTCTGTGTGTGTGTGTGTGTGTGTGTGTGTGTGTGTGTGTGTGTGTGTGTGTGTGTGTGTGGACTCTCAGCTTGCCAGCAGGACCTGGACTACATGGAGCAACCGTCGCCCACGGACGACTCCAAGCACCTGCAGGAGGACACGGAGAGAGCCATCAACAAAGCCGCAGCTGAACAGGATGAGAAGAATCCCGAGGCCCTGCTTTACGCTGTAAGAAACTAAACGCACACACGCACACATGCACGCTGAGAAGCCAGACGAGTGGTGTCTGGGTCAGTTCCTCTGGGGGCGTTTAGCTCTTTTTCTCTCTTTTTTTCCTAATGAACTCGGAGGACCTACTGGGAGACGCTGTTAGATTAGTTTAAGCGCGGATGAGTGTAAGGGTTTTAAAGGCACATACTACTGAAGGTACGTACTAGATCGTATTTATTTAGATCACATGATTCCTTCCGGCATTAACTCTAATCTGCTTTTATGTCCAATAATGTTTGGTTACTTTGGTTTTTGTACCTCGAGTAGGTTTGGTTTGGTTTGATGGCCTTGTGCCGTGATTATCATCTCTGCTCTGAGAAAAACGCTTCAGCACGGTTCTCACCAAATACTCGAAGCATTCACTTTTTTTTTTCACAAGCAGTTAAACCTGGATAACATTTCCTTTCTGTGGATCTGTGCTTCAAACTGAATGAATTCATAAGGCCATGTTTCTTTATTAAATAACACAAACGATAGTTGACGCTCACCCCTGACACGAGCTCAAGGAGCAATCCCTTCATAAAGAAAAAAAAAAAAACGAATCATAATACTCTAATTGTAAACTGTCTTGTTTTTTTTTTTCTTCTCCTACATCATGAGTCATGTTGTACCGCTGAACACGTGTCTCTTCAGAATATAGAGTCTTTCAGCTGGTCCTTGGGGAGTAGAAGTGTGTCGTACTTTCAGAGCAGGATTTGTAATTACTGATGTTGTTTGACAATTATTGGTCTCTCTTTGTGTTTAGTTGTTCAATCTGGAAAGAACAGTTAATTTACTCTAGTTATGTTCTTCTTCCGGCTTGTGCCTCGTGTTAATCTTTGTGTTACCATCATGATCTTGATCCT
>JAOTRS010000008.1:14357989-14376547 GCA_028565755.1 Dinotopterus cunningtoni
AAAGAATGTGAAGATGATTGAATATCATTGAATGTTAGAATGAAAGTGTAGCAAAAGAAATAATTAAAAATGTTTAGTAACGTTCAATAAAATGATTCTTAATTCAGTTTCTATTAAAAACAAACATTTCTTACATTGTTTGTAATTATTTAGGCTTGATTAACTGGTAAGCGAACGCTAAAAGAACATTTATATGTAATAATACATTAGAAAGAAAAAAAATAATAAAGTAAAATACAAAATCCAAGATTCATTTTACATATACTGTAAAACATCTTTTGCTACCTAACTGTCATTTCTTTATCCTTTCTTTAGGTTTAAATAAGTGAATCAGGTGCATTAAATTAGTATAAATTAACAACAGTTAGACAACATCAAAGACCTTTATTATGTGGTCACATTCCAAACATTAATTTGACTATTATTGCAAAACAATATTGAGACTTTAAACAAACTACCGCTGCATCCGTATTCTTGGTGTGTAATGGAGTGAATTTGGTCGTTGGGTGTGAATGTCCTTTTTTTTTTTGTGTGAGTGTAATTAATTTGGTTTACGTCTTGCCCACCGTCATTTATCCTGAATGAACTGAAACATTTGCATATGAAAGTGGAACCGTAGGATCCCGCGCTCTTCTTTCAATCCGTAATAACGTTCCTTTCCAAACAAGCCTGATTCAAGCTGTTTATTTTGTTACCATTTGAACCGTTGCGAATGACAATAGCCCATTAGTCAGCTATGCACTAGGTAAGTGAGGTAATGTTGACATTAGAGCTCGCGTAACGGCGGGACTCGTGCTGTAATGCCTGCGTCTCTCTGTGGGTGCTTCGTGCACATGAATGCCTGTGGGATGTGGGACGTGCAGGGGGGAAAAGAGGGCGGGCGATTCCAAGTGACACCGTCATTATGGATCCACGATCCATCGCTGGAGAGGAGGGCAACGTTAGCCCGAGTGAATATGACACCTTGAGTAGTGCCTCTGGACATTATAAACCCTAGGGGAGGACTCGCACTCATAGCTGTGTGTTTTTTTTTTTATTTGTTTTTTTTCTTCCCCCTCTTATTAGTAATGGCATCCTTAGGTGCTATGTTTATCCTTGAGGATTCCTTAATGTCTGTGTCTGCTCCAGTCTGTGGACGTGTGTCAGGATGCTGTGGATCGTGCCCTCTTTAGCGCTGGAACAGTCTGATAAATTGTAATAGTGTGAGGGTTTTAATACATCAAGGTATCTGATTTAAAATATGTTCATATATAATTTTAATGTAATCATTCATTTAATTTATAAGCGAAGTATCTTCGACACAGCGACTTCTGTTTAAATAGTTTTTATCATTATTATTATTATTATTATTATTATTATTATTAATGTAGGCTTTGAAACAATACATAAAAATTTGTGTGTGTTTAAAATTTTTGTCTCATGTCAGTTCTGTTTTAAAATCAAATAAAACACAATTCTGTGACATAATCATAACTATGTATATCTATATATCTATACATTATAAAATGTACTATCTTGGTGGTTTTAATTATTTTATATCAACATATGTTGATATTCCTGCCAGATCACACTAATATATCTTAATATAAAGATAAACGAATAATAAAAACAAAGCTGTATTAGATTTACCTTGGAATTATTTTTTGTTGTGCTGTCGTTTAGTTGACGAAGTAATGGATCCTTCGGTGGATATTAGGTTGATTGAACTACAGCAAGATTTTCCATGTGAAAACTTAAAAATTAAAGACTTATTAATTTCCAGATAGATTTTCTTTTACTTTGGATTTTATGAGCTAGCTTGTGTCCGTTAGCTACAGAAATGCACAGGGAACTTTTGAATTATTTTTTTTTCATATGTAGTTATGTCATAAAAAATGCTAAAGAAATACTAACATTTTAGCTTTAGTTGATTAGTAAAATGAATAATAATCTACTTATAATATACAGGTGCTGTCCAGTTTTATAATTTATTAATTATAGCTCATTTAGATTTGAAGGAAAACCTACAATCTACATTTTTAACGCTTTTACCTGCATGGAATAACAGGCGTACCGCGATGCAGCAGGTTGGCCTTGAATATATTTAGATCCCAGACTAGTTTTGATTTATTCTGCGGTCATCCAGGCCTTCCTCTAATGGCGCTAATGTGATGGATGTGTGGAAACTTGAGTTAATGTGTTTAGACGTGGCTGACAACCACCATGTTTTTAAAGTGCGCCAGTCATGCGGGACACACAGGAACGGCTTAGACATGGAGGTTTCATGCTCTTTGACTACTTTTGTTCCCGACCTCGGCTTGAAATGTGTGCCGGTCTTCATCTGTTCATCTCTTATTCTTCACAAACTAGCTTATAATTAAAAACATTCTTTTTCTTTTTTTTCTTGCTTTGTTGTTAATACTTTGTACGATCTTGTACAAAATGAAAAAGGAAATGTATTTTATATGCTTTTCAATATCTGAAAATTTCTCCATATGGTCTCTACAGTCTCTTGTCTTGTTAGTAAAAATGTGAGAAAGGACATTTTATTTAGAGATTAATATGTATAGATATGTATAGATAGAAAGAAACAAAAACAAGGAAAATATTCATACAATGCAAAGCATTCATGGTATTTATTTATTCATGGTATTTATTTATTTATGGTATTTATATTATTTTATTTTAATAAATGCTAAGGAAATATTAACATTTTAGCTTTGGTTGATTGGTTGAATACATTTTCAGAACAATTAGGTGTTTATATTGAAACAACTTTCCTTTACATTATAAGAATAACATTAAAATAGTTTTATATACAATGGTTAAAATATTACTTAATAGATTGACATAAAAAACATGACCATTGTGTAAAATTAGGCAAATTATAATATATACACGTATATTTATACTTTCTTTATTTAACCTTATTTTAGTTCAATAAACCGTATACATGTTTAGTTTTTAAATCTAATTTAGATTCATTACCACATCAGCCTTTACACAAAGAATTATTTACAATGATGTAATCTTCTTTTCTGATGTGGTTTTCAATGACATTAATTAATAGCCAGTATAACGGTGAAAGTTTTAATGTGTACTGCATCTAAAAATCTACACATAAATTTTTTTTAAAAGGGTACTTTCTTTCCTCTGAGCTGCCGATGAGGTTTGAAATCCTCTCCATCTTTTTACGACCCCAGTCTTACTTTGTTATGCACCAAAGTCCACCAGCGTAAAGACCATCGCTCTGCTCATTTTCTGCTTCCTGGGAACCATAACACTGCCTTCTCACTTCACTGCTCCTTTTCCTTCCCTCGCCTTTGAATTTGCTCACTTTCAGCCGGGTTTTTTTTTTTTTTGTCCTCCTCCCGCTCTCCCTCTCTCCCGACCTCCATGGTAACCTGTCAGACGGAGTGCGGCGACGCCTCCGTCAAAACACGCCTTACGTGTTTTAAATGTAGTGCACGGGTTTCGATCAGTGTTCATTTTTTTTTACCAGAATTTTGAAGAATGACCTCACCTGAATGGCAGTGCTGTTTATAGGCAACATTTTGGAAAAAATCCTGAACAATATTGTACAATTTTGTTGGAGAATGTTGAGAAAACAATTGCATTTACATTAAAATAAATGTCTACATTATAATTTAAATCAAATATAAAATTTTTGAGTAACTTTACATCATGAGCTTTAACGATGCAGATTAACCTACAAATGTAAAATAGGTTTAATATCTAAAACCACATGGAGTGTGTGTGTGAGTGTGTGAGTGTGTGTGTGTATGCACCTCTTTATATTTAAACTAGGAACTGTCCCTAAGGACACAATGGATGTGATGTCACATCTTTTGCCTTCACTGAGTTTTTTTTTTTCTTACTTTTAGTTATTTAATTATTAAAAATAATTTCCAAAACACATGAAGAATCCAGAAGTCACGTGAAAAAGTACTTCCTTTAAAATTAAAGTTATTAATTATAAAATGATATATATTAAAATTATTAAATATACTACTATACTACTTTTTTAAAAACTTATATGTATACTTCCTTTATTTTCTTATATCTTAAGTTGATTAAAATGTTTTAAAAGTATAACAGCGCAGAATCAAAAGATGACTAGCAGCAATAATTAATTGCATACTTATGTTTTATAATTAATCTTATATTTATATACATAAATTGATTAAATGAGGAATAGGAACAGGAGCAAGCCACTTGGCCGGTCCTTACCAGAGAAGGAGGAGGAGGAGGAGGGAGGGAAAAAAAATGCTTGCTAAGCTATCTGTTTCACACATGCACCGACAGAAGGTTCGATATTCATTCGATCGATGAATGAAAAGGCACAATGGCGAAATCAGACAGGGCTCCTTTTCAAATCGCCGTCTCTGACGTCCCACAGTCCGCAGTCTCACGCCTGCAGCCGGAGAGCAAGGGTTACATCAAGGCTGCTCCCTGGACCGTGCAAACCAAGTCTAGACCAATGACCTGCTCAGTGACTGCCCCCATTGAAGAGCTGGACAAGTTCGCTAGGGGATGAAGAGAAATCGAGGCGGGACCCGCGTGTTGAATCAGGGTGCAGCCCCGTGGCCACCGGGAGGTAAGAGGAGGCATCTGCTTCCATGGTTACGGGCCAGGGCATGGAGACCTCGCTATTGAGGAGCCTCTAGTTCTCATGCTCCCGCCGAGGCAATGTCACGCATTTTAAGCGGACGAGGACGGTCCAGGACAGACTTCGCAAACAGCATGGCAGCTTTTTTTTTTTTTTTTTTTTTGAGAGCAAAACAAAAATGATAGCACATGGCAGTTTTGGAGGGGGGGGTTAAAAAAAAGAGGGAGGAGGTACAGGAGTAGAGAGCGTCACATGATCTCAGCAATACTAGTTTCTTATTTTAGAAGAAGGTTTTATCCATGGAGGGGGATTAGTTCGACTCTGGGAAGATTATTATTATTTTTTAAGTATGGCTGTGGGTTTCTGTGTGTTTTGAATGACAGGTTATTGGGCATGTCAGTTATATTTTTTAAAAGGGTAAATGTAAAATGATCAGATAGTGATTTATAGTGTGTTATCTTTTTCTTTATTCGTGTAATACCTTAATTGTTGCATGCTGTTTGTTTAGCTTAGCTCTTGTTCTAACACTTTTCCATCCAGTTATTTGTCACCGTGACACTTTTTTTTTTTTTTTAACGCTTTCATACTTCACATCTCAAATGTTTAAGAGCGAACGTATTTAGCTCCTGGCTTCTGTTGGCTCGTGGACCGGGTGCGTTTCAGGTTCGGGGGGTTTGTGACTGTGGCCGTGGGGGAAGTGTCGGAACGTTGAATTTGGTCATGCAGCTGACGCTCGCCCTCCCAGAGTGAAAAGCAGAGCGGACAGATGGCCGTCTTCTAGGAAGGGCTCAGGGCAGCGGATTTGCTCGCGGATCGTGGGAAAGTCTTCGGCTGAGTTCACCTGCTCGCCGTGCCACAGCGGCAGGATTAATACGAACCTCGGTGCAGTGCACAAAGAGGGAAAGAGCCGCAGCACACGGCAGGTCTCGGGACATTACTCGCATGTAGCTCACGTGGCTGGAACGGTGGGGGTTTTGAAACGTGGAGTTTTAAAAAAAACAAAACAAAACAGGAGCACAGGAACAGCAACAGTTTAAGTCATGTTTGTATTTGTCTCGATTATATTCTTCTTGTTATCTGAAGAAATTGTTTGTTTGTCCTTGAGAATCCTGCCAAGCGCTTTTTCCCCCCCTTCATCGTTTCACACAGTTTAATTTTCTTCAGTTCCAGTGTAAAAGAATGTACAGCAAAAATATTTTAGGTTCCAGTTCTATTCAACGTTTCTATTCAACCAGCAGTGTATTTCGACTAGTTTTATATTCTAAACTTCTACATAGGAATCTCACTTTTCTTTCCAGAATTTTTATATGTGGCTAGTTTTTTTATTACGCATCATTTTTCGACTCACCAGCACTAAGAGGGATTATGTTGCATTATTAGATACAATAAATAAATTAATGAATAAATAAACCCTGAAATTCTTTTTTTTTTTCATTCTTCTTCTTTTTCTTCTTTTCTGGAAGTCGCACAAAAGACGAACAAACACACTATTTCGATTATTTTTTTTTTTTTGTAGAGCGCAGAAATTAATCCAAGACCACCCTTTGAGAACAGATGCTTGAAAATAAATAACAGAAGACTTCCTTTTTTTTCCCCTGGCGTAGATGTGATTCAAGGACGTGACTTTTATTTATTTATTTTTACTAATTTATGTTTTCTAAAAACCCATAGAATGGAAAAAAAAATTGTATTTAAAGATTTAATGGTAAATGAATTCCATAAATTAAATAATTTCAAATGAAATGATTAAATATGCTTGGTGATTCTTTTCACAATGTTTTTTTAAAGCTTTAAAATAATTAATGACACACAATATATTATATTATATTATAACACCATTTTAAATTTTTTTTTTTTTTTTCGTCCTGGTCCTGATCTTAAAATATATACTCACACACCCGCTCTATTATTTACACGCTGAACAGAAATAAAATGAAAAGAAAAGTGTGGATTAATATTTAATCATCAAAACATTTTAAATATTTAAAAACAGGAGTAAATCCAGTGTAAGTGTAAGTGATAACCGCACTTCCGTGTACGTCCCCAGTGGCAGTGCCATTAGGTGTTTGTTGTGGTCCTGGGTAATGGGGCAGAAAAAAAGGCATCTGTTGAATTCGCCGTGTGTCGTCTGACTTTGGCGTCTTTCAGCAAAAAGGGCTGTAAAACAGGAGCTCATAGACTGCACCTCGCTTTTGGCTCTACTCTTCTTCTTTCTCTCTCTCTCTCTCTCTCTCTCTCTTATGTGAGAAGACGATCCTGGCAAGGGATCAGGAATTTGTGCCAAAAGGGATTTAAGGTGAGGACAGAGAGGACTTTGTTAGCCGAACCACGAGAGGAAACTTGTCTTTGTGCGCCCTGTCAGAGTCCCTCATGTTTCATAAACTATCTAAAAAGCAGAGGCGTTCGTCTGATCTCTGTTTAAGAGTGCCACTGGTTAGAGTCAAGAGTACTCCAACAGGGCCGCAAGATCAAACACAAACATTAGCCTGCACATACAATGGCGTTTAATGATATAGTGCTCGACGTGCTGTGTGAATTTGATGTATCTCAGCGATGTTCGCAAAGCTTCCCCGGGCTGTGTTTGGAAGTCTGCGATGATACTGAAAACCTCGTTTATTTAAAACCATCGAATTTGTTTTTTCGGCTTTCTTTTAGTTCAAGTTTTCGAGCCCAAGGTCTCGTGTGCTTTGGCAACTAGGAGGGGTTGATCTCTGGTCCACCTTCAGGATCAGCTCCAGCCTCTGGAGATCAAGGTCTAGTTTGGAGCAGGATGAGGACAAGGTACTAATTGGGTTACTGGGCCTCATTAGCCCTCGGCGTGTCCGTCCCTATATAAATATACGCAGGGACCTTCGGAGTCACGGCTTCGCTGACCTGTTCACGTCACGCGCTATTTTTAAAATGGTAAATTGCCATCGGCCTCGAGGCCAGCCATCATTCATCATCGACGACAGAAGTGCAGTAATTACAGCAGTGTCGTGTTTACTTTAACATAGGGTGTAAAGCCGTTTCCATAATGAGCGGTCTCTGCAAGCTGTTCAAGATCATCGTCTCTTACTGTTACTGAAGAGGAAAAAGCGCGAAATTCAGTGTAAAGGTACCTCTTGGCAGGAAACGGCTAAGTTTTAACACAAAGCGTGTTCATAACATGTAGAGACAAATGTCATGCAGCTGTCTGATTGTGAGTAACAATACACCAGCCTTCCCACGTTTCGTTCAGTTCTGAAAACATTGCTCTCCAAGAGAATTCCACAATGAGTTCTAAATGGAAAGTATACAAGACTTTTATAAAAAAAAAAAAATATTTGAAATTGTGTTGTAAATGGTTTGTGTAATCACAAATTGCGAAGCTTGGGAAAATTCCCAGTCATTCCTCTCGTCGCTGATAGATAGTCAGAGACTAAAAACTGATGTCACTTGACATTACATACCTCACCTTTAATGTTTTGTTTAAGAGCATGCCCTAAGAATAATACATACCCAACGAAACAACCAGGGAGGATCGGTTGCAGTGGTGTGTAACCCATTTAAGGGCTTTGTTCCAAACAAAGTGGCCCCCCAGGGTATGTGACACTTGTCTCAATGGCCTCTTATGTGGGATTTAATGGGTTAACACCAAACAAAAGAGACTGAGAACATGTAACACAGCAGGGGGACCCAGTGGTAACGCCACGAGTTTTTCGAAACCAGCCAGTTCCTGTTGACGTCGCTTACTCTACGGAGCTCTGGAGGGCTGACCACATGTTGGACCGTTTTACCAAATACTGGACCAACATAAAGTCTTGATTATACACTAATATGAGCTGGAAGGATAACGAAAAGCAAACATTTTTACTGCGGTCTTGAGAACATAGCATATATTTTGAACTTCTCTTCCTCGTTTGGCAGTTTGAGGAAATCCAGACCGGGTAGTAGTATCGCTGCTTGTATGTCAGTGGGTTTTTTTAAATAGTGGCGAATCCATCCGGAGACGGTTGCTTTTTGGGAATAACAAAACCACCGGACCAGTTCGGCTCATATTTTCCTGTACATGACTCAGATACTAACTTTACCAAATATCCAGAATTCCATGACACAACGTCGCGTGCATCATAATTTACCAGAACTACACAGGAAGGGTGTAATTTGACTAAACCTTCTGGTGGGCCAAAGCGCTCTCGCCAACCTTTAGTGCATTTTTTGTTTTTTTGCCACCTGGGTCTTTGTCTTTATAAAACACTAATTTGTGCATATAAATGCTACCTAGACTGTTTACATCTTTCTCGGGCTGAGAGAAGGTCATTGTTTTCCTCCTCTATAAATGCGAAGCAATTTTGGTTCTGCAAGTTTCCTACATAGCTCAGAAGAGAATTATAATTACGCCTTTGTGTATCATTCCTGCTGTGGTTCTCCGAGCGTTTTCTTTTTTTTTTTTTTGCTGAGTCGGCAACATTTCAGGCGGGGTGAAATGCCAAAGTTTTTTTTTTTCTTCTTTTTTTCTTTAATGCTTAATTCTGTTCGGCCTTAAGTTCGGTACTTAAGAAGCAGGCCGTGACGTGGATGTAAATAGCATAAATAGTCTGTGGGTTGTATGTTTTTATGACTCATCTTTAATAAGCTCGTAATTTTATATAGTTTTACATTTTAAACCAAATTTCACTCACCTCTCCTGGGATTGAGCATTAAAACGGCCAGGATGTAACACACAAACGTAGAATGTTTGTTCGGTTTATGTTAGAAACTTGCCTTTTAGTAACTTTACTAACTTATGAACTATGTTTATTTAATGCGTCTTCTTAATTATAGCTCCATTTAAAAAAATGTTGTACTGGTGTTTATTTAAAGTTAGCGTGATAACTGTTAATTTTATATTATTTTGTTATTTTTATTCTCATAAGCAGCTTAAGATTAGTCTTAGAATTTCACAAAAGTCAATTTGTTGACAATGTCAGTGCAAAGCTTTTTTTTATTACAGTATATAATGTTTTTTTTTTGCAGAACCAAATCATTGTGATTTTACTGCAGTAAGTTTAAAGAAACATTCCGGATTATCACTATTTAATGATTGCACAGCATTGTTTTTTTATTTGGTTAGTTTTATCTGTGTATATTATTTCTAAATATCAGAGACAGATAACCCAGCGCCCTTTGCGAAGATTTGCATTATGAAACCACAGAATAACGTACCAGCCATTAAAAACCTCGCCGTCATTCAAACGAATTTCGTCCGCCCGGGTCAATTAGGGCGATGGATTTCAGTCCACGGCGTGCGCCACATTTATCGATTTCGAGCGCGTTGATGAAGTCACATGGAAGCGGATACGTATCGTCCATGCTCTGTCAAAGTTAGATGCTTGGAATTCATAACGCATCGATTGGTTAAGAGAACAAGTCCCTCATGCTGAGCAGTATTTGGTCCAGGTAATCGATTCCTCCTATTCAGAACCTGATTAAGCCTCCAGTTTTAATTGAATGCGTTTATATATCCTGACCCTGCACAAAAAAAATTAAAAAATAAATAAAAATAAGACAAAGGCTGAAAGTCATGTCTTGTTTTATTGAACAGGGCTTAAGAGAGACCTTGGGTTGGCTGAGCCCCTCAAAGAGATGCCTTGCTTTCTCAAAGTCGGCATTAATTAAATTAGCGCTGCTCATGCTGTGACATTGTTATCAGGGACTTCCCTTTTAATGGACTGATTTCTCACCACTGATGGAGCCTTGACTAATCCAGCTCGTCCCCACGCAGGAAATTTAGGGGTTCAACATAGAGCGCAGCTGTAAAAAAAAAATTTATAATAGGATTATGTATTTTTGGATATTTTTTTGTAATCAACACTTTTGCCTAGGAAGCTTACTCTGCCTAACAACACGCACACACACACACACACACACACCGAGGTGAAGCTTTCTGTCTATGGAAGCGACAGGAATGCACCAGAGTGGCAGTCACTTCCTCCGCTGGCATCCGATTAACTTATGACATCGGCTGTTGTTTTAACGACGCATTTAATGGAGTAATTTGGTCAAGTAATCATCCGCGCTCCGATTGGCCACGTGTTTCCAATATGTGTCGTGCACAGGCTCTCTCCTTCCCTTTTCCCTTGTCAACAGCCTGGTTTCTGCACTCGTCCCCGCCCACGGGAGGCAGCTGCAGCCAATGGCGCTCGCTGAAAAAGTGCCTGTTTAGTCTGGGCCCGCGCTCCCCGAATTGATTGGCAGTCGGGTCAAACAAAGTCATTTTCTTGGCTCGTTGCCTGGCAAACCTCTGCAAGCACTTAAGGAAAGGTAGAAGGCTTGGCCTCTTTCCACTGGGGAAACTGACTATCTCTTTTTCAAAGACATACCTTGCCCTCCACCTTCCTTTTTTTTATTTTTTATTTTTCCCCCTTTTCTCCCCGCAGAGCTTTACCCCGGAAAAATTAGGGCACTGGAAGCTTTTTACTAAATTACATTTACAGAACCGCATGTGCAAGCTGCTTCATTGTTTTCAGCAGCAGCACACATTTTAACCAGTCCACCATCAACTCTCCCTTTTTTTTTTTCCTCCTGTCTGTGATTTGTTAGAGCAGCTGAAGCAGACCATGCTCTCATGTTCAAAGCTCGCACGAGGATCGCTCGCCCGTCCGTCCGTCCGTTCACGTGTGCATACAATCGGAAATATCTGCCGCGATGTGAAAAACTCCATTTCTTCAACCTGCGTGTTGCTCTTTCTTACCTTGCTCAGGGCAATATTAAATTAGCAGTGATGAAGCTCCTCGCTGCAAATCTATTTGGCTTTGAGACCGAAATAACACTTCCTCCCTCATGAGCCCTCTAGAATAAGATGCGGATATAATGTTCCTCAAGAGCCTTAGATCCCTCCGTGCAGGCTTTCACTGAAGATTAACAAGGCACGTGAAAAATAAATGTCTGACATTTCGTTTTTTTTTTGTTTTTTCTTTATTTCTCCGGGAGCGATTCAGCTCAGACACGCCGGACAGGTGCACAAACTGTATTTTGTTTGTTTGTTTGTTTGTTTGTGCATATAATTGATAAGGCAAATAGAAAAATGCACAATATGATGATATGATATATATGATATATGATATGATATGATAATCCATCACGTCTGCTAACAACGTTGGATTATGCCAGTAAATAACCACAGTTAAGTAAATGCAACGAGTATCGATCGACTGCATTTTTCTCCGCCTCTGCCTCTATCAACCCCCCCCCACCGCGCCTCGTGCACTTGGTACGTCCCGATGGTGGCACCGCATTATGGCTGTTTCGCATTACAGGGACGTCTGTCTGATATCCCGCCCCCCGTCTGGTTTGTAATGGTTTACCCTGTCCTGTGGGAAAACCTTTTTGCCGTATAATTTTTTTTCTTTCCTCCTTCTGGTCCCTGTTGAACTTTGACCTTGAGCCGACTGCTTTTCTGGATATGAAATTGTCCTTTTTTGGGGGGACATCAAGACTGGGAGAGAAGGTCACGAGCACAAAGATGCGGCGGGCGCAGCGTGTAGTATTAATCAAGAAGAAGCGGCGCACTTCCTGTTTCTGTTCCAGCGATGATTTTTTTTTTTTTTTTGTCCGGTGGAATATCTGAGAGCGTATAAGGACATGCGTGATGCATAATTTATGTATGTTTATTATGAACACAATGAGTGTGCATAAAGGATGGCCTGGAGATGATGTTGTTTTGAAATTTCCTCTCGTATTTTCTTTCGTTCATGCCTTTTTGTTATTAATTACCGTGCGAGTTCCAAACATCTTTTGCAGCTGCGTTTGTTTTTTTAAGTCATTAAAACGGAGTTGCGAATAGTTGCAAATTAAAGGACGGAATATATACAAACACAGTGTTTTAGGAAGGTGTCGAGCCGCAGTATGGATCCTTCACATCTCTAAAACCTTAAATTAAAATGTATGATTTTTTTAAATAATAATAATAATAATAATAATAATAGTAATAATAATAATAAATGTTCTTTCAAAATGAGCTTTGCAGTACGAGTGTTCCGCAAGGATCATTTCTTGCCTGTTTGGAATGAAACTTTATTTTCTGATAGGAAACTCTGTCTCATATTCGGTAAGAGCTTGTAATCGCCCAAAAACCATAAAATGTGTTAGTAAGGTGTTGGACCACTTGTGAGCCTCCAGAGCAGCTTCAGTGCACCTCGGGCAAGTCCCCGGATTTGCAGTTCTTCCAAAAGCGAGACGGCTGGTTTTAGTTAGCGTTTTAATATTTTCTGACGGTATTCAAGTGCGTCTCTCTAACATATGTTTATCTTGGGTCGAGATTGGATAAACGTGAAAAATAAAAAAACAAAACAAACGAAAATCTTCGGGCAAAGTCCTTGTGTGTTTTGAATGGGGGCGGAGCTATCATGTAACTGACCACGCCCACAGGGGCAGGACGGAACTATTCCACGAGACCTTTGTATGGATTTTGCATCACTGCTTACATCTAAGGGGACAGGAAATAAACACCACACACACACACACACACACACACAAACACACACAGGATAGCAGAGCCAGGATAATTTCCGTTAGATTGTCACTCGCCCGTATGGAAGGAAAACACACGTGGAAGTGTGTTTTTTCGCCGCTTAAATTAGATTGCGCTCCTCGCTGGACGGCCCTGGGTGAGTCATGAGGCCTGTCATATGGATGAGTTATTAGAATGAACCGCTTGACTTCAGCACGTTACACAGTCTCGCCTCGCAGCCAATCAGGAAACGTGAAGGGAGAAAAAAAAAAAAATTCTCAAAAATCTCAAGTGACACTGAAAGAGTTTATCTGAACACGTCTGCACCTTTCCGACAAGTTTCTCTTAAACCGCCACCAGACCCAAGCCGTGCCTGGACACCTGGACGCTCCTTAACGCAGACTCGTCACCATGTGTGTGTGTGTGTGACTCGTCACCAGCGTGTGTGTGTGTGTGTGAAGTGATCTTTCCGAAGGTATTTCACGTACTGTACTACACCTCCGGGTCTTCATTCTCCGCTTCACTTCTTCACCTGGATTTTCCATTTATTCATTTCGGGGCATATTATTTGCGACCTGTGTGTGTGTGTGTGTGTGTGTGTGTGTGTTTGTGTGTGTGTAATTCAGCAATTGCAGTAAACATGACTAGGAAAAGTTTGAATTTGAGGTGAGCGAGTTATAATGAAAATCTGAAAGGTGTAGAGTTAAAGGAGCTGTTTTTTTTTTTTTTGTTTGTTTTTTTTTCCTTGTTTGCTGGTTTATCTTTTAATCGCAGTATTGCTAATAAGAAAATTGCTCAAAAAATTCTCACAAGCCCAGTCATGAAATGTCGAGGGCAGGTTTGTGGTTTGAGTTTTTATGTGGAAAAGAAACAGTTTTTTTTTGTTTTTTAAACAGACAGATTCTGTTTACAGACTTTTTTTGTTCTTACTTTAGCTCATACACTTCCCAGACATCATCATCATCATCATAATAATAATAATGAATGCACTGATCAATATAGAAAAATGCATACAAGTAGACATTTAACTCCAGTTATCCCTTGCTGTCACGATTTGAGACAAATAAACAAAATGCTCCTTGTCCTTTTTTTTTTCTTCTCTTTTTTTATGTCCTTAGGGAAGATAAAAAAATTCACCTTAAATAAAGTGCATTCCTATAATCCCTGGTGCTGGTCTACGGGCGGCGGGAGCAGAAGAGCGTCCGCTCCGATGCTATCTGCCGATGCAGGCACAAAGCCGACGGGCTCAGGGTAATTGAATCCACATATCGAGTTTTGTGGGCTGGATTCCACAGGGCCAAGGCCTGGCATGCATCTCTCTCTCTCTCTCTCTCTCTCTCTCTCTCTGAGGAATGTCGGTCTAAAAGCGCCGCGGCTCATACTTTCCCCGTCCGGCCCACGAAACAGTCCACGCTTCTGCGGAGACGTCCCCGATGCTCATCTGTCAGTTAGGAGTAAATAAAAAAAAAAAAAGGGCTGTGGACGTACAGTATCGGGTCAGAATCAGAAAAGTCTCGAGTAAACGATTAGACTTATTTGTTGCCAATAGAGGAGGGTATTGAGTTCAAAACCATGATGATTTAAGGTTATTGAATGGAATCCCAAGTCTGAGTTCGGCACGTGGAGACAAAACAGCTTTAAGTAAAAGCTTTGAAGTACAAGTATTCCACAGTGACTTTATAATCTCCTTGTTGTTGTTGTTTATGTTTTTTTTGTTGTTGTTTTTTCATATTCATAGTGATTCTCTGATTATAAACTTAAACACCAATATCACTTGTGTTACGTGTGTTTAATATAAATCCCAAAAATAGATCCCAGGACAGTTTGTCTGGAAATTGAAACAAGTACAGGACGAGACGTATTACTTGTCTGCTGTCGTGTTTATTTGCAGATGTAAACTTAAACTTTTCTGTTCTGCTCCAAATTAACAAGTTTGTTTTATTTCTGTAAACACACCAAATTTTAGTCAGGTATTTATTTATTTACGCAATCCGGTGCCGGAGTTGCTACGCGAGACGAGGTCGAAGCATCTTAGGCGGAGGTATAGGATCGCAATCTGACACGCCTGGTCTATATAACGTGACACCGGATCAATGGCGTTACTTGAATTAACTGCGGCGAAAGTCGTTAAGACTCCTTTTTATAATAATTTCACATCGGCGTTCGCTTAATCGCTTGATAATTAGCCCATCGCTCAATTAGGTTTCAGGGCTTCAGGACGCACCGGTTGTTCGAGAGGCAGAATCGCAGATGGTTTTCATACCGCCATCTTCTAATCGAACGTGTTTCCGTTTGGAGGACGAGACGAGAGCTGGAAGTGTCGTAATGAGGCTTTGAATTATGCCGCTGCTGCAGCATGTAGTCGCCTCGTTCATGGGACGAGTTAAGATTCAGGACACATTCCGGGGTCTGAGCATCTGCCTCACCTGCCGTCTGCAACCAGAGCAGCGGATTTACATGCCTGGGCTCCGTGTGTGTGTGTGTGTGTCTGGGTTTGTGAAAGTTTGGCCAGCAAACAGCAACAGCTACCCATGTAATGAGATCTCACACAGTTCATAGGAATTCCAACAAATTAAGTTTTTTTTTTTTGTGCACGTTGATTCAGGACACCGTTTCATTTACAGGACTTCACTTCTGGCACTTGCGTGCGCGTGAAAACCGAGCCGCCGGTCATGAAAATATCAGCCCGACTCTGGACAGAGCAGAGCATTCCTGTTCTCCGTCACGCAAGCCGGCGCTCACGCTCCATGCACTGATGACGGGCAGCGTGCCAGGTGGAGGTTGCCATGACTCCCAACACCACTCCTACCCGCTCCCTCCCCTCCGTTTCTCCCCAGGAGGTTGCCGAATTTTTTGGGGTAGGCAGGGCGAAGGGTTTTGATTTAGACAAAAGATGTCTTCACACTGTCAACCGAGTGGTTCAGTGGAATGCTTTTCTGATCCCGAACCGGAGAACCGCTTGACCTTTCGGCTGGGGTTTTGTTATGAGCCAGAACAGAGAGAGTGAGTGATAGAGGGAGAGAGAGAGAGGGGAAACTTGGAAAGCAGGGAGAATTCTTTTCCTTTTTTTTATTTATTTTTCATTTTTTGCCTTTCGATGCCTGAGAAAATGGCGGACGACGCAGCACAGTGCAGACCTGTGTTTACCTGAATTTTCCAAGATTTCTGGATTCCTACTCCAGGCTGATTTCGATTTTGGCGCGGCACTCGTTTTTTTTTTATTGAATTTTTTTTCTCTCTACTTGTTCTCACCAAATCTTGCGACTTTTCTCTCTCTCTCCGAACGGTGAAGGAAAACTGCGGCGGAGGAGGCGAACGCTTTAAAATATTCAAACGAAAGAGCGAGCGAATGTCCAAGACGAATAGGTGAAGTGTTGGGAAGCTGGCACGGACTTTGGAATTGGTAAAAAATCCCTAGCACCACATCCACGACCGCTCCAGTCCACGTGATCGTCTCGTTTTTGGGTCAGAGCGACTGAACGTTAGCTGTTGTTTTCATGGCAAATCCATTTGGCGGTGTTTCCTTCATGCCCAGGCAGCTTTTTTTTTTTCTTTCTTTTGCTCTCTGGTAAAACCACTGTGTGTGTGTGTGTGTGTGTGTGTGTGTGTGTGTGTGTGTGTGTGTGCAGCGTTACCATGTTACAGCACCGTACGCACTGGCAAGTGGTTGCTGCTAAACTTTGTTAGTGCTACTGAACTCGTTCTGTTAATGAAGAAAAAAATTTGCATCGATTCTCGAGTCATGTAACTAGTAATCAGTGGAACTGCACATCTGTCTTTCTTTCTTCTTTACTTTCTTTCTTTAAGTTCCATGTTGTCAAGACTAGAACTGCATACCATCATGTAATAGTACACCTTTTTTAACTGTAAAGTAGTTATAACTATGTAATTACACCACGATATCAAAGTGTTTAGTTTGGTGCGTCTCATGTTGTGACTGATGACTGACAGAGATCTTTCTGTGTGTGTGTGTGTTTCTTTTTTTCCAGCAGGATGACCTGCGTGCGTTTGATACACATCTGGAGTTGTGCTACATCAGGTAAGCTTCCCAGCGTAATCTCTTATACTCGGTGCGTCAGTAGAAATACCGTGCGCGAGATCATCACAAGATCATCACGAGATCTTCTCAGACCTGGGCGTCATCGCGGAGCTCGCACTCGAGAGAAAAAGTGTCGCAAGTTTTACAGTTTAGCTGCTTTTGTTGTCCTGTATGTAGTTTAACTTCTTGTTCTTGTTTTTCGCCAGATATAATAGTCTTTCTTGATTAGCACTGGCAATGAAGGCGTTTCTTCTTGTTGATGTTTTTGTTATTTGTTATTTTTATAAAAGCGAACCACTTGACAAAAACCCGTAGATCCGATCTTGTGGTAAATCTGGTAACCCAAGCTCGCTTCTGTGGGTCTCTGTCACTGCGGTGCAGTCAGCCTTTTTTTTTTTTTACTTTATCACAGTGGATTAGTTCAGTTTTTATCTTTGAAACTTAAAACCCGTCCTGAACGAGCCTCAATGGAACAGCGCACACCATCTCCTCTTTTGCAAATCTTTTGGGAATCTTTTTTTTTTTTTTTTTTTTTTTAAATATGAGTGTTGTGCTACAACCTGATAATTACTGTAAGCTTTTTCCATTTTTCCATTTCAAGCTCAGTCTATAAAAGTCCAGTCATCGGAGCGGCCTGTGGAGACGAGAAGAATCCGTGTGCATCCAGGTTGAGGTAGTAGGTTGTATGGTTTAGAATTATACCATGGGAGTTAACTGTACAACCTTCTAGCTTTCCTTGGAGTACACTCATGCCGTCCAACGAGACCTTTGTCCTGATGTTAACATCGCTTAAACGAGGAACCTTGCAGTCTGACTTACATGCTGAGAAAAAAAAGAGAAAGAAACACATCCACAGAGTTTGCTCCACCGAGTTAAGACCTTGTAGGGTAACTGATAGTTTGAGTATGTGATATACATTTATTTTCCAGCAAATTCCGGTGTAATAGCGTTTGAATGTCAAGTGCTGGACACGTCTCACTTTCAGGTCATGTGTGTGATATAGTCTTATAATGAGTTTGCATTTGGACAAAGCTTTGCCCGTCCCTGAGGTTGGCTCTGACCAGGTGTTTCCCATTTCCTTTCGCTTTTACCTCCTCTTTCTTCACATTCTGATCGTGTACTGAAGCGATTACGGGCTAATAGCGCTCCATCACCATTTCCGTTGCAAGAAATTACCATTATGTTGCTCAAAACAATCGTTTTTTCCTGAATGTCTATAAATTATAGTGCATACACTCGGGTATGTGTTGAAAGATTTCTTCTTATGACTAAAATGATTGGTTTATATTATTGCTCTTGTATTGCTAATACGTTATTGTTACTATGGTAACAAGTCAATCACAAGGTCTTCCTATGGCATGTTATCATCTACACCACGTTCCAAATTATTACACAAATGATATCTTTCTCTGATTTTCATAATTAGTCAATGCAAATGACAGTCAGTATAATTTTCAAGTCATCAACCATTAGGGTATA
>JAOTRS010000008.1:14403280-14415113 GCA_028565755.1 Dinotopterus cunningtoni
TCAATCAGATGTACAGTGTCAGGTAAGTGTGGTGCTTTTATTGAAGGGATAATGACAGATTTTTTTTTTTTTTTTTTACAAAGTATAATTTTTATCTTTATTATTACTTATAAAAGACATTAAATATGCTTTTTTATTACTTTTAATGAGTTCACTAGCAAGGTAACACCTTGCTTACACCATAATCATGGTTATAAAATCTAATCATTATATATTTGCTTCTATTTTTTTTAACTACATTATCATTCAGGAAGAAAGTGAGTCTGTTTTTTTCCAAGGTGGCCGCCCTTATGAGGTTACATGAGGATGTTTTGTTCATGTTTACAATTATAAATGATAGAAATTCTTAAACCTCAAGAGTCCTGGTTCGATTCCCGCCTAGGGGTCTGTGTGCATGGAGTTTGCATGTTCTTCCTGTTCTAGGTGGGTTTCCTTCAGGTGCTCCGGTTTCCTTCCACAGTCCAAAGACATGCAGGTTAGACTAATTGGCGTTCCCAAATTGCCCGTAGTGTGTGAATGAGTGTGTGTGAGTGTATGTATGTGTGTGTGTGTGCCCTGTGATGGATTGGCACCTCATCCAGGATGTACCCCGCCTTATGCTTTATGTGACCCTGTATACAGGATAAAGCGGTATAGACAATGAAAGTAACTCTTAAACTACAAGAGTCTGTAAAGCCCCCATATTTAAGATTTTGCATGAGAAAGATTTCTGTACGTTTTAGTAAGATAATAAATTCACCCCACAGTGCCATTTCAAAACTGAGAGGCAGACTTTTCCTAATTGATGTGATGGCAGTGTGGTTATGTCTGGAGGCAGTTATAAGGCAAGAACAACAAAAAAGATAAGCCCTAGTGTTCTAGCTCCCTCTAGTGTCCATCATGTGTATTGTTGTTTTTTAAAGTACGAGTGCTACATACAGTAATTTGCAACAATAAATAAAGTTTTCATAAAATTTTCATTTTGGTACTTACTATTAAATATGTATGATTAAATTTTTACAGTATATTTGTAACATTTAATTAAATATTTATGAATATATTAATTTTATGAATATTAATATTTAAAGACAAAAACAATGCAGTGGGGATTAAAATTTTAATTCATAAATCAAAATGTATCCTATAAAATGTCATTAGCCAGTGGAATCCTAATTTATAAATATAGCTGCAAAGCAACAATTATTGGGCCCAAGCACTTGCGTCATCACCACCCGGACACACCAGACAGACAGTGGGCACATGTGTCATAATGTGACATAACAAAACCTCATACTGTGAGTGTGTCACAAGCGTTCCTCACTGACTGTAATAGTAGGCACCGTTGTCACCAGCATTTATATACGGTAGCTAAGGAAGTTATTAGCCACTTTTCGCCATAAGTTTAAGGCTTCACCACGCCTGAACCATTTGAGATATCAAAAATCCCTTCGCAATTTTGCCTTCTCACTGTCATAAGATCATATTGGCCCGGTATAGTGGCAATCGCATAAATCACCTAAGACAAGTATATCAAATTTCATTGGATGCGTTTTGCAAACAACGCAAAATAACTGACTTCGTGTTGAATATAGTCCATAAAATGCACAGCAAAAGTTGTCCAGCTCAATGAGATCTAAAAGTGTACTGGGTTTTACATGTGTACTGTACATGAACATGTGTATAAGCTATGCAGCGAAATCTCCTGTGAAGGCCCTGTGCCACACCCATGGCCCAGCCGCTCACGTATCCTAATGGCAGCAGATTTCAACCTGTGTGATTATTTTAATGACTTTTTGAGCATGTTAAGTCCTCCAAAAAGCCCCGGATGGTTGGAAAAAAAATCCTTAGATTGAAATCTTTCATACACTATGATGCTATAGTGCTTGGGCCCTAATCATTATCATTAAAGGTTTGGGTGGGCCGCAGGACATTTTCAAATTTCTAATTTGGCCACAGTCTTTGTTAACTTTGTTAAATGGCTGGCATACACCCTTGTATGTTACCTAAAGAGTGTAATTTAACACATCCTTTGAACTGAATTAGGTATATATTTATTTTTATATATACAGTATATATTTGAGTCAAAAATATTTGCTTAAGTTTCCTACAGTATATCTGATATATGATAAACCAGTTGCAGTTGGAATGAGCATTTAATCATTAGCATGTATTAGCACTCAGGTCCAAACTTCTGGCCATTCTTCCATTTTTATGCATACTGTAAACTACAACATATTAAGACATCTGGGAAAGAACCTACGAAGGTATTGCACTTTTGAATATTCACCAGGGTTTGTTATCTACCTCCAGGACTCCCTGGTAAGATCTCTTATACTCTGTGTTATAAATGAACTAACGTGCAACATATGAGTCACGCACACTGTGTGTGAGAAACTGAAATATATAAATGATAATATAATACAATGTGTTGTTATTAAATTATGAATAAGACCGACGGGGCTTGCAGAAGTGTAGAAAGTGAAGTGAGCATCATAGATTATCTCGTTACGATGCCCCATGTGCAGGGGTGAGGTTATGAAACTTTTTCGTTCAACAGTAAGTTACGTCATCCAAATTTTTCTGATAGAACAAAGGACAAAAGTTAGTTCTTTTACTCTATTTTTTCACTGATATTGTGATTGACTGCCAGTCAGCCAATCAAATTGACTGAAGGCCATTTTAAAAACACAACCCTGTCACACAAATTACGGATTAAGAGCAAATTATAATAAATTTATTTAATTATATATTAAATAAATAATTATAGAATAATAATGTTAAGCAAATGAATGTCTTCATTTCATTATTGGACTTGCAAATTAAACACATTTGGTGTATTTGTTAATGCTACAACATACATATTTATATTTTATAGGGTAATTATGGCCTGAAATGTATTTTGTAATGAAGAAATATATGTTAAATATATGTGTTATGTTTTTTTTTAAATAGTTATGTAAGTTACATGGGAGTGTAACCATGAAATTATGTGTTAGAAAACACTCACAATGGGCCTGACAATTTGCAAATTATCAGTTTGATTTAAATTCAGAATTAATTTAATTAAAAGTGTGACTGCAGTGAATATCCGGTAGAGGGCAGCACTAACTTGTTATTTATATTCAACAACTTGAAACTGTCTGTTCTGTATGGAAGGTCGTTTTATTCAAAAATAAATAAATAACTGAATAAATACAGTAGATGTGACCCTGATTTAAATAGTATAAATAATTCAATAATTCAAGAAACTACTCATTGTTATACATTTATTCATATAATCAAATATAGCATTTTTCATTAATATTATAAATGTATTTAACAATATAATATATGTATTTTATTATATTTATACAAGTTTTCTCTATAACTCTGTCACATTTTAATGTCACTTTTTTACAGTACATAAGCACACTCTAATTTCACAATGAAATATTTATTTCAATATTTTCAATTTTTCAATATTAATATTTCAGCTCATAATTCTACATGCGTCTTGTCTAATCTGAAAAATATTGCCTACTGTATGTAATAGTGTTTCAGTCACAATATTACGACCGTCGAATAACCTGAAAAAGACAAACTCACAAACTGAATCTGGCACTTCGCAGGCACAAGCCACTTAAATGATTTAATTACATTCACTGATGAAATAGCCAAGCCAATTTGGAAATGATTCCAGTTCGAACAGGAAAAAAAATCCTCTCAGCATTTCATCAGACATCTTCCTGAGATCTGACGCTCTGCAGATCTGTCCCCTGAGACACGGGCTCTCCAAGTCGAGCTGCTGAGCTCTCACTCGGTGAAATGCTAAGCTATTAGGATTTGATTGGCGTGTGATTGGCGCAGGAGCAGATTAATGTGCTGCTGTCAGCAGAGATGATGAAGACGGATTCAGTCGACGGGACCGGCGGCGCTGCTCGGCTCAGTTGGCTGCCATTTAATGACTCTAATGCAAAGTCGGAGTCCAATTGTCATTACATTCGCTGATTAAAGCAGAACCAGATGGAGGAACATAAGGAGGAGCGCTGGAGTGTTAGTGTGTCTGTCTGTCTCATGCACACGCTCTAGCATGAATAATCACGTGTAGGTCTACAATTTAAACGCGTAGTTTTTACAAACTTCACGTGTTACAGTCCAGACGTTTTGTCCCATGCATGTTAGTCTTTCATATGTAATTTTTGGTGTATATATATATTTTTTGTCAAGTGATCCATTGTGGTGGCACGGTGGTGCAGTGGTTGACACTGAGGCCTCGAACCTCCATGGTCAGGGTTCGATTCCCGCCTTGGAGAGTGTGTGCATGGAGTTTGCATGCTCTCCCCGTGCTTGGTGGGTTTCCTCCCACAGTTCAAAGACATGCAGATTAGGCTAATTGTACCCTCTGAAGAATTGTTACATGATTCATGTTCCTTTTCCACACATGACGCATAAGTTTTTATCAAGTGATGATTTGCATAAATAATTTCATAATTTTCATGCATTTATTTTTAACATAGTAGGGCATGTGTTTTTATTTTCCTATGTTTACTTCAGAATAAATCAGCACTTGATTTACAGTACGTCACTGTTTTACATGGGCCGCATGTGATTTCATTTTTAGATGGATTTTAATTTTTTTTATATGATATGATATTTATATTTGTTGTTTAAATCTACAATGTTTGATTTTTTTTTTTGCATGTGATCTATTTGAATTTTTTTTATATTTAGGTTGTTTTATACATACAGCACATATAGCATATTACTCACTTACCCACTTTCTCACTATACCGCTTTATCCTGTATTTAGGGTCACAGGGGGGCCTGAGGTGGGGTACAGGCATGAGTTGGGGTACACCCTGGACAGGGTGTCAATCCATCGCCGGACACACAAACACAGACACACACACACACTCATTCACACTACGAGCAATTTGTGAACACCAATTAGTCTAAGCTGCATGTCTCTGGACTGTAGGAGGAAACCGGAGTACCTGGAGGAAACCCACCAAGCACGAGGAGAACATGCAAACTCCATGCACACAGACCCCGAGGTGGGAATCAAACCCAGACCCTGGAGCTGTGAGGCGACAGTGCTGACCATGATGCCACCGTGCCACCTAACATATTATTAGGTTTATTTATTGTTATAATAGTATAACATACTATTGATTTATTTATTTTCATGCAGTTCTTTCATTATTTGTTTCTCTGTAAACATTCATGTTTCACATGTGGATTTTGGTAGTTATTTTCCTCTCATGGGATCACACTGCTGAAACACACTGAAACGCACTATGTGTGTCATTTCTGTAAGGCGCCTGGCTCTGTAAAACGAAGTTCACTCGCTTTTTTGGATCCATTACAAGCTCGACACTGACATCACGCAACACCTTTTTCCGAACCTGTGAAATCTCGAGAGGAATCATTTTTCATCTCACCACTTAGTCTGGGTCTGACGGCCTCTGCCTCACACACTCCACACATCTCAGTCATCTCCTGAGAATGATCAAAAGTAATGATCCGAGAGGGGAAGAATATGATACTCTCTCTCATCATCGCTACTGCCTGCCCAATAAAGCTCCAGTTTCCTTCTCAGACTCTGTGTCACCTGTACAAAATCAGTTTAACATTCTCATATCAATAGGATTCCTTAAAAATCATCAGCACATCTGTACAACATAATAAATCATCTTAAATCATTTAAACATCACCTAAATAGCTTATAAGGACAGAGATAATTTACCATGTGCCTATAAATATGAATTAAATAATTAATTGGACACGCCTCCATGTCTTCCTGCCTTCAGATCTCTTCCTTCCTAATTATGGGATTAGCTACAGTGTACAGTACAGTACTTTGAAATTCGGTTAACCTTCAGGATGAATAAGTGTACACCTTCTGCCTTTTTTTCTATTTAACGTAACAAGTTGAGAAACTCAAGAGTGAGAGAATAGTGGGAGTGTTTATAGACTATATACAGTACCGTAACATCAGTGATAATAGAACATAACGATAAACAGATAAAAATGTTCGGAAAAAAAATTGCTGTTGTATAAGAGGAATGAAACATGTGTCTTGTTTTCACAAAATTATCCATTTTGGTTGCGTCGCACCCCCTGTTGTTGCTTATTTATCTACGGTAGCATGCCACAAGTGGTTTTGTTCCTTGTTAGTGTTATGTCACAGCAGATAAACCAAATTTAAAATGATCCAAAATATGCAAAATAATCGTAAAATTTTACATGAAATACCATAACATAGTAGTGTTTAAGACAATATTAGCTAGGTTAGCTTGTTGGCTAGTTTAGCACACCCCAGCGTTAAAGAAGAACGTTGTAAATTTGTTCCACCAATTTCCACCATTGGGACAACGTTGGTTTTGAAAGTTACCAAAGTTTGAATAACTTTGATAAAATATAATTTTTGTTAAAATTTTAACTTTGATAAAATTTAATAAACGATCCAAAGGAAATGTTGCAAATACAACCAACAAAAAACAACAAAATTCTAACCTTTATTTGCAACGTACATCCATTCGCACGACGTCAGACCACAGTCATGCTCCTTTAAGTTTCTAAATGGGTTTAGAATTCCGATAAGAGATTGGGACGGACACAACGGCTTCCCGCACACAGCAAGTGTATCTCATGTAACACATCTTAGTATTATAACGTTACCTTTGTATTTGCATTTTGTGCACGATTTAGTGAAGACATAGCATCATGGGTCCCAAGAATGGTAGGACGGTAGCAAGAAGTAAAGAAAGCCGCTTTCAGTTTTGTTTTTAAAGCAGTCGGTGCCAAGAGGAATCATAAATTAAGGTTAAGTGAGGTTTAAATTTATTTCATATTTTACTTCATTTACATGTCTTTTCTAAATGTTTTTTTTTTTTACGCAAAAACATGATTACATTGTTGGAAGTTGGTAGTATTGGTAAGATTTTTGGGTGGCTGGAACAGATTATCTGCACTTACATTATTTCCTAGGGGACAATAAGAACTTGCCTCTTGAACTGATTAAAGTTGTATGATGAGGTACCACATTGCTTTTTGCAACATTGTGCACCAGTGCATTAATGGGGAAGCCCCTCCCTATCTCAAAGAACTTATTACCTTACATACATCTACACGCAACCTCCGCTCTGTGTCAGTACATCTTTTGAAACCTCCTAAGACCAAGCTCCATACTATGGGAGAGCAGGCTTTTTGCTCAGCTGCATCTAGACTGTGGAGTGAGTGCTCGTCCAGAGTATCTGAGGATGCTACAGATTGTTGATGCTTTTAAATCTGGTCTCAAAACTCATCTTTTTATCAGAGCTTTTGGGTCAAAATAATTTTAAGCACTTTAAAATTTGCTTCAAATATAAAATGCATTATAAATAAAATTCATTATTATTATTATTATTATTATTATTATTATTATTATTAACATTGTGTTAGGGGCGTTCGTTCAACAGTATACCATCATCGTGTAGTCATCGGCATTCCAGCGTCATTTAATCAAAATTATTCTAATACAGGGGAACCTTGGATTACGTGCATAATTCGTTCCGGAAGCGGCTCATATTTTAAAACCCTCGTAAACCAAACCGAATTTTCTCATAAGAAATAATGGAAACTCAAATTATTTGTTCCACAGCCCAAAAAAATTTATACATAAAAATTATTAAGTAAAAATAAAACAAATTAACTTGCACTTTACCTTTAAAAAAAGTAAAAATAAATCTCGTCAGGATCCCGACTATACACACACGCATACAGACACAAAATAAAACACACACACACACACACGTGGTCACAGTGTTATAGTAAACAGTACACACGTGCACGGATGTTGATTATACCAGTGAAAGACGCGCACTCAGAACCAGCAGGGGATTACCCACAATTCCGCAGCGCAAGAGAGAGAAAAAACATTGGCTCAGTTGTGATCACGTGACGCTCTGCGTCAAAACAAGAAGCGCATGTGTTATACATGATACTCGGTACTCGTAAACCAAGACTTGTTCGTTTTCCGAGTCAAAATTTATTAAAAATCTTTGTTCGTCTTGCGGAACACTCGCAAACCGCGTTACTCGCAATCCAAGGTTTCACTGTACTAACATTGTCCCAACATGTATTGTCCAATTAATATCACCACAACATAAAATTCCTGCTGGGAGGTCATAATTAATATATTTTCTAGAGAAAGCAGGATAATTTAGTGCTATATTATCGATTTAAATGCAAACAATAAGCTATGATAAGCGCATAATTCAGACTTTAAGAGTCCGGAAAACATCATTTAGAAGTACTTTTTGGCTGCTAAAAAAAATTTTCTTTTATGTGTATTTTGTTCTTGATAGTCGCCTTCTTGGAAATATGCATGGAGAACGTGACTGGTGATGCAGATATGACGAGCGGATGCCTCTTTAGGCTTCACCGTATGGCTCGTGCGCCTCAGGGTCGTTTCCTCTTTCCAGCTCTGCTGCTTGACGAGCCTTGGCTCTTGGGTGTAACATTCGAAATGAGATGTGATGGGTCTCTCGGAGACGGTGCCCATCACCATTATGTCAAACGCGTTATTCGTCTGCACTTGTTTTTTTCTTAATCATTCACAACCCCATCGACGTGCCGGTCTGAAAACAAGCACGGCATCAGGACTGTCAAATTTACGGAGAAATACACTTATTTGCGAAAGTGCATCACGCTGGGAAACATGACACACACAAACGCTCGTTTTCTCATATCTATGCGAGCCGATTGCTTTCTAGCTGACTAAAAGAGCGAGTGCGTTTCTCCCCGGTGTGTTTCATCCCACTAAGACAATGAGCCCAGCAGAGAGCGAGAGATATTTCCCTTCCGCGCATAATCAGATGTATTCCTACAAGTGAGGAAAAAGAGAGGCCCAGAGCGAGCATTAAAGAAGGTGATTATGAGTTCGGTTGCATGGCAACGCGATTTTGGTAGGCGACTAGCTGATTTAGCTTCATTTCAGACTCGGGGTTAGAGTGGCCTTTAGAAATACAACCACCCACGAGTCATGGAGAGCAACCTGAACTTTCTGTCTCAGCTGAACTTCATGTGGTCCTATCAATGAAAGTGCTGGGTGTCAAATGAAACGCAGGGCCGCTAATGTCTTGTTCATGTGTGCGCTCGTGTTGTAGGGCTCATGTCACAAAAGTAAATTGAGTCTGAAAATAAAAGGGAAAAACATGATCATGAGTCACATTCAGCTTAAATAAACCCTGCTGTGTGGGCGTTGTGTAGCCAGGTCATTCTGAGGTGCGTGTGTGTGTGTGTGTGTGTATGTGGTAACAGTATTTACCCAGAGGTGATAGAGCTTGACTGTACTGAAGATCTGTTGGGTTTTTGGTTTACTTTCATGATTTACAAAAAGCTGATTTTATTGATACAAACGTTTTTTTAAAAAACCTTGATGAGAAGTGGTGCACCTAACACGACACCACAGGTTGAAATTTCCGTCAGATATTTTTTGGATTAATTGCATCTCTAACATCTTAAAATCTATAAAACTCCTGGAGAGAGCTGATTGGCCGAGCTCTCTCAGAGAAGAGGGATGAGAGATACTTTGCGCTTTTACATCAATCGCGGCTTTACAGCCAATCATGAGTGTTCGTGAGTTCACACAATTATATATACAGTACATATATACTGTATAAAACTACAGCAGTAATACAGCACTGTCACGTTTGCCTGAAAGACCTTAAAATTGAAATCTTGAAATTGTTAAAATAGTGAGGTTTTGTTTGAAGGGATTTTTGAGATGTTTAACATTTATGGAAGGAGTCTCCAGTGTCAGTCGTTTTTTTTTTTCAGGAAGTCTTCTAGCAAGAAAGAGGAAACAAAAAGAGGCTGGTAAAGGATTGAAGATAGCTGCTCTACATAGTTTCTGCAGACGTTTCACAACACTGAAACTATAAACCGATAAAACCTGTCATTGTTCATCTATATAAATAAAAGAAAAGGTTTTGTCTGTACATTGGTCAGAACTCAGAGCTGGTCAGAGCTTTGGAATAGCCTTCCAGACAGTGTTCGGGGTTCAGATACAGTCTATCAGTTTAAAAGTAGACTCAAGACACATCTCTTTAATCTGGCATACAAATAACTCATCACATACCCTCGTTCTCCAGTATATCTAAATGCACACCCCTATCTAGTGCTGCTAATACCCCGAACGGCATCTATGCTAATTCTTTTCTTTTCCACCTGTTTTTCCTTTTTCTACCCATCCCGAGGCAACTGGAGATTGTTCCAGCTCCAGTAGGCAGAGGTCAACCCTGCGAAGATCTTGAGGCATCCAGAGAAGGACCAACTCTAGCTGGATTCTGCTTCATGATAGTTTGGATCTACACATGCTGCTCCTGAGCTTCTAGTGATCCAGACCCGCCTCTGTCCTCTGCCCCTGCTGACTCGTCCCTGTGCTGAACTGGACTCCATGATAACTTCTGTTATACTGAACGTCCAGCAGCCTAACACACATGATGTCATTATATAATTTCTGTTATCCATTATCACCAAATGAGGACGGGTTCCCTGTTGAGTCTGGTTCCTCTCAAGGTTTCTTCCTGCTGCCATCTCAGGGAGTTTTTCCTTGCCAGAGTCGCCGTCGTCCTCGTCTTGCTCATCAGGGACAATCTCACAATCTCATTATTATCTAAATACATTTTTTTCTCACTCATACACACTTCCATAAATTTTCTTTTCATTTTGTAAAGCTGCTTTAAGACAATGACCATTGTTAAAAGCGCTATATAAATAAAATTGAATTGAATTGAAAATTGAACTCACTCTTTCAATGATATCTTTACGTTTCATACATTGGAGGGCCAGAATTCAGTCTCAGACATTTTTTTGTCTGTATGTCTGTCTGTATGTCTGTCCAACCAGATGTTGTCATAATATCAGGACAGAATTCAATGAAACTTTTGCAGTACTTAGATATCTGCCTAAAGTTTAATCTGCACCATAAGTAAAATCAGCATGTTGAGTAAAAGCGATATTATGAACAGTTATGTGGCGGATTTAGATAAGATAGATAAGATAAGATAGGTCTTTATTAATCCCGAAGGAAATAGTTTTTCCAGTGGCTGCATATTTAAAAAGATACACATACAATAGGGGGAAAAAAATACAATATAAACAGATATAAATAGAATAAAATAAATAAATAAATAAAAAAAACTACAGACTGTACAGAAAGGTGCAGAATTGTCTCTTTTAGTGTATTGTCCATTTATGTTATTGCACCCATGATTTATATTGCACATAATATTTGATATTGCATATAGAATAGTAATAATATTGCACACCAGATGTATATAAATATTGCACAAGATTTTTATAATATTGTATAATTAGTGATTTTGCATGTGATATTGTTATTGTGATGGTATTGCACAATGCATCAGGGCATGATAAAGTTCTAATGATTATTCTGTCATGACAGCTCCCGAATGAAGGGGGAGGAGTTATAGAGTTTAATTGCCACTGGTATAAATGATGTCCTGTGGCGTTCAGTTTTAGACTTTGGTAGTCTCAGTCTGTGGCTGAACATGCTTCTGTATGACATCAGTGACTCATGTAGGGGATGTGATGTATTGTCCATGATAGTAAGAAGTTTCTTTAGCATCCTCCTCTCAGATACCTCAACTAAAGACTCCAGCTTCACTCCAATGACAGAGCCCGCTTTTCTGATGAGCTTGTTAAATCTGTTGGTATCAGCTGATTTTAATCTGCTACCCCAGCAGACTACAGCAGAGAAGATAATGCTGGAGACCACAGAATGGTAGAACATCTGAAGCATGGTTCTGCATACATTAAAGGACCTAAGTCTCCTGAGAAAGTACAGGCGACTCTGACCTTTTTTGTA
>JAOTRS010000008.1:14520106-14530687 GCA_028565755.1 Dinotopterus cunningtoni
ATTTTAACCCTTCCCCTTTCCACTTCGTTTCAAGGGACAAGGGGAAGGGGCGAGGGGTAGGGGAAGGGGTAGAAAATGGAATTGGGATTGGGCTTTAGTCTGCGCCCTCTCCTGATGCAGGAGGGGTGGGAATTGTATACTACTAAATTAGGGAGAAAAGAAATGTGTCTTGGGCAAGTAGAAATTGGAATACTTCTAGTTGGTTGTAAAGTTACACACTCTGTCTCTATACAGCTTATCCTGTACAGGACGCCAATTCATTGCAGGGCACACAAGCATGTACATGCTCACACACTCTGGTAGTTCGCCTAATCTACGTGTCTTTGGGTTGTGCAAGGAAACCAGTACCCTCCAGGGGACCAAGCACACATATGGGTATTGAACCCACTAACCACTGCGCCACCATGCCACCTTGAGTAAGCACAACTCTTACTATTTAAATATTACTGTCAGATTTTTAACACTGCCTAGACGGGATTTTATCAGTGTGATCTGGCAACCCTGGGTGCAACTGAATTCCAAACATGCAATAAAAATTGTGAGCAAATCACACAAATGTTTGGAAATCTGTCTGGCCTCATACAAAATATACACCACACCATGTACCGTCTAAATAAAAAAAACAAAGAAAAAAAAACAAAGAAAAAAAACAATCAAGCGTGCACGTACCTTGGCGCTCTCTCTCTCTCTCTCTCCAGTGCAGTGATTTATAAATAATATTTTAATTATTTTTATTTGGCATTCATAATTTTTTTTAAATTAAAAAATATTTTTTTACTTTTTGATAGCCTTGGACTGACCAACACAATCAGATTTGTTACAGTAATGGACAATAGTATTTGAGCTTTTTTTTTTACTTTTTTGATTCAAATATAAAAAATGTATACGGTTTTCGAGAGATAATTTCATGTAATATTTATCCTGCTACAAAAATAATTACTCAGTTAAATGATTACTTGCTGCTGGCTACAGAAAAATTAACAGTTTCCTGAGCCATCCATGGTTGTCCACAAATCCATAACCCAGACACTTAGGATGAGTGCTCTGTGATTTGTGATTTTTATTATTATTATTATTATTTTTAAATAAATATTTTTAATTGCATGATGGACAATGATGACAACCACCAAGCCGAAAAACAAACCTGCTCCTTATTGAGCATATGTGTCGATTAGTAATGTGTTTGTTTGAACTTGACACACTCCTTGGTGTTTGTGCCTGTGGCGCACCTCAGCGCTCAGTCCCAGACACCAGACTAGGAGTGATGTGAGGTCAAAACAAAACAGTCTGGCTCAGGCCTGAAACTTTGCCTAATCCCAATGTTTGCGATCTTCAAAAAATTGGCAAGCGACTCTCCAATTATTTATTTATTTATTTTTTTTTTTACGTTTGTTAGAAGATAACGCCACTCTTGGTATCTTAATTGTGTTTATTCAGCTATATAACTTGTATAAGTATAAATTATAGAATAATAATAGCTAATAGAACTTTAGCGTTGTCGATTCTGTTCAACCAAAAACAAAGACTTTGGACTAGCTAATGCGTTTCTTTTGGATCTTTTTTTTTGATGTATAAATAATATCTTAAAAAGTTTTAACCCAGAATTTAATCTTTGCTTAGAGTGATCAGTGATCAGTACTGTGATATTTTTCTTTTCCTTTGACTAAAATCAGAGGCTGTGGAGTTTAAAACTCTGCATCACATGACGCTTCGTCAGCGAGCACGCCTCACTCCGCTTTTATTTACGTGTACACAGCGTGTAAGCTCGCTCCGGGTTAAACATCAGCTCTGTATCGACTCACGTGACTCCACCAGCCTGCTCCTCATTTCCCTGCTCAAACACACACACACACACACACACACACACACACACACACGTACGTTTACACAACCAGAGAGCATTAAATAGATATCTGCTGTCTGTGAATTTGGCTACAGGATTGTTGGTTATGATTTTGTGAGGGGTTTTTTTCCCCGCACCTCAGGTCACGATCCTGATGCATTTTTCCAGCTTCAGCGCCGCACTACAGCTAACATGTTGCGGCTAATAATCTGATTAAAAGTGTGCAGATGTCCTTAAAGAAGGATGTGATATCATTCGGCTGATTTTATTTATTTACTCAAAGTATTATAGTGTTAATTGTTTACCTCAGGGCTTGTTTGCACTTTAATAATTAAGGAGAGTTGATTCTCTGTTCGTTTTGCTACTTTGATTAGCGATGCTGATTTCTGGGAATGTGATGGTGTAAAATATCAGGGTTTTGCTTGAGGGGGATTATCATCAGATGAATTACTTGTTTAATTATTGAAAATTGGTCTATTAAATAATTTATAAAACCAACGATTATAAAAATAATCATAAAGTTTTATCTATTTTACATAAATACGGGACGATCAAGTCAAAGCGGGACTTTTAACTGCGCAGTTTGCATTCGTCAGTTGTTTTACGTTTAAATATGTTTGAGTCTCATCACTGTATTGTGCTTCTGTAAATGTCAGTCGCTTTTACATCTTTATTCACCAGACATTTCATCACAAGTCCCGGTTTGACTTGAACGCTCTTGTAAGCTCTTTAAAAAAAGAATGTACTAAATAATGATTATCTTTAGATAAAGCAGGTTGTATGGTGAAGTTTCTGGGTCACTGTCTCGAGTCCCAGAGACTCAAAAGCTGGTTGTTTTGTTTAATGTTTGAGTTTGAATCCTAGCACAGAGCCACAGTCGAACTCCATGCTCTGCTCGGGTTCTGGTTAGGCGGTTTGGATAAAATCACCTTCCATGTGAATGCGTGTAAACGTTAGTGTAATACCTAGAGAGAGAGAGAGACGAAGGGAATCACATGTAACAGAACAGATGAGTTGAACTGAGCAGATGGGCTCGCTGTCTTTAACAGAAACGCAGTGCATTATGTCATGCCTGATTACTTTGGCAGGATTTTGGACAGAATCTTTAAGATCGAGGATAATGTTTGGATGCAGCGTTGCATGTTTCATACTCAGGAAAGATGATTGCAGAATTCTCTTAAAGAGCATGAATGCCAAATTAAAAGTAACTTCATTGTGTAAATCTTTTGGTAACCACCTTGAAAACAGGCTCAATGTCACCGCGTTTTTGTAAAATAAAATTTTTATGTGTTAAATAAAATAAATAAATTAATTATACATTCATCAGGAATGAATCACTCTGGCTGTGTTATTGTATGGTTGAGAAAAAATAAAAATTTTATTTGTTGACATATCGTGATTTTTTTTTTTTTTTTTGATCTGCCTATTCGTGTATCGCCACACTTACTCCAAAACCAAATTTTAATTTTATGCAGTTTTCTAAAATAAATTTTTCAGTTATATATTTTCTGTATTCGTGGTGGTAAAATATTAATATCGTATCAGGATATTTATAAAATCACGATACTTATAGAATCGCAATACAGATCGAATCGGCACCTATCGGCAGGTATCGCGATAATATCGTATCGTCTGGTCCCTGGTGATTCTGGTCCCTAGAAAACATATGGTGGTCTGATCAGTGTTAAGTGATTTTATTTTTGCATTACAGCATTTCAAAACCATTTGTTATGACTCTTGTCTTCCATCCATTCCTGATTACATTTATCTTCCGGAGCGTCCACGGATCTCATTTTCAATTACATCATAGCAGCTAGAAACAGTAGTTCCTTCATCAGCCTTGTTTGTTTCCTTAGTCTCTCAAAGTTAATAAGACAAAAACTACCTTGTCGTGGTGCCTAGAAACCAGACAGCAAAAAAGACTCTCATGTTGGAAATCGCTGTATAAAAAGTTGTTCCAAAGCACAACTCTAACTTCCATAAACTTGTAATAATTGTCTCCTCGCAGGAAACTTCCCTATATCACCATTTGTAAAGTCTGTTAGTGTGCAGCGTTTGTGTTGTATAAGTTTCTGTGTAAGTGAAAACTCAACATATGGTGAAGAAGAAAAAACAACAACAAAAAACTGTTGATGGTTTCACAGTGAAAATTCACACCGCATTTACTGTGATGAGCAATTAGCAAGTTTTCTATCCGGACACACACACACAACGCGGGTTTTAGCGTGGCCGGAATTGAAGCACGAAATCTTTTGCACCTTTTGACTCTCTTCGAAACCACACGATTCCGGTCGAGGGTTTAATTAACCCTTGAGCCGACAGCTCGGGCCAATTAGCTCGACCGCTCGACCTACGTGCTGGAAGCGAGCGAGCAGGAGGATCCTCGGGACAATGGGTTCAGCAGCAGCAGGCCGACCCGCCGGCGGGAAAGACAGAGCGGGGGAAATTTCCTGCCACGGGTTCGTGCGACGCGGTGTTTGCGTGTGATGCCCTGTAGAGCTGAATAGCCGGAACTTGAAGAGAAAACAAATGCCGCGAACGTCTTTGAACGCTCTGTTGACTCTAAATGATCCTGGCTTTGGCTCTGAGTGCCCCGGATATCTTGTTTGCACACGCAGTTTCTGGGTTTGGTTCTTTAGTTGCCTGGTTCTTGTAGAGGCAAGTTGTCGACTAGGAAATGCAATCTCACGTTCAATACGTTTTCTGTTCAGAATCCTCTTGGACAGCGGTGTAGCTTTGTATCGGTGTTGTGTTGTGTTGTCTGGCAGCGCACATAACGTGAAGGATCTTTTTTTTGTTTAAGGCTTTTTACTGTTGGTGGTCCAGAACTTCCTTTTGCTTTTCCGTTGAGAAATCCATGCGTAAATGAGTAACGATTTGATAAGTAAAGACAAACGCAATCATATATTTAATGTGTAAATTTATTTCAACCCAAATGCATTATTTAGTTTAAAAAGTCGTTCAAGCAACACAAACACCCCATTACCCCTCCCCCACACTGCAACATGGTTCATCTTTTTTAGACTTCATTTTAATTGTCACACTGCACTCATTTATATTTAGTATGTAAATTCTCACGCTCTTGCTCTAAAGCATCTCTAACGCAAGGCACTTTATTATTGCGCCATTGCGCATCGTGATTGCACCAGATTGTGCTAGGATTCTGAGTTAAACCTGCAATCTGACAGTTCTAATTAAATTTTATTATATTATATAATAATAATAATAATAATACTAATAGTAATTGTTTCTAAATCCGAATCTGCTCGATGAGGCTGTGGAAGCTGGAAAGATAAATCGTGTTGATTTATCGTTTAATAATATTTTATTCAGCGTGAGATTACAGAAACGCGGCCGCAGTCCTACTCGTTTAGGGTTACATTTACATCTGGAAGTCGTTTGCATTCGCATCATTTGCAGGCGCTCCCGTGCGATCGTATTCCCAATCCCAGTCTGTCTCTCCCTTCTTCTCTGAAAAAAAAAGCAGTGATTTATTTATTTTTTATTTTTTGCTTTTGGCCAACTCTGCAGACATTTGATCGCATTAGTCCCGGCAGGATTGACACATCAGTGTTAGTCGCAGGCTGTTGCTAGATCTTGCATTGGAGAAAGAAAAATAGTATTTTCTTTTTTGCCTGACACTTCTTCCCATAGTTATTTACCTACTGCATCGAGGTTCATTCATGAATCGCGGATTCTTTGAAAGCGCCACTCAATGTGCCGCTTACTGTACTTTATCTCCATGCTGCCTACACACTGCATAGACAAAACAGCCTCTGGCAGGCGTTATGTCAGACATCACAACGGAAATACTAATTGAAGTGATCCATACTGATTATTTCTTACAACTTCTAATCAGTAATGCAAATTACTTTAGCCAGAAAGGCCAGTTTTGGTTCTCAAGATCTTGGGTTAAATGGTTTTTACTTTATCATTCCTTCATCACTCGCAGACGTCTGTCAGATCCCGTGTGCGGAAAAGGTTGAATAGCGCTCTCCTCTGATTGTGGGGCGCTGTCTTGAGATGTAGCATGAGCAAGAGGTTTAAAAAGATGCGGTTTGGCCAGCTCGGCATGCAGTCACTTTCCTTGTTGTATGAAGGGTGAAAATTAGCAGGCGACAAATGAGGGGAAAAAAATCGGAGCCAGAGATACAGTAATAGTCAGAACAGCAGAGAAGGAGAGCACATGTTTTCAAGGTTCAAGGTAACAAGGAGGTTGTGAGTTCAAGCCTAATCCACTTTTCTCTTCAACTGATTTCTTTTTGGATAAAATCCACAGCTCCAAAGTCTCTTCTGAGTAACAGTTCCAAGCATCATTTGGTCTGATGTTGAAAAGTGAAGGTTAGGATGTCGGCTAGGTTCTTCTTCCACCGACTTTCCTTGGCTCTCTGCAGTGAAACCAGAAGAAGAGCAGCAGGGTTACATAAGGTCTCGTCACACCTGCACACTCTCCTGCTCCGGTACCTCGCTGCCGGTCTGTGCTTAGACCAGACACACACTCGCTGTGGGAAGCAGGTTTACCTCCGCAGAGGTGTACGGTTTCACAGAATATGAGTGTCGGAAAAGTGATGACTTACTTCCACCCGTGTGCTGTAGTCACCAAACAGGGCTTTTTTTTTTTTTTTTTTTTAATAATAATTTTTTTTAAGCCGTTCCCTGTCCTGCACCGGGTCATCATCTTCTTTAACTTAAACATCCTCTAACATCAACCGCCTGCATCTGAAGCAGGAGACGATGCGCACCAGCGGTATCTGCTGAATTCTGGTAATTCGACCTTGTACCAAATTCCTGTTGCAGCTGGTTTCATCACTCCCCGAGAGCTGTAATGATAATGGAAATTTGGTGCTGCTTGATATACTGTATATATTGTTTATGCATCAATATTGACATTGAGTGCATTTTGCAGGACAGACCACTTTGCATCAAAAGCTGTTGTTGCGGTATATGAATGAACCCTGTAATAAATACAAGCTTAAATATATACACTATTTATTACGGTACACTGTTATGAGCCATCTAGTACAACTTTAGACACATAGACTCAAGTGGTACTTAAATTGGAGGTAACTTTTTTTTCGTACTCAGTATTACACTTCCTTCATTTTCAGTTTTTTTGTAAAAGGTTTAGTAAATACAACTGAATTCATTGTTTTAATCCAGCCTTCAGTTTTAAATGATTGATTGTGAATGGTCAGAATTAAATATGTTGATTAAAATGTTTTGTAAGGAGTCTCCAGTGCCAGGGTTTGTGTTAGTCATATCCATGACAGGGAAAGCCAAAGACTTGCTTGGTATCATTGGTAACATAAAAAACTGCAAAGTAATGTACATGATACCAGGAATTTCATTCGAGGACGTTTCATAACAATAAACTGTAAACAGATAATAATCACAGTGAAGGTTTTGACTTAATAACAGTGTTTGACTGGGGTAATTAAAATGATTAGAACTTCAGAGTGGTATTAGTATTTCTGCTTCATCACACTGACCTTTGTTACAGATAATATGTGCATATTATGAAATTTTGAAAGTGTAATAAATCAGTTGCTTGTTTATTATTTGTATTTTTTTACAAGAAGTTTGAATTGATATTGGCATACATCCAAGAGAACATTTGTCCAATTTTTTGGTGATGGCCTGGATAAATAAGTTTGAACGCAAAATGCATAGTTTAATAGCTATATATCGCAGTTTAAATCGCAGTCGCAGTACGTGTCAAAATAATCGCAATGTGACTTTATTTATTTATTTATTTTTAGCGAATTGTGTGGCTCTATATTCTTAACCAAAGACTTTAATCTAGAAATATTTTGTTAACATTCACTTAAATCGGTTGTAGATAACAAATTTGCTACAATAGAACAGATTAGTAGCATATATTTTTCATAGTTTTTGCTGTACTGCATTTTTTTCCCCAAAGGTTACATTTCATGAACATACAAAAATTTTTAAAACACCTTTCTGTAAACCATCACGAAGCTATCATGACCTGTAGTTAAGATTTATTTTAGTCTAGATTTATTATTGTTTAATATTTTCATTCATTTATTTAGTTTGCATTCTCTGCAACTAAGCGGCCTTGAAGATTTTCACTCATGCAAAGCAGAGGCGGCGGGGATGTGTGCGAGCATGCAATGCAACAATTTTTCATACAGTATTGTCCTTAACACAATTATTATGTTTTCATTGTTGTGAAAAGTTCTCGAAAAAAAAGTTCCTGTTATCATGTACTTTGCAGTCCTTTACATTACCTAGTTATTACCATTAGCTGGTTATTGATTTCCTCAGGATCTGCACGGGGGGGTGGGGAAAGGGTTAACCGCCTCGTTTAGCCGAGCGGGAAGTTATCTCGCGGAGGGTGATGTAGCCAAAATATTATGATCTCATGTTACAACGTAAGAGAACTTTTTTTTTTTTTTTTTTTCCCTCACTTTACCTGTTGTGGACTGTGATATTCAGATTTGAACTTCAGAAAACCTACACGGATTCAGTTATATAACATCGGAAACGAGGACAAACTGTTTAACAGTGTGAAGTAGAAGTCACGCTGACTAGCTTCTGTAAATATTTAATGTTGTTTTAAATGTGGAAAAAAAAAGTCTTAAGCACATATGGCACAAATCTCTTTAAAAAAATAAAAGATTTTTTAAAAATTAAACGTGTATTCAGAGTGATTAACTGTGCTGCTAGCCACACTTAGAGCTAATCGTTTTAAGCCCAATGTTTAACCAGCTAACACACGACTGTTTGGTCTCTTATAGACAATATGAAAGCAAAATCGTAATGAAAATAAGATGTCAGAAACTTCAAAGTTTTCCTCAGATTTGTCGAGAAAATCCTACAACGATGCAGTAAACCACTTAGCATCACAACTAACCAAACTTTCTAAAAATGTTCTTGCTAAAAATTTTCTTGCACATATGGAGATAGAAGCTGTCCAAATTGTGAATGTACACAAAACCAGACCGAATACAGCCATACCTCGGTATACGGACTTAAGAATTCTCACCTTTCAGTTTGGTTTTTAAAGCAGCCGGTGCCAAATAGAATCATAAATTAACAATAAGTGAGGTTTAATGTCTATTCAATTCGTATTTTACTTAATTTGCACCTATTTTCTAAATGTTTTGATAGTTTTTATATGCAAAAATATGATTACAGTGTTGGAAATTGGTAATATTGGTAATATCTTTGGTGGCTGGAACAGATTATCTGTATTCACATTATTTTCTATGGGAAAATACGTTTCACAATACAAAATCTCGCAAAAAAACGATTTTCTTCAAAAAAACGAAATCTAACATTCATGGACATTCACAAAAAGATTTGTATACCGAGGTGTAACTGTATGACGAAAATAAGATGAACTTGTCAAAAAAAAGTTTACCTCAGATTAGTTGAGAAAAGACTGAAATGACGCAGTTATAACACTTAGCGTCTGAGCTAACCAAACTGCAACGCCAAATTGCTAAAGAATTTCTCACACTTATGAAGTCAGGACATGTTCAGGTTGTGAAAAGCATTTAAAAGCATAACAGCAATTTAATCTTTTCTTTTAAGAAGGAAAAAGATTTGTGGAAAAGCGTAACATGAGGTAAACTCCGGCGCTCTAACGTTATACCGCTTATACTTCACGCTAATTAAAAACTAAATGACCTGCTCATATTTGTGTTATTATGCTTCTTTATCAAATATTAATCCTTGAAATCAGCCAGCGGTCGCATTGTGAATGTTTTATTTATTTATAAAAATTTTTTTCCTTCTCCCTGTTTCCCGCTGAAGCGACGGAGAGGAGAGTCCCAGGTCACACCGTTCGATATGAATGCGAGCTAATTCTCTCATCAGTTTCGCATTTACATAAATACCTCCACTGAAAGGACGCAGATTGTTGGCATTTTCCTCCTTGCCGAGGTGCACAGAGGAGCCATTCACTCGCAAAGGGCACGACCCGAAATAGGAAGCGCGCCCTGATTGGCTCGTGCGGCGCGGATCTTTTTAAAGGCGTCATGCTACCGTAGTACTCCTGATGAACGGAGTCAGGACTCGGACAGATGGTGTGTGTGTGTGCGTGTGCGCGCGTATACGTGTGTGTATTATTTCTCGTTAGTTATACGTATTTAAATCGGCAGCACTGATTGCCACGTTAATCTCACGCAAGGTTTTTCATCAAGCGCTGAATCAGTGCGAGTTTTAAAAAAAATAAAAAATTACCCCGTTGTGCCTTTATTACTGTAATATTGCTGCGGATGTTAAAAAGGAATCAGGATCAGGGTTATTCTTAAATGCATTATTAAAAAAAACATCAAAAAGTTAGAATAGAAGCTGTGTGTGTGTGTGTGTGTGTGTGTGTGTGAGAAGGGGGTGGATTTTACAGAGCCGGCTCATGAAAGGAGTCGACCTGCTTTGCAATTCAAAGCCTCGTGGTTGCGTGCCTGCGCCCGGATTGGGCCGCTCTCTCTCAGTAATTGAGGTTGAATCGCTCGCGCCTGGGGCCGATCGCTAAAACGAATCATTACACAGAATTCATTATACGAGAAAGGTTACTACAGCCAGGTGTTACGGAATTTATGTCTTAAATTGACTTGATTTACAGAGATAACAATCATAACTCTGTCAAATGGAATTATAGCTTTTGGGCGTGTGTGTGTGTGTGTGTGTGTGTGTGTGTGTGTGTGTGTGTGTGTGGGTGTGTGAGGTGTGTTTTTTTGTTACCATTGAATCTAGATCTGTGTGTGTCA
>JAOTRS010000008.1:14561719-14571931 GCA_028565755.1 Dinotopterus cunningtoni
AAAGAAAGTAAGAAGAAAAAGAAAGATGGAAGGAAGAAAAGTAAAGACAGAAAAAAAGAAAAAAGAAAATTAAACAAAGAACTTTGTAGCAAGTAGAATTGGTAAAATTTAGGAACTTAAATAACTAGCTAGTTTAGTAGTAAAAGCTGCTAGCTAATTAAGTAGTTAAAACCACCAGCTGTTTTAAAACAGAAATTGTTAGCAAGGTGGTAAGTTTAGTAAACATTGTTAGTCAGTTTAAAAGAAGAATTTGCTACATAGCTTAGTAGTAAAACTGCTTACAGTGTAGGAATTAAAATTGCTAGCTAGTTAAAAAAAAAAAGAAATTGCTAGATTGTTTAGCAGTGATAATCACTAGCTAGGATAGGAGTAAAATTGCTAACTAGTTTAGTAGAATTAGTGAAATTTAGTGTGAGATAATTTAGGAATTTAAATAACTAGCTAGTTTAGTAGTAAAAGCTGCTAGCTAATTTAGGAGTTAAAAATCACTAGCTTAGGATACATAGGAGTAAAACTTGCTAGCTAATTTAGGAGTTAAAATGACTAGCTAGTTTAAAACAAAGAACTTTGTAGCAAGTTTAGGAGTAAAAATTGCTAGTCAGTTTAAAAGAAGAAATTGCTACATAGCTTTGTAGTAAAAACACTTGCCAGTATAAGAGTTTGCTAGCTAGTTTAAAAAAAGAAATTGCTGGTTTGGGAGTAGAAATCACTAGGTAGTTTATAAGTAAAACTTGCTAGCTAGTTCAGGAATTTAGATAGTTTAAAGGAAAATATATTACTAGGTGTAGAAACCAGTAACTAGGTAGAAAAGGTTTTTATAATGTTGGTTAGTCAGCGTGGTTACTGAATGACTCTACTGTAACTTAGCTACAGAACAGCTACAGGCTGATGCTAATGCTAGTTAACCTTTGGTTCTCAACTTGGGTTGTTGTTGTGTCTTATTTGATTTCTCCCTGGACTGCTGTGAGTTCAGACAGATAGATGTTGCGTGACCCACCAAATTAATCCCATCATCCTCTTGAAAACGGTGCCCTGGCGGTGCGGTCACATGAGGTGTGGAGGGTTTGGTGCGAGATTCGGGGTTGCTCGTTATTTCTGCTCAGCAGCGTGGAGGAGAGCGTCGTGGGTACTGAGGTATTGAAGCCGACCATCAGAGAGCTGCTGGTGCACACGTTAGCTACGGGGGCTTTAATCAGGAAACACGTGACACGAACGCGCACTATTCTTTGCAAACTGTGACATACGGTAGGAATATGTTTCGGGGTGACTGCAGACGAGCGCAGAGACGCTCCCGAGTGCAGAACTGAGTGTGCAGCGACTCTGAGGTTCATCTGAACGCATCAGAGACGCGCGCTACTGCACCAGCTCATATCAGGCTTTTTTGGTCCAGAATGACTCATGAGTGAGAGTGTGTGTGTGAGAGAGAGAGAAACGGGGGGAACTCCAGGAATTGTCACAGCTCTCTCTCTCTCTCGCGCACACACACATTCACTTTCACTCATTAATCACATCTCATGTGCATGAGACTTGTCTTTTCCGTCCCTCTCTCTGATCTGGTGTTTTTGTTTTTTGACTTATATGCTTGTGTAACAATGTATTCTCTCTCTCTCTCTCTCTGTGTCTCCAGATGGTCACAAGAACGAAGAAAATATTTGTGGGTGGTCTGTCAGCGAACACAGTGGTGGATGACGTGAAGCAGTATTTCGAGCAGTTCGGGAAGGTGAGCGTCTCACGCTGAAGTCACACACACACACACACACACACACACGCACACACACTGAAGCTCTGCGAACTGCAGCTGGACCCTATTGAGAGATATCAATGGAACATCAGCGATAAACAGCGTCTCATTCACTAAGCAAGCGTCTCACAAACGTGAGACGTCACTTCAGAGTAGAAAGTTTTGCGTTAGATCTTGTCTCATTAAAGAGCTTTACAGTAAACACGCCACATCCGGTTCTCCACTGATGTCATTTATGACTTTGAGCTCGTGCTCAGAAGGGTGTGAGTTTCATCCCAAACATGGCCGAACTACAGCTTTGTGTCCAGTTCTTGAGCACGACGTTAAATCCCTAAACTGCTTATCTGTTTCCTGTACACGACACGCCAAGATGATAAGAGGGAAACTGGAGTATCTTGTGCATGTAAGAGGTTTTGTGTGTGTGTGTGTTTTGTGTGAACGACGTGTTCGTGAAGTCTTTGACTCGTTGTTTGTATAAATAAAGCAGAACAGGCGACGACATCGCAGTGTTTTTTTTTCCTTTCTCTCCCCCCCGCGCTGGTGCTAATCATCTCAGCCTCGAAACAAATCTCAACTTGATTGAACGACTTGATTGGCTTGATTATGTGACGGCGAGGGTTTCTTTTCCCTCTTTTCCTACATGTTTTTTTGTTTGTTGTTTCTTTTTTTTATTTTTATTTTGAGGAATCCTCGCACTCACAGGGAGATAAACAAATAAGCGTGATTGAAAGCGCTGCTTAAATCAGAGACGCGCTGCTCTGCGTGGTCAGCTCAAGAGAAAAGAGAAGGAGCGAGAGAGAGCGAGAGAGAGAGAGACGCTCGGTCTGTCTGTACGTCTCTGTTAGATGCTTCGTGTGTGTGTGTGTTCTAGAACAGTTATTAATGACCTGAGTGTCCACTATGGTGCGCCGTTATTGCTGATTAAAAAAAACAACCAAAAAAAGAATGTGGAGATGGAGGACGCAGAAAAGATGGAGAGGAAAAAGGGGAAAAGAATAAAAGGGGATCGGCAAACCTGTTGGCGTTAAGGTTACCGCGTGAATGCCGTTTGTGTCCTTCCATGTGCCGGTGTTTAAGCACTTGTGTCTGCATGCGTTTGCACACACATACACATATACACACCATTATATAAAGTGGATGTGAGCTTGGTCAAAAGTGTGTGTGTTTGTTTGGTGTGTGTGTGGAGTGTGATTTTCATACCTCTGTGCAGACCAAATGTCCCAACAAAGACCATTTCCAAGACTCCTCTACAAAGGAAAAACTGTACCTTACCAACGCAGTCAAAAGTCCTGGTTTGACTCGAACAGCCTTTGTAAAAAAAAAAAAAAAAATTTAGGTGCTGCATAGTATTAATTATGTTGCATAGTATTAATTGTCTTTACAGGGATAGTAAGATAGGTAGGTGTGTGTGTGTGTGTGTGTGTGTGTGTGTGTGTGTGGAGGCGGAGACCAAATGTTCCCACAAATACCATTTCCAGGATTTTCCTTTACAAAGCATTTTCAAAGATGAAACTAAATTTCAAATGATGTTCGAGTCAAACTGGGACGTTTGGTTTGCACAGAATAACAACGCAGTCAAAAGTCCCGGTTTGACTCGAACGTGTAAAAGAGGCATATTTGTGAGAAAATTAAGATGTAGGTGTTGCACAGTATTATTTCAGCGAACAGTCTTTACAGGGATAGTAAGACAGGGGTGTGTGTGTGTGTGTGTGGTGTGTGTGTGTGTGTGGAGGCGGAGACCAAATGTTCCCACAAAGACCATTTCCATGATTTTCCTTTACAAAGGATTTTCAAAGATGAAGCAAAATCTCAAACGGTGTTCGAGTCAAACTGGGACTTTTGACTTGCACAGAACAGTCAAAAGTCCCGGTTTGATTTGAACGACATTTGTAAAAGAGGCAAAATATGCGGAATGAATGTTAAGATGTTGCATGGTCGTAATTCTCTCTATGAACAGTCTTTACCGGGATAGTAAGACAGGTATATGTGTGTGTGTGTGTTTGTGTGTGGCGGTTGGTGTCACGTTGTGGTGAGGAAACAGGTGGTATGAGCACAGGGGTCAGGCTAGCACGCTTTCTCCTTCAAAGCCTTTTCCACACACACACACACACACACACACACACACACACACACACACACTTAAAGCTGTCTGCGGTCTGTGTGTCATGTGTAATAGGATGCAGACGGTGTTGCAGAGTGTGTGTGTGTGTGTGTGTGTGTGTGTGTGTAAGACGGGTATAGACGCTTTGCTGAGCAGACGACTCGGCTCCGTGTGACTCGGCTGTAAATCCCGGCTTTAGAGCGAGTGGATTCCTCCTGCTGCTTCTACCGAACTCGCCTAAAGTCTGAACCAGTTGTACACTAAATGATTCATTTGTTGCTTGTATTATTTATGTAAAAAGATCAATAAAGCGCCGGAGCTCTTTAAACTCTCGCAGCACCTGAGGGAAGACCGCGGGGAGGAAGTGAGCCTCGCCGGAGGGCACGTCTTAACCCGAATTACACTTCAAAATGCTCAAGATTCTGTTTCTGGGCTTCACACGGGGCGGAGCGTGGCGGTCTGGACGATACGAGAATGTTCAGGAGTGTGAGCGAGCAGTGTGTGTGTGACGCTCGAAAGCTTTGATCGCTGCATTTAGAGAGAAGTCCAGGTCGAAATGAACAGCGAAAACAATCAGAAATCAGTAATAATGAATTAGAATCGATTGCTGTCGATGCGGCGTTCGGCTCCAGTAACGTTGTTCCTCTCTGTCCGTATCATCACAGATTAACGCTAAGTGTGGCTCTGATTCTGAACAGTGTTAATCACATGCTGAGTCACTACCTCGAGACCCGAGAGTGTATCATGTCAGATTCATCAAATATCAAATCAACACCACGTGAATTAACACCGGACTGGATTGTTGTCTTATGAATCAAAATCTCAGCGTATATTAACATGATTAATATCGTCACTATAACCTTTTTGCTTTGTTACCATCGAAATAATAACATATGGGCTTTCACTAGAGCCGTGCGATTCAGTCGATTATATGATTCTTTTTTTATTATCTTTTTTTTTTATTTGTTTTGTTTTGATTCATGGAATTATTGGCCATGAATTTGACATGGTTACGGACACTACAGATGTTTGGGAGGGGAAAAAATCCTTATTTTTGCATGAAATGTTTTAATTCAAGCAACAATTTTTGCAGGTCATATGCCTCTTATGCCATAAGCTTAAACCAACTTTAGTATCGATATCAATCATAAAAAAATAGGAATAATTAGCATTTTTAATTATTATTGTTTGAAGAGAGACAGTAAAGTGCTGAAAAATGTCCAAAAAGACTGAAGGTGAAATTTTTAAGGAAGCAAAATCGGTCACTTTCGTGATGCAAAACTTCAGAAGTAGTTTCTTTGGCTACACACTTTCTGTATTATATGTATAACAAAAATAAAATCAGCATAGTTACTCTCGTCCGCCTGAGAGTACCTGTGAAGTCCTGACGATGTTTGTTTATACAAGATAGAAGCGTTGCTTTTTTTTTTTTCTTCTTGGGAGTTTACACGCCACCAAGTCTGCCACCTTTAAAGATCACGGAGTCTGTAGAAATGTCGCTGCTCAGGAAAAATCAGGCAGTAAACATTTGTAGATCGAATCGAAAAATCCCAACGCACAAATATTAAATCAGATCGACACTACCCACAGCTCTATCATTCAGGTATCACTTGTTGTAGTTTGCTCCCCGCCCCCTTGTTTGATTGACAGGTAAGATCTCAGCGACACGATTCAGCGTAGTGGAGACACGAGCACGTCAGCCTCAATTTATCCATTCTTTAGGGAAATTTTTAGAAATAATCAAAGCGCTTTATACTTTCCCTTCTCGCTCAGACGGTGTCATCATCCTTTCCGAGTATCTTTAGACCGTAAAGCCACCACCCTGGCAACAGGGTGTATTTTGGTACCGAGAGCGAGTGGCTCGAGATGAAGAATCCATTCCTGATGCCTACAGATATACACCGGTCAGATTGAGAAGGAAGGAGAAAGATGGTTGTCGGGGTTTTTATCAGCGTTTCAGATCACCCCATAATTGCTTTGGCGATATTGCCCCAGAAAGTCCAGGAGAGAGGAAACAAAGACACCTCTGGCTGTTTGTGGACTCTCACACTTCAACAGGAAGACAGGACTGTTGGGAGTTAAGAAAAAGTGTGTTGGGCGTGAATAGAATAAAAAAAAAAAAAAAAACATGACTTGTTTAGTGACAGGAAATTTGTTTTGGCACCTTCGGTAATCTGATATCACGCCTGACATTTTGCGCGCATTAAGATTCGGTAAATGGCAGAAGGGGGGGTGAGGGGGTGGTTGTGGGGTTACGGCGTACGGGGCTGGTGGCAAGTGTGCCGCCCCAGACTTCATAACATTTCATTTAGCATACCTGCCCGAGCGCTGCCGCTTAATAACAGCGTTTGAGCTGTTGAGGCGTAGCGAATAAACCCGGCGCTGGGGTCCATTAGCGGCGCTGCCCTGGCTTCCTGTCGCCGTGAACACAAACGAGTGTGTATGTTCAGAAAGTAAAGGCCTGGAGTCAGCTGGTTCAAGTCTGAGATCCTGACGAAGAGATGGAGACGTTCACCCGGCCGAGACGAGCCGAGCCAAGCGCCATGTGCACGCCGGATCCCTGTGAGACTGAGGTTTTCCCCCTTTGGTTACAGCTGGATATTTTCATAGCTTTACATCTTATCGTCGCGTGCTCGCCGCGTGGAGGAGGGCTTAGCATTTGCGTAGTGGTCAGCCTTTCTTTCCGTTCAATTCCATACGATGTTGATGTGCACACGGATCCTGACAGGCGGCAGATTTACATTTAGATTTATTCATTCAAAAGCAGAAACTTTTATCCGGAGTTGACAATCCGAGCAGCACGCTCCGCCACCGGTGCCGTGTTCAGACAGGCCGCACAAATCCGATTTGTTTTTTTTTTCCCCTTTTCCATTTGAGTAGTCTGAACTGTAAGAAGACGCGGTGTTTAAGTTTCTTTTATTCTCATACAAGAAACATTTTATGATGCAGCTTTCGGCTCAAACTTCGTGCACGATCACGACATCATGTGACCAAATCCAAATTTTTTTTCTTCCTTTTGCGTTTTATTCCAAAACCCGTCCTACTGCTTTGATAACCAACCTCGCAAAGGGTTTCCAGACAGCAGCGATTTCCTCGTCGCCATCGTGGTAACGGGGTAAAATGCGGCGTCTGAACACACGCCGCTCGCACCGCTTTTACATTTAGCGCTCTGTCGAAAGGCGCTGGCAGGAGTGATTGTCACCTCGACTCATTTCCATCAGAATCGGGCCCTTCAGAGATATCAGCCCCTCTATCAGAGCCATTTGCAGGCAGATATGGGATTCTTCTCCCGCGGTAAATGTGAATTAACCTGAGAAAGAGCCCTTAATAACATGTTCCTGGTGCAATCCTTAAACGAGACAGTGGGCCCTCGGAAATGAAAAGCGGCCTGCGGGTATTTCCTCCGGCGCTTTGTGGAGTGTGTCTGCACGCGTGCGCACGTTTCGGCCGAGCGGCTCAGGGTGACAGGTGACGTGTGGAAGCGGCGTTTCGAGAGCGCCCGTGCTCTCTGAGTGGCAGGCTCTTCTCCTGCACCGCTTTCTGTGGACAGCCAAATGTGATCCAATATTACCATGTCACCCTTCAGCCTGAGCTGGAGAAACACACACACATACGCGCACACAAACACTAACACACACACACACACACACACACACACACACAGCTTTTATCGTTAAGCCGAATAGAGCTGATTCGCTTCAAGCTAGCATTACAGAATTGATATCGTGCAGTGAAACGATTTCATCACCCTGTATCATCTCACACACACACACACACACACACACACACACAAGTTAAGACATGGCCTGTTTCTGTTAACGTGAAAGAGGCGTGTCCACATTAAAGTGAAGGGGGTGTGGCCTGTGCTTCTGTCGGTCCTAGTGAAGGAGGCGTGGCCAGTGTCTGTCTGGCCTAGTGAAGGAGGCGTGGCCAGTGTCTGTCTGGCCTAGAAAAGGAGGCGTGGCCTTCCATTGCACTTTGTGTTATTTAATTGTAATTTTTTGCAAATTCTAAATCACACCCTATCAGACGAGTTTTATCTATAATAAAGGTATTTTGTATAATGAGATGCAGATCACATTGTTTCAGAAGCACACACACACACACACACACACACACACACACACACACGGCACATCTGTTTCCAACAAAGTTTTTGCAGAGGTTTGCAACTAACTTGGGGAGCATCTGCTTAAAGCGGCCAGTTTGTGCCTTGCTGACAACATCTAAATAAGAGCGGAAACCAAGCTCGAGCCTGTGTGTGTGTGTGTGTGTGTGTGTGTGTGTGTGTAAGCACCTTTACGGAGAGCGTCTAACTCGCATCCAGGTATATATATTTTTAAAAAAATTAAAAACCTTGCAATGTCTCTCGGGACGGTCGCCTCCAACTCTTTGTACTTATGAAACGAAAGGATGAAACGCCCTGGTGTTACTCTTCCCCTTTCCTCCATTTCTCCTGCGTGTGTGTGTGTGTGTGTGTGTGTGTGTGTGTGTGTGTGTGTGTGTGTGTGTGTGTGTGAAGGAGAGAAAGGGAAGAACGAGTCCTTGTCTGTGCCCTAATGAAGCCTCGGAGGTATTGAAGCACGGTGTGGGCAGTGACGACAGCACACACCTGGAGGTAGAGGAACTGTGTGTGTGTGTGTGTGTGTGTGTGTGTGTGTGGGTGTGTGGGGGGGGCACTTCTACTGTGGAAGTGTATCAGGGGAGAGAGAAGAATTCTTCAGAGTGGATGTATCAACAACTTGCCTCAGATTAGGAGGATTTGTGTCTAAGGCGAGGATTCGTTCTTCATTTTCCGCCCTTATACCACCGCGTGTGTGTGTGTGTTTACGGGGGGTGTGATGTTCAGCATTACAGGAAGGCTTTTTATTTAATCTACCCAGGATGCTGCAGGCTGCATAGGTAAACAGTGACTCCCCGGAGTGTGGCGTGTAAGAGCTGATCTATCTGCCTGTAAAAAATCCTGCATTATGAATGATGGGAAAACAAAGACGGAACGATCCTCTGTTTAGTCTGAGATTATTTCACGCAAACGATTACGGCTCAACTCCAGCGTCCTGAGGATTTACCATTCAGTAACCGATCTGTTCTCCTTCCTGCTTCCTCTATTGCAAAACGCTGTCTGTGTTCTACACACACACACACGCTCCCAGTGTTACCCATAGCCCCGCCCCTGTCCGAAAACAGCCACATGTTCCTCCGAACCCTGAGTCCAGCGTGTTATTCAGCTTCCACACTTGACCTGCTACCATATTCTCCGCATCACCTCGGCACTCCAGAAGCTCTTAAAGAAATAAAAATCATAAATGACGTGCAATTTTGAAAAATTGTTTCCATCGAACACCCTCCGTGAAGCGTCCGAGTCTAAGAAGCCGAGAGAACGTAGCGATTGAACGAAGCCCGTTTTTTTTTTTTTTTTTTTTTTTTTGCAATCAATGAGTAAAAAAAAACAGTCCTGCGGTGATTGATGCCGGATGCCAGGCCTGAATACGAATACTGTGTGAAAACACACCACGTCCCAGCGTCGTCTCGGTGTCACAGACTTGTGTGTTTCAGCTTTAGTAAGCGTATCCCGACTGGTCATTCTTACTGTACGTATTTCCGTGATGAACCCTCCCCTCATTTCTGCATGTTTTGCATCCAGAGAGTCTTGAGGAATAGTTCAGTCCAATATTTCTTTATTTCCACTCCAGTCGATGTACCCGAGCAGTTTCAGAGGAAAGAATGTTGTTCTTGTTCGTTAAGCCACACATTAAAAAAAAACAGGTGCAGATGATGAGAGATGGTCAGGTGAGTGATTAATATACTGCTGATGCTGAATGCTGAGTGGCCGGAACAGACGAGAGGGGAAATGAGGTCGCTGCTGAGGCTGTTACATAAACAACCAGATTATATATTGCATCTTTAGCTGCTTTGAAGGCTAACATTTGTTTCCATTTCTTTCATTTAATTTCACTCTCACTCATAGGGGGAAGTTGGGGCACAAGGCGGGGTACTAGCGATCCATCACAGGGCACAAACATGCGCGCACACACACACACACACACACACACACACACACTCGCATACTACAGCAATTTGGAAACACTAATTAACCTAATCTGCGTTAGGTTTTAGGACTGTGGGAGGAAACCCACCAAGCATGGCGAGAACATGCACCTGAGGTGGGAATCGAACCCAAACCTTGGAGGTGCACCCTGGAGTCCACTATGCCACTGTTTATTTTATTCACATTTAATTTTATTCAATATAAAAAAATAAAAAAAATGTGTGTGTGTGTGTGTGTGTGTGTGTGTGTGTGGGTCCATGTTTGTTGTCTTTTTCTTATGGTGTTTGTGGTATTTTATGTTATGTTTAAGTGCAGAATTTG
>JAOTRS010000008.1:14587037-14597381 GCA_028565755.1 Dinotopterus cunningtoni
TACTTGCCGGCCCCCCTCATACGGGTTGGGCCTTTCCTCGTACGGGAAAGCCCCCCACATTGGACAAACCCCCCCCCCCCCTCGACTGGATGACCTCCCATTCTGGGCAATACTCGTACTACATGACCACCACACTCTGGGCGACCTCCCATACTAGATAATCCTCATACTGGACTGACTACCCTACTGGCCATCCAAAACTTGACACACCTATGCATTGGCTACACATTGATATCCTGGTCATTAAAATGAATTATTACCTTTGATGAAACTGGGTTGAGAATTCAAACAGTGTAAAATAAAAAAAATAATAATAATTATCATGGATCCTGAAAGCCACTTCACTAACTGAAATGCAAAGCCAGAAACCAGTTACCACCCAAAGAGCAAAGTTCTGATTTTGAAATATCTTCATAGTAGGTCAAGTTGAAAATTTTAGTCTGTGACTGGAACCTTACTGTGTTTCCTCCTAACGAGTGTGATTTATTCTAAATGACTGCAAATTATGATTATATAAATTTTAGCCTGAAAGTGCGATTCAGGTTAATGATGTCGTTAATACGATCTATAGAAACATATATTTAGCATTCATTTTTCAACTAATCATTTGATCAGCACTCTTTTACAAATCTGACACCTTGTGATGCAGCGCTGCACATAGCCCCCCCGCCCCACCCACGAGTGTGTGCGTTTGTGCTGATCTCCTCCTCCGCTCCTCGAGGTGGAAGGCCCTGCTCTCCTCCTGCCATCTGTTCCCACACACACTCACCAGGTGCCCACCGCTGCGCTCTGATGATGTCACTTCTCCCACTTCGCTTGGCCCTGGTTAAGCATGAGCGTGTGTGTGGCTGTACGTGTGCCGCAGTGAGGCGTTGGGGTCTAATGGCACCTCTCCGGTGACCCCCACAGGGACGGGGCGGGGGATGGAGACCCCTGCCGCCCACCATCTGGGCATGTGTCAGGATGCACACACACACACACACACACACAGGAATCTTTGCCACTGCCACCGACTTTGCTGCTGTGATGTTCAGTTATTCATATATTCATATAGACATTGTATTCTCTTCCTGCTGGGCCTGGGATGAGCATAGTTCAGACGGAAGGAAGAGTGTGTGTATATGCAAAAGAAGATATGTGGCACTTCCTGTAAAGCACAAACAGAGTTGTGTGCCTGCAGTTTGTCTTTTATGTGTTATTTGCGAGTGCTGGCGCTAGAAGTAAACGCTCCCACACACAATAATCGTATCGGCGGCGGCTCAGCGGGTGTTGACACCTTCTTTTTCCTCAGGTTTTTTTCCCCAGCCTTATTTGGAGCACTGAGTGCTATCACAGGGAAACTGGAGTTAGTCTTTTTACTCTCCACGTCTCGTGGTTATAGCTGTGCATGCTTAAGCAGCATTATTTGTATGCTCGATTGTATCCATGATGGGCTAGTGCCGCTAACCGTTGCTATCCCAAAGTCAATCTTCTGGTTGATTTGTCTTGGAGGAAGCACGTTTGTCTTCCCTGGTAGCTAGCTGTTGTGCCGTAAGTAAGAGCTAGCTAGATTGTGAGTATTGGCAAATGACCAAAGTACAGTAAGTCCCCAACATATAAAGGAGTTCCGTTCTGAGAGCGGAAAGTCCGATTTGTTTGTTGGTAAGTCCAGTTAGTTTTTGGGATACTAGAACAATAGACTATACACAGTATGTTACAGCACAGTGTTCTTTAGAATCATGCCGATGGTTGAACATTTCATGTTAAAAGAATGAGCAATGTCTTCCATCTTTTCCCCCTGCTCCATTGTCTCAGTTGTTGTCCCTTTTGTCTCCATTATTATTGCTTGGCGTTTCTTAGCAGTACCAGCTTCTGGACATCCTGGGCTCCTACTGCACTTGCAGAGGATGCTCGCTGCATGCAAGTGACAATGTACGCCTGACATGTGATCTAACTTCTGCGATTGAACGTATCCTTCTACTTCTTCATGCTCGTGATTGGCTGTAGAGCCGTGATTGACGTGAAAGTGCCAAGTGCCTCCCATAACTCCCCTCTGAGATGAGAGAGCTTGGCCAAACAGCTCTCTTGAGGCCCCCGGCTGCGGGAGGCTACAGCTTCATGCGGGATTCAAACTTATCTCCAGATGATAGGGCGAGCTCGCACCCACGCAGGGTTAACATGTTCGTATCTTTAGAAGTTTGGAACTCAAATGTTTGTATGTAAAAAAAAAAAAAAAAAAAAATTTAATGTAGTAGAAAATGGGTTAAAAGTAGCAACTACAGAATAGAGCTACATTTCAGCCATCTTGGCTATGGACATTTAAATGAGTTATAATACCAGTCTAACACAACAGCGCTGACATTCATGGACATCTCCATACGATCGAGTCTTATGAAACCAAGCATTACCTTTGAGCAGCAGCAACATTTGCATTGTTTTGTTTTTTTTTGTGTGTAATTGAGGAAACATCCAACAAGCTGATCATACAAGCAGGAGAGCCACTCGCTCGCATTCGGCTCGGTTGAAGAAGAGCGAGCGTCTTATTTCCACGCCGGAGTGCTTGTGACACTTAAAAGGGATTACCCATGTTCTCCAAGACAAATGCTGCTGGAGACTCAAGCAGATGCGCAGTGTAGAGGGTTATTACAGTTTTAAGAGTGTGTACAATGTTTGAGGGTGGATTAGCTGACGCGTTTGAACAGAACAACGGGCGTGCGAAATTGAATCGGGAAAGTATGGCACGCGGATGTGTGAGGGTCTTCCGGATGGGGGGAATGTGGTACTGGTATGAATGATTCTACTGCAGGACTTACTGAAACTTGAAACTATTGTGATGGAATATTTAGAGCTGTAGTTTACTCTTCTGTTGGTTATGTGTGGGCTTAATGATAATCATGGTGGATGAGGTCGGGAAGGAGGAAGCAGGAGATGGAGAAAGTGGAGCTTAACCCTGTGCAAAACAAAATCAAACTTAGTGTCCTGCTGTTGAACCCAAGCAGCTCGTCCCAGGACAGAGTTTATATGGTAAACTTTGTTTAGCAGCCCAAAGACTTAGTAAAGAGTCACATAAACCACATCGAGGTTCTCTACAATTTTGCCATACGCTCATAGATGGCACTTGACCGCACCCCCTTCACCACATCGTGTACCATGGTGTTATTTATTTTTGGTGCCTGGTTTCTTACTAAAGTACTGTGTATTTTGTAGGCAAATAAGAAATGCGATCGCTCGTATCAAGGTTTTGTTCAGGATCATTTGGATGTGCCGATGACAGAATAATCCAACTTTAGCGTCCCCAAGGAAATGATTTTGTTTTTGGTTACTGTTGCGGCTTGGTGATCCGGATCAGACCGAATATAAAATGAAACCATGTGTATGAACATCTTGAGTTATTAGGTTGGTCAGAGTTCTCCTAAGGTGTACGTCTGTCTCGCTCCAGCTCCTTCACTAATACCCCAGTGCTCCAATGTGCTCCTGGGTAACCATAGTGACAGCCCATAATTGTCCTGAGCGGCCGTAATGCCGTGAACGCTGTCACACAGCGGTGTTTACTTTATGCCCACACACAAGCACACACACACACACACGCACACAAGCACACACTTCCACACTCAAAGCAAGAGGAAGAAAAAGACATAAAAGGAGTTCTTTTGAATGCCACAAAGGCTGGACTCTTGTATACGGTTTTTAATGGTCTGTTAGGATTAAGGAGTTTCAGACAGAGTGTATCTGCCTCTTCTTTTTCTTCTTCCCAGCTTCCATTTCTTTTCAAACCTGGTTCAAATTTCTCCCACAGCAAGCACGGAATCATAGGAAGCCTGTACTCAGTCCCATACACCCCCGGCCCGGATAGACCTTTCAGGAAGCCGCATGTATTAATTTCCTGTAATATCTGTAGGCTTTAAAACAGCCTTTTTTTTCGTGGCATGTCCAGACAGGCAGCGCCACAAGCTCACTGTCCCTTGATTTAGAAAAAAATTGAGAAAGTTAAGTTTGTACAAGTGTAGGAGAAAGTGTCTGTTTCTCTGCCAGTTATTATTTTTCACCTCCTCGCTCGATCTTCTAGCTGCTTGACCAGACGCTTTCTCCAGACCAGAACCTTGTGCGAGTGTGGGAGTCTGCGAGTCTGCTCTCGCACTCCTTCGGACAGTGATAAAGCAGGATTTAGTGCTGTTCTGTCAGTAATAGCTAGCTCGAATCGACACTTAGGGACAGTTTACGTCGCTGTCTGGGCCGTGTGTGTGAGCGAGAGAGCGATGGCGCCCTGCCAGCGCCTTCTCACTGACTTTAATAAACCACTCTCCTCCAGGAACAGGACACCTCGACCTGTTTGCCAGGGAAGTTAACGAACAGGAAGACTGGCGCTCTCCCACTGAGCAAAGGCACAAGCAGCGTGAACACCGGAGCCTGCCATTGACACACTGGCCATTTTCAAGGACTTCTCGCTGACATTTCTAGAGCAGAGATAACCTATGCGCAAATGACATGCAGTTCACATTTTAAACTTTAATCGCATGGCATCGCATCGTTAAGCCTGTTCAACTTTCTCTTCGTGATCCTTCAGAATCCCTCGACTCTGGTGTGATATGTATTATTCAACACGATTTCCATACAATTACGTTTATTAATCGATAGATAAATAGACAGCGGTGAAATGAGGGCCAGAGGCACGTCGGCTGCTCCGATGAGATCTCTTCTGACATTTCGTATTACCTTCGTCGGCCACGTGGACCGAACCCAGGGGCTCGTTAGTGCATGCGACCATACGAACTACCAGAGCTGCTGATTGCTACATCTTGAACAAACCGAATTTGTAAAAAGTTACAAAATGAGATCCGAGTGTCCTCTCTTGGCTTAAAACGAACCTACCTGTGTCAGATAAATTTGATCATTGCTACGGCAACAGCGGACCTTTTTGCATAAACAGGAGTATGAGTTTTTACGAAAATGACTAGGAAATAGCAAGCGCCAGGACTGGAGCGGCGGCGAGACGCGTTAGACTCTCTGCTCTGCTGATGAGCAAACGGCTGTGAAAAAACCTTGATGGGTAGAAACAAACGGTGTGTGAGTGATGGAGGAGATCCAGAGTCAACACAGGTAACACACACCCTGTAATTATTTCAATCACACTACGGTCTGCATGCCTGCGCTCTGGGAAAAAAAAAAAATTGTGAAAACAAGCTGAACTGAAAGTAAGGAAGATCCGTAGTGACAGTGGCAGTGACAGCTGACTGTTTACGCCACAATTACCAAGCTGTGGCTCAATCAAAGCGATACACTACTTCTGCGACAATTATGCAAAAGAAGTGTAATGTGTGTTTTTCTTTTTCTTTCCTTTTTTTAAAAATTTGATTTCCCCTGCAACAGTTCTGAATGAAGATGAACGCCGTTATAGATTATTCAATTCGCACAAGGATGTCTTTACGTGAGCGCGTCTTCACATAAAGACTTCGATTCGAGTCCTCGTCCTTGTGTCCTGACAGAGATACTACGGAGACGTTGCCATAATTGATGTAATACTCAACCAGAAACAATAAGGTATAACATCTAATCACATTAAGTAGTCGTCACAGAGCTGTAATTAAACTGCTGGAGACAAGTGATTACCAAGTCTGATAGACATGTTGGAAATATAATTGCGACATTATGCAAATACTAATATCCCCTGCCTTTAATTGCTGGGTTTAATTCTGATATTTACTGCCACCGTCTCCATTCCATCATGGCAGTGAACCTATGTGTGTTATGGAGACACGAGCATGTCTTCTTTCTTAGTCAGCTGTGAGTAGTGCTATGCTTGGCAATCAGGTTTCTTCCGGTTAAACACCAGTACTGGATGTCTGAGGTCACTGTTTAGATGGTCTGTGTTGTTTAATCCTGGTGTCAAGGTTAAAAGAACGCTGCATCAGGTAGTCCTCACTGCAGAACCAAAATCCAAGCGCTGGACCTGTCCCAATTCCTTCTGAAACACTTAGCAAAACAATCACCATCCAGAGACATACTGTGTCCAGTCGTCTCCTCTCGACAGGATTTTTGGTTCAGGTAGGAGGAGCCGGAGCTGGTTTGACTCCACCCCCTGGACTGTTGGCACATTACCAGTAAACTTAGATGGTCAAGCAAAGGCATCCCTCCCTCCCTCTCTCCCTCTTTGTCTTTCTCTTTTTAATTTCTCCTCTGTCTTTGCTAAGGGAACCCCCCTGGACCTCCGGACCTCTAGAACAGCATGACCCTGAGCGAGCGCTCTGTTTATTTATGGCTCTCGGGTTTTTCATTGAGTTTTAGTGTCCCATAATGGAGCAGTTTCCAAAAACAGCTGTCAGAATTGAAATATGAATATTTCATGCCATGCCAGCTGGAGCGTTTAGTGGCGATCAATAAAGGGCACGGATCTCGGCGGGAAATGTATTTTTCTCAGCGTGATCTCTACGTTTATTTTTTTCAGCTTCTGCCCTAATTAATTTATCCTCCTCACCCACAGAGCCCATTTCTCTCAGCGTGCCTGCCACCTCGCCACTGCACTTTCGCAGGGGTCTGTCTCTCAGTGACCCCCGCTCGCTTTTTAAGGACCCTCACTGGTAACTGGAGTTTTTGGTTCGAAAGACAAAGTTGTCGACTTGGGTCATTTGTTGAGAGGAAAAAAAAGTTCATTGATCGATCAGTTGTCTAAGTTGTATTCACTACAACTTGGCGTCTCAGTGCTACGGCGGGTGCCTAGATGCTCGCGGGGCACAGCGTGTCATCTCCCATGATGCTCCTCTGTTGCCCCTGCTGCTCTGATGAAGAAGGTCCAGCAGCGAAGTTTGATTGGATGCACACGGGGGTTTCAATCAAGCAGATTCTTTCTCAATCTGCTGTTAAAGCTGGACAGGCGGAACTCAGCAGACGCTCAGCGGCCTCCTCCTGCAGGCGTGAAAAGAGGTGACAGAACCGGAGTCTCGCACACATACACTTACGCACGTACACACAAATACCCACACGAGTAAAATGCCACAAAGCGGTGGTGTTGGTTCGTTTTTTTTTTCCCCCAAGAAAAATCACTTAGGTGTGTTATTTACTGACCCATTTCTGTTTACACCATTGTAGACTCTCAAGTTGCTTTTAGAGCATGTGCGAGTGCGGTGCTACGTAAATCCACAGCAGTTCAGCCCTCTTGTGAGGCCGCCTTTCAAGAGAAGGGCTAATTGATTTTTATCACCAGATTGCTCATCTTATTAAAAGGCCTAATCGGCGTGCATGGCCACTGACTACAACCGGAGCACAGTATTTATTCTCCTAATGCTCTTACCTCACCAGGAAAAGCAATTACTGCCCGCGCCCAGACGCAGCCTTCTAATGGAGATTAGGAATCCATCATTGGGCTCAACGCCGCTTTTTGAGTAATCCCGGTCATGGCCCGCCGAACCTTACAAAACAAGCAACGGTTCGCTTCCGTCATCAGTCTGCATGGGAAGAGCGATGGATTGTGGGGGTTGGAGTTCAGAAAGAGCAGACTGAAATCTCAGCGCTTTGTTTTCACGGCTCAGATGGCAGCATCGATCGCTAAAGCCTTGCGTGAAAGAAGAATAGAAAGCAGGCACACACGATTTTCATGGTCGAGAAAGATCTTCGGCCCAATCCGTTGGGTATTAGGTGCAGAGCTCGTGCAATTAGACTCCGAGATTTGCTGGGATATTGGTTAAGAGCTCAGTCAGGTTTGCAGACATCTTAATGCAACCTAATAGAAGTGTAAAGATTTCCCAGAAGCTCAGGGAGGATTTTCACCTGCGGTGCACATCGGTGTTGTGCTGGCCAGGCGTGGAGCTAATCTTTCTGTTTTAGTGCAAGTTGACTGAAGCAGGTGTCACCAACTGGTGGAAGCAGAACCAGTTAAAGTACAACAGAGGATTGAATGGGAGAATAACACTGGCACAGAACCCATAAACACCGGGGTGGCGGGAACAGCCAGTAATTAAAAAAAACATGATTGGGCCTGAAACAGATCTTCTGTGGCTTGTTGCGACAAATCCCAAGCATTTATTTAAATTATTTCCTTTTAGGCAGGAATAGAAAGAAAGATGAAGAAATGTGCTCTATTTTCTCCTGTCTGTCTCATTCATTTTCTCTACCGCTTATTCTGTACAAGGTCACGGGGGCGGGGTCTGAAGCCAATCCCAGGGGACTTAGGGGGGGCGGGGCAGTTCATCACAGGGCACAAGCATACACTTATACACGACCAATTTGGATATATCAGTTAGCCTAATGTGCATGTTTTTGGACTCTGTGAGGAAAAAAAAAAAAGGGAGAACATGCAAACTCCACAAACACAGACCTAAAAATAGGACTCGAACCTAAAGCCCATGATTTGCTTCAGTTTTCTTCTTTCTGTTTTGATTAATGAAGTTGGAAAAGCTTGATGATGCAAACAGAGGTTTTAAAGACTTTTAAAGAATTGTGTTTGGTTTTAAATTTTTACATCAGATCTTCTTAATTCTTAATTAATAGCCATGAATTACTAATTTTACTAACATTTCAGGAACGTAAGTCACTGTTCGCTCTTGTTAAGTGGATCTTTCATCCATAAAACTGGACTTCTGGTCAAATGAAAAAGGGCTCCTAAGCTATAAAATCTGAGCAAAGCAGATGCAGTGATGAGGCTGATGGCCAGGTATGTGTCGATGAGACCGAGTGAGAAAGAAACAGAGACTGGAATGACTAGGTATATTACAGTTGACAATTCTCTTGCACTTTTTATCCCTCTCTTCTCCTGTTTTGCGACTGATCCCGGATGATCAAAGCCTCCGTCTGGGCCTCTTTGAAATATGTGAATCAATTGTAGTTAAGGAAAAAAAAACCACACGCTTACTTTCATTAAAGGTTATAATTTCCAGCAATATGCAAAGAAGAATGGAATGGTAGGAACATTGCATCTTTTTTTTTCCCTGCCACCACTCATGGCTGTTTACCCTATTTATATCCTGCATACTTGCTTATTGCTCGCTTTTCTTCAAACAGGCAAGCTTTCAATCCATTAAACGGTCTGAGAACGGGAACGTAATTATTCAATGCTCCATCCGGCTGCTTCTGCTTCGAGCTCGGTGTCTTTTCTAGCTCATGCCTGTTTACCATAACTCATGAAATATTTTCGGTTTCTTGGGTTAGTCTGAGCACCCAAGGAGATCCACTGAGCCCTGATCAAGAACGCTCCTCTTGGATGAGGTGAAGATTAGAAAAGAAGGATTGCCAAGCCCGGATATAACACCACTGAGTGTTGCTTTCGGTTTTAGCTTTAAGCTCGGCTTGTGCGTGGGATTGCTAGGTAAAGACTAGAATATCTTGCATCTAGTTTTGCACCTATGCACAGTTACAGTTTCTTTCCTTCCTCTGTACTGATTGTGAATGGTGCACCACAGGGCAAGTGGGTGGGGGATGAAGCAAGGGGAAATCCTGTGCTGTTAAACACAGCTAAAATGATTGACCAAACAGCCATCGTTGATCACAGGAACGAGAGCAGACTCACCTGGAGCTTTCAGACTGGTACAGACTTGACGAGACTAGAGATGAATGTCTAGATAAAGTTGCGTATGTTTTGAAACGCGATGAAACTCCCTGGGCCTTTCATAACTCGACAAATCTCTGAGAGGAGGAATGATGGGGTGTACAAAGCCATGCTGTTAAAAGTGTCACACTGCGGTTTAAAGAAAAAAAAACTGAAGAAAGAAATGCAAAACATAGTGCTCTTAGAAGAGGTCGAAAGAGGTGGAACCAAGTGGCTTGAGCGCTGTAGTATCTGAAAATCAGTGTGAAGTGGCGAGATGATGACAGCGTTTAGCCAGATGACTCATGGCCTGTGGTTTGTGGTTACAGTATGCGGTGAGCTGGCTGTTAGCCCTGGTGGTTTTAGAGTCCGCTACACACCAGCTTCTTCGATGACACCTCATCCATGAGTGGCACTGGGCAGATTTAACACATGGCATATGGTTTTGCTCAACCCAACCGCCGCCTCAACCGCCTGAGACGCGCAGAATGCGCAATTTCAAATCCAGACCACGGTTCACATGCTGTTTCATTAAGCAGTAGCTCTACAACGACGCCCCATTGCTCGCCATTACCGAAACGACTTTTCTTTTTCCAATTAGTTGATAAGATGCGTTTTCCTTCGGTTTTCTCCCTGAGCTTTTCTGACGGGCACCATCTCTCTCGGATTCCGGCAGGGGGTTAATTGAGTCACAGCGGCAATCAGACCTTCTGAAACTCACCGCGACTGAAAGTTTTCCTGTCACCTTGAAATCCCCCAGTCGTAGGGGAAGCACAGGAAAAATCCCTCTGAGTATTGACGGGGCAAAAGGAGGTCTGACGAGGGCCTGTTCCTGTTCACGGGGTGGGGGG
>JAOTRS010000008.1:14599788-14613140 GCA_028565755.1 Dinotopterus cunningtoni
CTCTCTCTCTCACACACACACACACACACACACACACACACACACACACACACACACACACACACACACACACTCTCGATTTTCCCAAAGTGTTCTTTAAGGGTTTGGAGGCCACATCACAATTAACACTAATTCTTAAATTTTTTTTCTCCTTTTCCTTCTTTTTTCTTTTGTTGTTTTCTTTTTTTATTCTTTTTAACTTTCTTCCATTTTCTTTTTAATTTCATCCGTCCACGCATTTAATTATTTACAGCATGACTTAATTTTCTTTACTGTACTTTCCTTTTCAATTCTTTCTGTATAATTGTAAAATTTTTTTTGTTTTTTTTTTCTCTTTATGCCCGCTTTCTCATTAACGTCCCTGATTTATCCGCACCGGAGGCCCAAAATGCTTTTTTTCGATCCTTCGAAAGGATGCTGTCTAAAAGCAGAGAGTAACGAAAGTGGGCGAGATGTGAAGATTCACTGCCACACACACACACATGCTCACCTCACTCTAGTACGTACATTTCAATGAGGAAGTCTCTTTAACTAAAAAAAAAGGAGGCTTCCAACAGAGCAGCACTGAAGTTTGATGGCTGTAAGTGTTCGTCTTTGGTTCGAGCAAATACACGTCTGGGGAAACTCGAACTTGAAAAAAGATCAGCTACGAAAAGAGACTTTCGTCAAATCTTTGACAGCCCACCCAAAGTTTAGCCGTAGGTACACCTTTTTCTTCTTCTTCTTTTTTTTTCTGCTTGCTTGTATTCTATGTGGAGCTGAGTAATTCCCGGGCACGGTTGACATCACCGTTGGTGAGTCAGTGACCGCTGCTTGATTAAGAGAGGATGTGTAGAATGTTTCCATATGTCCATGGGAAGGCCAGCGCTGCATGCCATGTGAGCTGCTTGTATACGTGTACAATTGCGCTCCCTTGCCTGCTGCCTGAGGGAGACGCCTGTCTGTGTCGAGGTTATCTTTTTTCACTGAGGAACTGGCAGGTAATCACCTCTTCTGACAGATAGAGAAAGGAGCGGACAAGACGGAACAGCCACGTCTACGCCAGTGTCCTATGAGTCACGGTAACCATGAGGTCCCCAATCCCAAGCTGCTGGATTAAACCGAGGCTTAGTCTGTCCTCTACATCCCAGCCTTCTACAGTCTTTCTTGAGCAAATAAAACTCGTCCCTCCATGAGCTGAATAAGTTTCAGTTTTTTTTTTTTTTTTAATGATTCTTTCTCTTGCTGCAGCCTTTAATCTCACCCCAGTCGCGCCGTAGTGGCCTCCGAGAAACCATTGCGGATGTGTTTCAACAGCAAGCGCCCTGTATAATTTCAATAAGAGGTAAAGACTGCGAGAGGGAAAAGAGTTACCTTTCAAGTGTACAGCTTGTCAGGTGGAAACAGATCAGCAGTTATTAGTCGAACATCTCATTAATCGAGCTCGGAGATGATGCTAAACGCGCCTGTCGGCAGTTTGTGTCTGGGAGCCGAGAGGTAGAGGAGGGGCGGGGTGATTTACAGCGAGACAGGCTGTCGCGTTGATTCTGCACTGTTCGCAGGGTGTCACGAGCTCGTCTGGCTGCCTCCCGAGATGGCAGCGTACACGAAAGACAGCGAGAGAACGATGTGCTATTCTCCATAGAAGCATTTTTTATTTATTTATTTTTTTTTACGGTGACCCAGTGTGCTGTGACTGAATGATGCCGAAGCTATCCAGCCGAGCCTCAATTTGAGGCTCGATTGCCACAGGGCAATGCCAAGGGCAGTTTCTCCCCGTTACAATCCTAATGGAGAGGCTTGAAAATCGCTCGCTGCAAATGGACCACCATCAACGCGGCCATGAATGAATGGTCCGTTATTTCTAGCAAATGTCAATGACTTGTATATTTGCCCTTTTGGTCACCCGGGACTGATTTTCCTTATTCCTGCATGTGAGACACAGAGTTTTTTTTTTTTTTTTTTTTTTTTGTCAGTTTGAGGTCCTGTTCGTTTTCCTATTTGCCTCCACAGGCCAGATGTTAGCAGCCCACTAGCTCTTGGCTAAGAGGGCGTGTGATTGCTTCTCAAGTGAGGAACCACAGAGCAAATGATTGGCAGCGCTCTTGGTGTACATGCTGGACTCCCCACCGGGTCTGGTCTCCTGGAGTTGGCACTGCAGTCACAGCCCTCCTGCTGAGATGCAGAGTTCAGTGTTCCCTGATTGCATGTGCCAGGCAAAACTTCAGCATGTTAGGCCTCTAATGAGCCACGACGTCAGGGTTCAGTCATCACCGCTTCCACCTACACATTCAGATTGTCTTTGTGTCTTTGAATTTGGTAAATTTACCTACACACTGATAATCAGTCTGAAACGTTGATGTGTCTGAGGTGGTTATAAAGGAGAGCTTCCTTTCGTATCTTATCAGAAAAACCTGTTTCTAGGCCTTTCTGTGTTTCTAACTCGCTTTGGAAACAACAGCGACACTGACAAGGCCGAGACGCGTCTCCTCAGTTGTCATCCACCAGGACCGGCCTAATGTCGTCATGGTAATTGAGGGCGAGGGAGGGAGATGTGTGGGACGCAGGTGACTTTTCAGAGTGCTGCCAGGGACAGCCTGGGTCCTTGTGAAGGAACGACAGGCTTTGGCAGGCAGGCTTGATGAATTACCCGCTTATCTGGTGCAGAACAGAGAGGCGTTCTGCGCAGCATGGACCGAGCAACTTGCATATCTGTGTAGTGAACACCTCACTGATGACAAACACGTACGTTCATCGGCTTGTAGCAGATTGTACCCAGATTGAGACTGGAGCTATACACATACTCATTGAGGAACACACACACACACACAGTTGTCTTATTGCTGTGCTTTCTTTTAATTCTCAATTATTCAGCTATTTGCAACTACAGTATTGATTTTGTGATGTCCTAGGTCACGGTACACTTTCCTGCAATAATGTTAGTATCACAATCTTATTCAGGAGTCTAGTTTCATGCAACACACTCTGTATGATATAAATGTTTTTAAGAATCGTGATTTGACATTTTTGTTGCCGGTCCTCACAACTGATGTTCTCTAAAAGCCACAAGGGTGCTGTTTAAAAGAGATCATGACTACATTTGCACTGAAACTCCACAGGAGTCCAAATAGCCGTACTCGGCCTCCCATGAATTAGTGTTTAGCGGTTAGTCTTTTTTCTTTTTTTTGACTCCTCCTCTAATCGACTTTGTTTTCTTTTTATCTCGCTGCATTCTGTATAAGCATGTTTGGCTCTTGGCATGTGGCCATGAACAGAGATGGGGTCTAATTGGAATCCAGGGGTTTAAGAAGGACCCCCTCTAATCCACTTCACTATCACTCCCCCATCCAGAATTCCGATTCTCAGATAACAGCAACAGATGTGTGTTTGATCGTGAAACAGACCTCGGAGCCTACCAGGCTCCTTCATGTTCTACACACCTGCAGAAATAAAAAGCTGATCCTCAGAGGTGTACATTAGGTCCGTTTCAGTTTTATTACGAATACACTTATGGAGAAATCTCTGACAGGGTTCAGACGAGTACAGGATTGGCGCAATCATTTCAGGATGGATGGCTTTGTAAATACAAGACGATGCAATCCCAAATCTAGCACGCAGAGATATTGTGTCCTGCTCTGTGTAATTTGGGTCTGAGGGCAGATGGGCCATTTTATCTGGGAGCATTTTTAGCGGAAGCCATACAGCAGCCATCAGCTGTGAAATAGAGTGAAACAGGAAGACGCCACGGGACGCAGCTTACAATCCTGAAAATTCCGACTTGGTGTTTCAAAAAGCTCAGGGCCAAATTTGTCACTGCTCTGAAAGAAAAAGAGGAGGAAAGAAAAGAGCAGAAAATGTGCCCTTTGGATACGGTTTGCTTTGTTGGCTTAGCATCCTTTTGTTTTACCCAGACAGCTAGACAAACAGCCGACAGACAGACAGACAGATAGATGGATAGATAGATAGAGACTCATATTCTTGGCTCTCCACATACCACAATCCCACCTTACTTTTCACGGCCCACGTGCTCCGCCATTGTTCTGCTTTGGAGCGCCAAGCGAGCGGCATCACTCAAGTATATTATCCCGAAACCATTACTGTCTCGCGGATCGCTTCTCTGAGCCATATTAAAGACTCCCCAGACAAAACTGCCTGTCATGTTAATCCAAGCTTTAATAAATAGGGGCCCGTGTTACTGTATTCAAATTGGAGCCTCCTGCGTTCGGGATGACAGAGAGGGACGAGCTATCAAAAGTGACTCGCACTGCAAAGAGGGAATGCTGGGGAATAATGAAGAAAGGTTTGACTGGCATTTATTCATTTCTATTGTGATGGAAAATGTCATATTATTGATACGGCCTTTGAAAGAGATTAAGGCTTAATCTGAGGGAAAACACCGGCGACGAGTGCTTGGGGGAGGGAGGTGGCAGTGTAGGGGGGGTGCGCTTCGCAGACGTAATTGAATTTGTCGCTTCTTTGCTTAAGTAAGCCTTTAATGCATTATATCCACATTGCGAGGTTGACAGATATCTCAGTCGAGAGGCCCCAAAAGGGAGTCGGTTTGATTATTTTAACCGTCATTAGACCCCCACCGGATGCTATTTTAAATAAAACTGATTCCAATGACAGGATGCGTTTAGTACGCCCTCTCTACGGGGTGCTCGGATAAAATCGCGTAGCATCATTCGGTTGATGGCGTAAGCAGTAAGAAGGCAATCGCGTGCAGCTTTCGGGTCAGAGTGATTTTCCTAAGAATGCCAACGGCATTAAATCCGAAACCCTCCACTTGGCTATCGCATCAAATCCCCATCTGAGGGGGGAGAAAAAAGTGAGAGAAGGAGAAAGTGAGAAAAGATGCGATTACTTTTTCCATTACATAGAAAATGACACTGCTCTCAAACTCGCTTTCTCCCTCGCCTGCCTCTTTGGTTAGCTATCGATCGCCGGCGGGAGTGGAGATCGGGTTTAACTGGCATCTCTGCTGCGGGAGACGGATGGGTCCGGATGCTTCGGGCCAGACTCTAAGAAAAATAAAACCGTAGAGCGACAGTGCTGTTTTTTTTTTTTCCTTTTAAATGAAAACTGACACATTTCTATTCGCTTTAAATGGGAGCGATTGTGCGCATGGCGGTGTCAGGAGGAACTTATTTACATAGCAATTAGCAGATTTAATAAGCACTTTTTCTGTTGATTAACGTAATTAGCATATACATAAACGGCTCTGTCGGGGAGGGTGGAGGAACGGAATGGATATGGTGCTGGTGATGGAAAGAGTTGGCAGGGAAAAAAAAAAGAGCCGCAGTAATGGATTGCTTGGGAAAAGAATAATGGTGATTACTTGGCCCAAAAAAAAAGACGAGGGCATCACTTTAAGAAAGCCATGTTTACGGATCTGTCTTAGTCGCGTGGATTTCAATTACCTCTAATGCTAGAAACCGTATTTCTGCATTTGCAGTACAGTGAGTGGGAGGAATGGATTGTGGGTAAGAAAGAAAGAGCAAGAGAGTGGAGAGAGTGCATGTCTCTGAGGCGTTCTCCTTCCTGACAAAAAGCCGAGCCTCTCTGTAGAGTGTGGCAGAGATGGATACTACATTAAAGCCCTATTAATAAAACTCAGCTGTAGTAGACAGTCCCCGTCAGTGATTTCACACACACATACACACCCAAAGGTTGCATTGGTGCCTTGTGGTCAGTGTGCACATATACACACTTCTACCTTATTTATAAACTCTAGTTGTGCAGTCAGGGACTCGGCTAATCGTGCCGTCCCCATGACTCGCTCCGACCTCCACGTGTCCCTTTATCTTGTTCCGTCTTGCTGAATGTACCCCAGTCTCCACCTCTACCTCCCCATGTCACGTTCTCAACCGTCACGCCTGACATACGAAGGCCGCTTTTAGAATATGCATCAGCTCGTCCGTATTCTGGTTGGTAGCGGCACCGCACGGCTCATGAATATTAACGGAGGACAGATTTGAGGAATCGCAGTCGTCGGTAGCCTCTGTCGCCCGGAGCGAGGTTCTGAATTGTGACTCAGTCGCAGCGCTCAGACAGCAAAACAAATATCAAAAGATTTGTGCGTGCCGTTAGATGTCGAATATGTCTGAATAAATGAATGCAAATCAAAGCCTTTTTTTTCCCTTCTCTTTTTTTTTTTTTTTTATTTGTGTATTTCGAGGTTTTGGTGATCTTTTGTTGTAAAGCGTGTTATAAGGAACCGGTGAACGTCTCGCCGATGCTTTCTTTCTTTATTCTTGGAGCCGAGCCTTTAGTTGTAATCGCTGCTTGAGTGGAAGAAGGACAGGTTTGATGCATAGATTCAGTGGAAGGTGATGTAAATCTCAGACCACAGAGCTTTGACTCTTCTTAGGATTTAATTGTAAGTGCAAATCATCTGGAGCACTCCCGACAGTGCGTGAGCCAGCAGCTCGAAAAGTTCTCAAAGGAAATATGTGACACCAGTTTGCAGTGGGAAAATGTCGGGTGAGAAACGATACTTCCAGGACGCAGTCGACCCTAAGAATCTGGAAAGCTTTAAGGTCCTTGTTTTATACAAAGATATTTAATGGAGTTCATTAGACTTCCTTCGCCAACTGGTTGGTGGTTGTAGCCTTGATTGGGGAGTGCTCTAATGATGGTTAAGAACTGGCTACGACTAAATTAGGGAGAAAATCCAGGGGAAAAAAATCCATTCATTCATTCATCTTGTATAGCACGTATCCTGTGGAAAGGGTCAAGTGGGCCTGGGGCCTATTGCAGGAGACTCGTGGCAGGGTACGTTATAGAGAGGGTGCACACACACACACACACAACGGGCAATTTAGGGACAGGAATTTGCCTAATCTGCATGTCCTTGACTGTCGAGGAAAACCAGAGTACCTGGAGGAAACTTACCACGCATGGGGAGAACACAGGCCTGAAGCGGGAATCGAACCCCGACCCTGGAGGCCTGAGGCCACAGTGCTAACCACTACGCCACCGCACCGCCTCCTCAGCCAGTTACGTTATCTTTCCAGCATATAATGCACTGTAGCTTTCAACTGTTTTATCATAATACCTTTCATCAATCTTCACATTGAGTTGAATTATTATTGTTTGTAAGGTAAGTTAAAGCAAGGTAACCGTGATTAAGGTGCTCGTGGACTAATGCGAAACCTTAAGCAATTTTAAAGGAAAGAATGTCGTGTTGTGTTTAGTTTTTACCCTTAACACGACAAAACCGTAATAGTCGTAATGTAATGTAGATGATCTGCTCATTCTTCACTGCGTAGGTTCTTGGTTCTACATAGTGCTGATGTTTTTGTCCTAGGTGTGTAGTTTCAAATTCTGGCCTTTCACAACATGTGCATTGAGATTGTGCTCTACTCTCAGCGTGTGTATGTGTGAGAGTGAGGGAGAAAAAAATCAAACAAAAACACATTCCTCTCTGTTTAATGCCCCACTGTGAGCCCTGGCTCTCTGTGTTAATATCTCATTCAGTCGGGGCAGAGTGAGGCAGTTACACAGCTTGAAGTGACACGTTGTATAACAAACGAATGAATGCTCATATCAGAGATAGGAAGAAGGAAGAAAAAACAAAACAAAACAACGACCTGCTTCTAAAAAGGACTGTTTATTCATCCTTGGGTAACACCGCAACACCCCCCGCCCCACCACACCCCCGTCGAGCCTTACAGGCCGCTCGTTTCGACTTGGGATTGGCAAAGGGAGCCCATTGAACGGCTCCATCAGATAGCGTCAGGCTTTGTGTAAAACAAGCACCTTAAAGCTATCCACCTAATCACAGAGAAACCAGCTTCTTAGGGTCGACTGCGTCCTGGGAGTATCGCTTCCCACCCTCCGACGTTTTCCCACTGCGAACGGGAGAACAGAGGCTTGGCTAACCACGCCTCCTCCAGCGCCTCTCCGAACACTAAGCGTCCCTTTGAGTGCGAGTGAAACCGAACCTGCTTCGCTGGAGGATCTTTTATGTGCTCTCGGCTCACTCACCATGTGCACAGAGCTGCGTTTGATTCTTATCTCTCCTTTCTACTGAAGGCCCTTTTTCCCCCCTCCTCGCACATTATTCTCCGGGCTTCGAGCATGGGAACGTCGAGTAAACGAAGGATCTGTTCATTTTCTCTCGCTCTATCTTTCTCCAGTCACTCCTCAAAGGTGTTTTATTGCCGTGACAAATAATAGTGCATCTGTCTGGAAGTTTGTGTTTAGGAGACCTGAAGAGCAATAAATAGGAATTATTTATTTTTTTTAATTTAGTGGAGAGTTTGGAATGGTGTCAGGAAATATTTAAGCTTTACACATGAGCGACTGACTTATTTCAGTTATTTCATATTTGTGGGAAAATTATGTTTTCTTAACCGGCAAAGACTGGAAGAAAGAAGATGCGGATAAATATTCAGAGACATTGGAAGTTTTAAGATGAGAAGAAAATAAGATTATTCAGATGTTTTGGGTGACGTTCAAATCGCAAGTCACATTTCTCAATTCTCATTTTTTGGTCAGATCGGATTTGCATGTCATACTGTAACTTCAAGTGACTTTTATCTGAAGCTAATGTGAACGGACATGTCCTCTGAAACGGCACGCATGTGCACACTTAGATACGTCTTTTTTTGCGCAATCTGGATTAAAACATCATATTTGTGCGAGTGCTCATTCATTTCAACCGATTTTAGCAAAAATCTGTTTGGGGTTTTGCTCTGGAGGACGGTGAGCGGTTAGTCAGCTGTATTTGTTGAGGTCTAGAAGAAGGAAGAAAGCCAGACGCCTCACTTTAGCTGTTTTATCAGCTGTTGCTTGCACTGCTATGAAATCCGCACGCTGAAAATGCTGACAAAAGGCGAAAGGTCACGCGAATTCCGATCTGCCCTTTCTCATTTAAGTCACATGATCACGAAATGAATATATAACCGATCTAGGACTACATAGGAAGATGACTCAGATCAGCTCAGTGTCACATTAAGGGGGAAAAAAAATCTGAATTGAGTCACTTCAGGCTGATAATGTGAACATAGCCTTAGACAGCACCAGAAAGAGTGGTACTCTTTTCTTATTTCTTGCATGGTACCATTAAGAATAAAAGTATGTACGTATCATAGGACTAGGGCTTTCAGAACAAAGGTAATCCATTGGTCTTTAAAGGGGACCTATTACACAAAATTTACTTTTTAGTCATTTATAGACATTAGATTTGTTTCCTGTGTGTGTACAAATAAAAGCTTGAGGAGATTTTTTTTACTTGTTCTATATTTCTATATGACAAAGTTTTTCCCCTGTTGTGACCTCATATAAGAGAGTCCCCTCCCTCGGGTTGTTACTCAGGTTTTCTGTTCTCTGGAGGGGCGTGGCTTGTCAGGAGCTCATTTACGTAGACACCGGAGGAGGAGGAGGAGGAGTGGAATTCAGGGAGTTTGAGGCGTCAGTATTTGAGCGGTATTTCAGCTGGAGCATTAACACACACATGTACAGTATATTGGGCGAGCTCTGAGACCTGTGTTAACTGGTTAAAGAAACAGGCAGATATGGGACCTTTGAGGTAAATCTCACTATATAACACTGTATTCATGTTTCCAAGTAAAAGATTCACACTAAAGGTATGGAACTGTGTGTACAGTATGTATCTGGAGAGCTGAGCAAAGTTAATGATTTTACTCAAGATCCAAAAATGTTCCCTGGCGGTCCTGGGATTTGAACTAGCTGTCCCTCATATAGCTGCTAGCAGACGAGAAAGCACTGCACAGCACTTCTCGTTTTCCCTAATTGGTACGGTAATTTCTCAATATTTGGAGGAATGCTGAAATTCATCAGTTATTTTGTGTTTTTCAGTGGTGCAGCTCGCTTTTTTGTGTTGTTGTTGTTGCATCATTGGGAGGTTGATTCCTGACAATGCCACATCATCCATGACCCAGGACAGCATAATTGGCCCTGCTGTCTAGGTGGAAAGGCTGGCATTACTCTTTTTTTCCCCCCTCTCTTTAGCCATTTTCAGGCTTGTGTTAGTTCAGATATACCAAACCCAGAGTGCTCGCTCAATGGTGTGAGAGGTGGACGAGTACATTGGGAAAAGAGTTTTAAAAAAAATAAAAAAGCAGAGTTCGTACTTGATCATCAGAGTGCTTCTCTGTGTTTCATCATCCTCCATGCTGCCACGGTGTGCTGACTTTTTATGACCAGCCGATGTTTCATTTTACTTTGTAATGTTGTTTGAGTTCCAATCAGCGCTGGAGCTTTGTTTCAGGTGGGTTGTAATTTGGCCGTTTTCAGAACCACTGAGCTGTTAGGGAGCCCGAACCATGCAGCCTGGCTGAGTGCTGTATTATTTGCGTACTTCACACCAAGCTGTATAATGATATATTTTCTTTTCTTGGCTTTGGCAACATTGTAGCTCAAAAATCATGCCAGTAAGGCACGACACCCACCCGAATCAAGTTGGAAGTGTTTCTGGAATTTGATTGGTTTTGTAACACACTTCTAACCGCTGGGATTAAAATCACCTCCTCCGTGTCTGAGGCCACGGTTCGCTGCTGGAAAAGAATGGCATGCTGGGGTCAGGTGACGGGAGAGACCTCGCCAGTGCGGGAGAAGTTTAAGAGCCTTATATACAAAGCATAGCATGGATGCCATGTGGTCGGCTCCCACTAGAGCTGTATCAGGAACTTCACTGCATGGAAAACCCACAGCAGGCCCAGAAACTGCTCATTAGTGTTTAATGGCATCGTAAAAGAGCTCTTTATCCTTCTCTTTTTTTTTTTTTTTTTTTTTTTATTGTCATAGCTTTGTAGCCATTTCCTGACAGCTTGATCTCTTTTTCTCCCAACATCTTTTTCTAAATTCACGTTTATTCGGTGAAGTATCTTTGCAGTGGTATCTCTGGAGTGTTCAAGGCAAACCGGGGCTTGTGATGAATTTTCTCATGAATGAAATTGTAAAACTGATTGACATTTACTTCATTCACAGCACGATGACGAGAATAATTAGCTGCAGTAAAACATTTGAACGGTGAAGCGTTTTAAAGAAGGCCGTACTTTCGTCAATGACGATCCCGGCCAAGGTGGGATAGATATCTGACAGATAACTTGTCACTGACTTGTGGAACAGACGTATCTGTCTGTGGGAACTGTACACACAATCATTCACCGACACCACATGCATGTTACAGAACCTCGGCCACATCTCGCGTACAGTCCTGACCTCGCTCCAAGCCTTTTCCACATGCTTGAGCCATTAAAGGAGTTCCTGGGAGGCCAGCATTTCAGACATAAAGCAGGCGTTCCGATCATGGCTCCAGTGTACTGAGAATTTTTTTTTGTTTGTATCCAAGCACTAGTGAAACCTGCTGCTACACTAAGTGCATTAGTGTAGCAGCAGGTTTTTATAGAAAAAAATTATTGAGTTTTTACTCTGGTAACCGTGTTGTCATCCTGCAAAATCAAAAGTCCCAGTTTGAAATGAACGCCCCCTCATATATTTTATTGAAGAAGCATAGAAAAATTCTCTTTTATTTAGGATATGTAGGGTGGCAAGTGGTTCATAATTTAATAAAAAAAAAAATTAATTAGTATTCAAGACATTGTGCTTAACAAGAACAGAAATGAATAAAAAAAAAATTAAGCATTTAAAATGATACACAGGATTTTTCCAGTCTGTTTTTGACATTCATTTATGCATGATTTTTTACACAATGCACAAATGGAGCTTGTGCAGAATCCCATCCTGTCCAGATGATGGCTTGGTTCATCTTCAACAGCAAATTGTGATTTCTTAGGTTTTTGATTTTGTGTGTGTGTTGTATTTAGTCCTTTTGAAAGAAGCCTCTGGTGTGTTTGTCACTTTTTCTGCAGTTCCTCAAGCAGGTGAGACCAGCATACACACTTGGCACCTCAGCTTTCTGAGCTCTGTCCGTTGTTAGGTAGCCTCTAGTGTATTTTGATCACAAAGAAAAAATGATTCGATTCTGACTCGACTCAAATCCAAGCTGAGTGAACCGAACATTCCAGCATTTTTAAAAAAAAATAAGGTGTCAGGCACTCTATATGTCATCATCTCTTCTTTTAAATCTTTCTCTGTGTCTTTCTCTGTAGTTGTCACACATTGCTTACACACACAGTACAGTAAAGCAGCAGGTCTGATGATCTGTAACTCCTATTCTACCTTAAAACGGCCGACTCTTCTGGAGACAAGTAAAGCAGGAAATTGTCTTTATGTAATCACCGTGGAGAAGTACTGTAGATGTCACTCGACATACAGTTCAGGCCTTCTCGTCTCGCATGCGTTTGTAAAAACAGCAGCAAAAACAATTTTTCGTCCACGTTCTGCCTTCATATTTATCCGTAACGGATGTGAACTGCGCTGGATGAAACGTACGCTGCTCGAACACAATCCCGTACCTTTTCTTCTCTCCGCTTTAGATGGCCGTGTTATTGATCTTTTCAGCAGTAAACCCAAGAGATGCCTTAGCTGATTTAAGAGCTAGTAAGGAAAAACGCTACCTCTATCCTTAGCCTGTCGAGGTTGGACTGTAAATCAGAGAGAATTCTTTCCACACTTTGCTACCCGTCCAGCCAGAGTGGTCCACACGCACACGAGAACTGGAGGCCACGGGGAACAGGTTATGGTGTGATGTTACACCTGCGACCCGTGTGGTCCGGTGTTACTGCAGAGACTCAAGGATTTACTGGCTCACTGGAAGGCAGGTATTTCGGATGAGATGCTTGACTTCCCGGACCCTGGATGACCCCAAGGGGGGAGGTAAGGATTTGTAAAGAAGTGTAGTAGGAAACTCAGATCCATGCTTCCAGGGTTTTAGACACCACTGAACCTAGTTGTTTCCTGAGTAGTGGCGTTTTGTCTGAAAGTGCAAACGATGGTGGAATAATTTATCCACCATTCAGGCCTATATGGTAGAGTGGCCAGACGGAAGCCACTCCTTAGTAGAAGGCACATGGCAGCCCGCCTGGAGTTTGCCAAAAGGCACCTGAAGGACTCTCAGACCATGAGAAACAAAATTCTCAGGTCTGATGAGACTCTCTAGCCACACTACCATATAGGCCTGATTGGTGGATTGCTGCAGAGATGGTCGTCCTTCTGGAAGGTTCTCCTCTCCCCACAGAGGACCTCTGGAGCTCTGACGGAGTGACCATCGGGTTCTTGGTCACCTCCCTGACTAAGGCCCTTCTCCCTCAATCGCTCAGTTTAGATGGCCGGCCAGCTCTAGGAAGAGTCCTGGTGGTTTCGAACTTCTTCATTGAGACCTTTAAAGCGGCAGAAATTTTTCTGTAACCTTCGCCAGATTTGTGGCTTGAGACAATCCTGTCTCGGAGGTCTACAGACAATTCCTTTGACTTCATGCTTGGTTTGTGCTCTGACATGAACTG
>JAOTRS010000008.1:14641634-14655979 GCA_028565755.1 Dinotopterus cunningtoni
TGGGACTGAACCGAAGCGTATTGAATTGGGACTGAACCGAAGCGTATTGAATTGGGACTGAACCGAAGCGTATTGAATTGGGACTGAACCGAAGCGTATTGAATTGGGACTGAACCGAAGCGTATTGAATTGGGACTGAACCGAAGCGTATTGAATTGAGACCGAACCGAAGCGTATTGAATTGGGACTGAACCGAAATTGGGACTGAACCGAAGCGTATTGAATTGAGACTGAACTGAAGCGTATTGAAATGGGACTGAACCGAAGCGTATTGAATTGGGACTGAACCGAAGCGTATTGAATTGAGACCGAATCGAAGCGTATTGAATTGGGACTGAACCGAAATTGGGACTGAACCGAAGCGTATTGAATTGAGACTGAACCGAAGCGTATTAAATTGAGACTGAACCGAAGCGTATTGAATTGAGACTGAACCGAAGCGTATTAAATTGAGACTGAACCGAAGCGTATTAAATTGGGACCGAACCGAAGCGTATTGAATTAAGTCTGAAACGAAGCGGATTTCCTTGGGTCTGAACTGAATCATATTGCTTTGGTTCTGAATGGTATTGAATCATCGTTGAATTGAAATGAATGTAAATATCTGAACTGTATTGTTATTGCGTCATATCATATTCTTCGTCTGTTGTATTTTCTGAAAGAGGAAGATTCACACCCCTACTTGGCAGATTGAGTATTTTGCAATAAGCTGCAACGCTGTGTAACTTTACTGTGTGATATTGTTGTAAAACGATGATAAAATGTCAGGTAATTGGCAGTATGTGAAAATGAAATATCAGAATATGACTAGTTGGGAGTGATGTGTGAAACGGAGAGAAAGGCACGAAGATTATAATCCAGCTGTCTGGGTGTCTGCACTATTGGAGGACTCTCTCTCTCTCTCTCTCTCCCCCTCTCTCTCTCTCTCTCTCTCTTGCGCTCAGCAATCACGCTCTCAGTACTTGCGAAATTGTCTTCATTGTTTCCGAGCGGAGCTTCTTTCACTCTGTCACTTTCAATCAGTGACAATATAAAGGCTTTGACTGTCAGCTGCATCCCACAAGCCCCTGCTTCCATACAGGGAGATGAGCCGGACGCTGTGCTAAGGCTACGCCACACACACACACACACACACACACACACACACACACACCACATTTTTACCCAAATAGAAAAGCAAAAGTGGAACTATTTAAGGAATCAACAGCAGGCAGACGCGTGAGAGGAAGCGAACGGAAAGTTCTACGAAGGTGTTTTGTACTCGGATTCCTAAAACGTCACGTTAATGTGATTTAAGGTTTCGGCTGCCCGGGTTGCGCGGTGGATCGCGGCGCACACAAGAAAGCGTTATTACAGTCTTATGAAATACCTTCGTGTCGACTTAATATCAGCCTCATCTATAAATCACAGTTTCTCTCGGCATATGTATTCGGACTGCTCCGTCAGAGGGGCTGGGGCTCATTTGGAGCTGAAATTCTGGACCTTTATAAGCCTGCGTGATGGATGAGGAAATGTGTGAGATCAGACGTGGGCTGCTGTACACGTGTGTGTGTGTGTGAGGACATTAAAGTCCAGATGCTCGTAAAGCAACACAGGAACAGATCTACCTTCATAATACCGAACACCAAAGACGTGATGCGTGTGTGTGCGAGCGTACTTCGCACGGACACCACGATCTCCTGAGCGGGATGATGTAATTGTAGAGGTTCGATCGTGCACGTGGCAACTCTGAAGACATGAATACATGAAGTGCATTATGGGTGATAGCAGGTAGAAACTAAGCTTTTGTCCCTTCTGTTGAAGGATTTCTAGCTTTAACCTGTGGCGGTGTGCTAGCTGCGACTGGCTTTTATTTACCCCACACACACACACACACACACATATATACACACACACTTTGGAATCAGTGAAGGAAGACAGTGTTAAAGACTCGATGAAAGAAGAAAGCGTTAATCCTGTTAGCGGTTGTTTGCTTTCGGGTTATCCGCTGTTGATTGACTGGCTGCTTCCTTTACAGCGAATGTTAGTAGTAATAATAATAGTAATGATGATTTTTATTAATATTATTTATTTAGAGATCTGTTTTAGAGTGTGTGATTTCAGTTGTCGGGTAAATGTTCTCCATTTCGGGTCATACACTGAAGATCGTGAACACAAACGTTCTTTAAAGCGAGTGAGAGAAAATAAGGAATTGTTATGTTTTGTCACTTATACATTACCGTACAGTCAAATCCATCCTTGGCGGCTTGGGGGTCAGAGCGCAGGGTCAGCCAGGATGCCCCGCCCCTGGAGCGGTTAGGGTTAAGGGCCTTGCTCAAGGGCCCACCGTGGCAGCCTGATGGAACTTAACTGTTTAAAGTTTGAACTTCACCATGATGTACCGTCGTATTATCCTGTGCTGTTCTTCTGTTTAGTGCCAAAATCTTGAGCTAAATGTTAAATAAATATCCTTTACCGTGAATTTATCCGTCCGTAATTGAGCTACAGAACCGCTGTTCTACAGTTTCATGTAAGGAGTTCAAATAAAATAAATGCACTTCAAGCACTAACAATAAACCTGATATATATATAAGTGTGTGTGTGTGTGTGTGTGTGTGTGTGTGTGTGTGTGTGTTTAAAAACCGTTTACAAAGTGCTTCACGGTAACCAATAAAGCGCCAGGCGAATATTAGCTAATAAATAAGAAGAATGCGCAATAAAGTCTACTAGCTGCTAGTTAAAAGCCATCTTTTATAAGTTTTACTGGTTTTATTTGTTTGTTTGGGTTTTTTTTTTCCCGCTCAGGCCAGAGTATGACCAGAGAGGTCGTCTACAACAACTCTCCTGCGTCTTCAAAACCTGATTGTGTACAGCTTTTCTGCAGTGTGGTGTTTTTTATTTTAACTTTACAGCAAAGTAATCTCAGTCTGAGGGATAAAAAAACTTTTTTTTTTTTTTTAAGATGAAGGAACTAATGCTAGTTGATGAGCCGTGTGATCTAGATGAAGCAAAACTGACACACGGTTTCACAGACGATTAAGACGGAAAAAGGTTAATACAGTAAATAAAAAAATAAAAAAATAAATCCCTAGGTCTGCACAGAGATTTAAGCGGCAGTATAACACGCACACACACACGGACACACACACTCACACACACGTGTCTCACTCTGGGGTATATCGTGATTCTGCCAGAGGCGGTTTGAACTCGTGGTAAATTTGTAATCGAGCCCCTGGGTTGGCTGGATAAGAGAATAATCCCAGCTCGGTGACAAAAGCATGCGTGTGTTTCTCACTAGCAGGGAAACGGTGTGTGTCACAGACTTTAGAGAATCGTGTCAAATACTGACGGGGCTTTTAAAGCAGGAGAACGCAATCCTACCCCGGGAAACATGTTTATACCGAAATATTTGTGATGTCTGTAATGATTGTGGTCCCGACCTGCTGGTTGGTGCTGTGTGTCGTTCGGTCTGAGAAGTTAGTGGTTAGTTTCACATTACTGGTCACTAATGGAAGTGATATCGACAAGAGCTTCCTGACTCGCTCATCATTTTTCCAGCGACATTAGACAACATGCTAATGAGAAACCCAGCAACAAGGTAGCGCTGGTGCTACTGTACGCTAAACTCGGAGTCCCAGAATGCAGTGCAGCGATAAAATTCTCCCCTGCACTTTTGGAGCCAGTGGTCCTAGTGGTTATTCAAAGAATTGCAAGTTTTGCCACTTCGGCACTAGACTCATTTTTCAGAAATGTCCCTTGGCTAAATCCCCCTGCTTTAGCACAGCATTGTGGGAAATCTAAGAAACCAGAGTGAAAATAGAAGGAAGAAAAGAAAAAAAAAGCTCAGAATTTCATAACAAAATAAGTATTAATCGCTATTACAGTACATATCACCTATATAAAATGATTGAGGAATGATGGTGGATTTTATATATGTGAGGTCACAATAGGAGGAAAAATTGGCTAATTGGATTGTGGGATTTTGTTTATTTATTTATTTTTTAGTTACTTTTTTATTTGTTCACACTATAGGTAACCATGTAAATATCTTAAAATTAATTAAAAGTAAATTTTGCATAACACATCCCCTTTAAAGCAGATCTGGCGTTGTTGTAACAAAGACCTGCAGCTTAATGTTTCTCAGTAAAGAGTTGTTGTTTTTTTTTTTTTTTAATCAGATTTTGAATGTAGAAATGGATTAAAAAAATAAAAAACTCTATGTAGTGTTTACGACTGCTAATCTTGTCTGAGAAAAAAAAAACAAAGCTGTGTAGTAAAGTGCTGAGATCTTATAGAATCTTACGTCATTAAAGGGGCGGAGTCCTCATTAAAGGGACCACATTCATCAGGGTGGAAATGTTTCGTTAGGAAACTCTGGATTGATTTTCAGTAAACTCAAAGACCTCAAATAACATGAGCGAAAATAAATGCTCCCCTCCCTCAGAGCGACGCTTTAACGGGTCGCCAGCCGGAGGCGTAGCATTTGATTACTGAAGCGGACGCTCTTCCCGTGTCTGTCCCTTCTGTCCTCCCTCGCTCCTGCCTGTCCGCGTGGGAGAAACCAGCGAAGGGTCAGACAGCAGCACATCACCTCGTATCACATCTCATCACACTCTCGTCCCTCTCAGATCCACAGTATTTAACGCCGCTAATTATACGGGGCTGTAATTTACGTTCGCAAGCCTTAATTATTCACGTGGAACGAGAGTGTGTGTATCAGTGTGAATGAGGGCAGTGGGGTTTTTTTTTTTCCTCCCAGCTTTGCTGTAATTAGCTCCTGATACTCAATGTCATAAGCTCAAAAGCACCAATTTAGCCGCTTAAAGTGACAACGCGGCCCCGTCTCGTAGTGTTGAAGAGGCACGTGGCCGTCAGTGTGTGTGTGTGTGTGTGTGTGTGTGTGTGTGTGTGTGTGTGTGCGCGCTTGTTAAACGCAGAGTAATGGCTTGGTTATGAAGTGCCTTTTGGAAAGAGCAAAGTGAATGAGTTGCATTAAGTCTGGTAGACGGTTATCAGGTGTTAACAGAAGAGCGAGCTTTCAGAATACAGAAACAGGAAACTCATCACAGACGGAGAGATACGAGTGATGGAGGGATAGAGTGACGTGTCCTGTCCTGTCCTGCACTGGTTGTGTGACGCAGCTGGCAGCGACGAGCGAAGATACTTCTCTGTTTAAAGAGAGAGAAAAAAAATGGCTGTACGGATATTCAGAGAAGGCGTTAATTTCCTCATAGCTGCTGTCCAAGAGCGGTGATGTGATGTGATGGGATGGGATGGGATGTGTCCTCATCTCCGTCTGAGAGGGCAGGAGAAGTGTGTGTGTGTGTGTGTGTGTGTGTGTGTGTGTCATTACATTTCGTCTGCTTGCTCTTTTCACCTTCTATATGTGTTATGTATCACATAAACAAAATATTTCAAATCCTCCTTTAATTCACGAATACATGACGCTTAATACTTTTTTTTTCCCCCAATGTTTTTCAAACATCCATGAAACGAAAGTTCGAAGGTTAGCGCTCACGTTAGCAGTCACGTCATCTCGCCAGGCTCTCTTTCTTTATCTTTCAAAGTTAATAAACATAAAGTGACAGCTTGTCATGTGACCCAGGAACCCCAAAGCGTAGGAATCATCCTAAAGACTTTCCTGAGTGTGGGTTTCTTAAACAAACCAAGGGCGTGGCTCTACTTATATGAGGTCACAATTTGGGGGGGGGGGGGTTGGCTTGTTTAAGCCCCAGGATTTTATTAATTAATACATTTTTTTTTGTTATGTTTTATATTTGTTTACACTCTAGGTAATCATGTGACTGTCTTTCAAAGTTATGAAAAAAAGAAACCTCAAAGCATTAGAATCACCCTAAAGACTTTCCTGGATGTGTGTGTGTGTGTGTGTGTGTGTGTGTGTCCGACGGTTACAGAGCTCTGACACTTGAGACTCCTTCCATTAATGTTCTACACACTTTTGTTCGTCGTGATGTATCTGAACGAGTGTGTTTACGGCGCTGCAGCCAGATCGACTTCCTGACCAATCAGCTTTGAGAATGAAAACTGCTGTATGGAAAAGTGTTTCAGAATCAGGAATTCTTTCCGCTTTTCAGTGATGAGTGAGTTTTGTTGGTTTGGGAGACATTTGGAAAAGCGTCCATCTACTGTACGACTGACTTTGTCCTCGGCAGCACACACTCTCACACACACTCACACACACACCGGAGCTGGCCGCATGATCCGCTCACATCGCTGACATTTATAGCTGGCGATTTGCTGATGCTGGAAGGTGGCGCTCAGGCTTAAAGTACAGCGAGAGGAACTGTTTAGCCCCCCCCCACACACACACACACACACACTCCTTCTCTCTTTTAACCTCCTTCGATGAGAATTGCAGCCATCATCATAACAGACGTGGGATTCCTCCCGCGCTCAGAGGAACGCTCCGTGCTCGAGCGTCTGTCTTGTGCTGGCAGGAGACGACAAACTGATTAATCACCGGCGTTCGCTCGTAAAAATAATTTGACTGTTTTAACCTTGGAGCGAGAACGCTCGGGTGTGTACGAGTGTGTACGAGTGTGTACGAGTGTGTACGAGTGTGTACGAGTGTGTGTCCGACTCTCACATTGTTCACTTCACATTAAACTGATGTAGACAATAACGTGATCATGTGACCCACTGTGTGTGTGTGTGTGTGTGTGTGTGCATCTGTCTGTCAGGTTTGTGTATGTCCTGTGTGTGTGTGTGTGTGTGTGTGTGTGTGTGTGTGTGTGTGTGTGTGTGTGTGTGTGTGTAAAAATGGGGCCATTTAGACACATGGAAAATTCACACCCATGCAGACTTGTCAGGAGTCCAGCAGCACACACATGTGCGTACACACACACATACACACATACACACACACACACACACACACACACACACACACACACACACAGAGGTGTGACAGGCTGTGTTGAGACCACCTGTGGGGCCTGATGGAGCGGTGTCCATGGCGACCAGGCTCTGTGATTGGTAAAGCACTTCAAAGAGTCACATGCTCTTTTTTTTCCCTCCACCTCTCTACATCTTAAAGTGCGAGTGTGTGTGTGTGTGTGTGTGTGTGTGTGTGTGTGTGTGTGTGTGTGTGTGTGTGTGTGAAGTTGAGGTCGTGTTTGTTTCCTCACTAACACCCTCATTTGCAGCACTAAAGCAGCACTCTTGTTTCTCACTCCTCCGGGGAGGATGAAGAGTTCAGTGTGATTCAAATGAAGCGATGAAGCGGAAAGAAGAGTCGTCTCCGTCACATGACCCTCTCTCTTACTGTTGTAGGTGTGGTGAAGGAGGCGTGGCCTATCTGCCTGTCAGTTTTATTAAAGGAGGCGTGGCTTCTCACTCGGGCGCTTCCTGTATCGAGTTCTCCCTCAGCACCATGTCATCCGTTCCCCTGGTTTTTTTTGTTTTTTTGTTTCAGAGCACACACTCGCTCTGAGAGAGAGAGAGAGAGAGAGAGAGAGAGAGCACACACTCCTGGAGCTCAGAGGTCAAACAAATCCACATGCCACTCTCTCACCTCGCTCTGCTCCTCCTTACCTCAGGTAGTCAGACGACACTGCCATCATTCGCATGTGAAAAGTGCGCAGCAACACATCAAAGTATGTAATGTCTGAAACGGAGCCTTTATTTTTTTTTTTTACTGGATCGACTGGACAAAAGTATCGTGAACTGCAGCTGTGGAAAAAGAATACGGATTCCTGAACACCTGAGCAATTACTCGATCTTTAATGACCTCGAAAACCTGTTTAACGAGCTGGTCCAGGGAACGATCAGAGCGAACGGGTGGTTACAGAAGCAAAAAAAAAAATAATAATAATAATTCTAAGTGTGTTTTAGTCTGAGACCGAACACAGCTGGAGAATCTGGACTGGGTCAGGGTGCAGCTGCTTTGATGTGAGCCTCAAACCATATCTAGTTCACAGGGACATCTCTCTCTCACACACACACACACACACACACACACACACACACACACACACACACACACACACAGCTGACGTGGTTTAGTCATTTATAAACACGGAACAAAACCTAATAAAGGATAATAACCTCATGGTTTCCCAAATGGACGTCCTACAGTTTGGTGTGTGTTTGTATAATACGCCGAGCGAACCTGACCTTGCCTTACGTACTGTTCCTCTGGTGGCTGTGTTTTATACCCCTCTGCTTCCTAAAGCACAAAGAAGGAATAAAGCTAAACATGACACATCCAGATCATAAAATTATGCTTGCTTCAGATACAGGTTTGCAATTTAAAGTTCTCATGTTTAGCGGTTAGCACCCCCAGGGTCCGGGTTTGATTCCTGTCTGAGTGTGTCCTGCATGTTCTCCCCATTCTTGGTGGGTTCCCTCCAGGTGCTCTGGTTTCTTCCCACAGTCCAAAGACATGCAGAAGACATTGGCATTCCCAAATTGCTTGTAGTGTGTGTGCGCGCCCTGTGATTGATTGGCACCCCATCCAGAGTGTACCCTGGGATAGGCTCCAGTCCCCCCTCGACCCTGTACACCGAATAAAGCTGTGTAGTTACAGTGAGTTAAGTGAGTTCATTCTCGTTTTTTTTTAACAAGCTAACACCGGTCTCAGAACCAGCCTTCAGATCATTTTTGTTGTGCCTCAAACTCCCTTTATTTCATTCCTCCTCCAAATGCATTGTTTTAATGTCTATGTAAATGAGCTACTTCTGAGCCACACCCTTCCAGAGGACGAGCTCTTCTTCTTATATGAGGTCATAAATTATATCTAATTCTGTAAAGCTGCGTTGCGACGATAAAACGCTATATGAATAAAAAATCTAATTGGCTTGTTTGATAGAGATTTATTATTTTTTGTCCACACCCAATGGAGACCTATCTACATGTCCAAACATGACAAAGACGTGAATTTCAGATAATACGTCCTCTTTAAGTTGACCTATGTGGGTATGGTCGCGCAACAGAAGACGTATAGACATCTGAGTAGAACAGATTTCTGTTACTTGGCCTCACAGCTCCTGTGCGAAACTTAAGAAGCAAATAACAGACATGAAATGTCTTTAAAGATTTATGGTAAGTGGAAAAGTCGATTTTGTAGCAGCAGTAATACTGAATATCGGCTTCCTGAAGCCGCTGGGTTTGATTGACGTGGCCAGCAGATTGGCAGATCCCTGGTTCGCTCCGTATCGTTCGGTAGAGGCGATGGAAAGGGTCGGAGTGCGCGTGTATGTGTGTGTGCTCACGGCAGCTATCTCTGCATCCAGCTTCCATCAGACGGAAGTGTAGTGCAGCGATGAAAGTGAGAAACGCCGCTGCCCGTTTGATCCGCTCACACCGCTGACATTTAAAGCTGCCGAGCTGAAGACGCTCGGAGGCGAAACTGTGTCTTCGGGAGGAAGTCGAGTGCTTTCACTCCACTCCGTCTCTCTCTCTCTCTGCATCCTTCATCTCACAACTGCCCTTCATAACAGCACATGCAGAGCAGGCGGCGTCCTCCGACCCCACTTCATCCACCTCCCATAATGCTCGGCAGTGCTCTAACCTGGCTGATATCTCCTCGGCCTCGTTATCAGCGCCGCTGTAGAGGTCCGGCTTTGACTCTCGCCTCCTGGTTTCTTATCTCCTGATTTGGATCAGAGGAAAGGTGGAGAGGTGTGGGTGTGTGTGTGTGGTGTGTGTGTGTGTGTGTGTGTGGATAACCTTTCAGATGAATTAAACCAGGTTGAGTCTGGTGGCGGAGACCCTGCTGGCTCCAAGGCTTCAAAGGCGAGTGGCCTGTAATGTTGTGGGCAGGCAGTGGTGCCCGCTGTGCCATTGATCAGGGCATCTTAAAGGGCAATTAGGAAGGGGCCGCACTTCAGGAAAGGCAACACTTTTTTCACATTGCTGTATGTGTATTATAATAATGTTCATAGTCTTTGCTCTCCTGGCTCCTAATTCATACCCCCTCCTTCTAAAGAGTGCTCCACTTTGCCTCGTGTTGCCGTTAGTAACGAGGCCAGGCGCGCACCCTGGACTCGCCTGACTTTCCCGTCCGAAAGGATGATTCACATTTCAGTTTGATGGACACTTCCAGCCTTCGTCCAAATACCCCTTTTTATCTCTCGGCTTGCACACTTCTGCCACCTTCAAAAAAAAAAAAAAAAAAGTGACGAGCATCTAAAGTGGAAGAGGAGAAGGGGAAAAAAAAAAAAAACAGGCTTCAGGTGCAGTTGAAGTAAACTATCGCTGTATCCTGTCTCCAGTCCCCGTGTCCTCCCGCGTGTGAAGAGTTGCCGTGGAACGTCCCCGTGGTACAGGATTAGCTCCACTCATTTAGAGCGCTGCTCTGGCTCCGCAGATGTGGCCTTTGAGATTGAAATGAGCTTTCCTCTGCAAAGACCGAGTTAAAAGACATTTCTAAAGAGGGAGAACGAACGAGTGAAACATAGAGAGAGGAGAAAAGAAAAAGCTTCACTTCGTCTCAGAGTCAGTGTGCATTTCCTCCTTTTTCACTCGGGCTTTGACGAGATAGCATACCTCGTTTTTTTTTTTTTTTTTTTTCTGTCGTGATTCAGGAAAGCAAAAACTCGTTTACATGGCGACGACTCGTAGCGCGTCCGTGGTAAGCTGCTGTCGGCTGGCACGTAAACATTTGCATTTATTCATTTGCTGGTTGCTTTTATCCAAAGGGATTTACGAAGTGAGGCAGAATACAGTCACAAAGCTCTTCAAGGGCACCACGACAAGTTTCCACCAAGCAGCCCCGAAACCGGTGAGAATTTCAGGACGGCGAGAGCCGCGGTTGCACGCGAGGGCTGGAATGAGTGCGACTTGAGAGTGCTTGAGTACTCGCAAGTGATGACACTAATCCCTTAGGGAGTAACTGGAAACGTGAATGTATGAACGACAGTATGGTTAATAGACCCTTTATAGACATGTTTTTTTAAAAAACCACGACGTCAGTCACGACAGAGTACGGCGAAAGTACCGTAGCGTAACATTCGGACATTAGGCGACTGTGTACTTCTGTTGGTAGTTGCATTTGAGGTTTATTTCAGGGCCAAATAAATAACAGAAATCTTACCATGCTGACCTACCGGATTACCCGATGCTTTGTCAACAGTAACCTAGCGATTGACAGAAGATGAAGAAGAAGGTAATAAGGAGACTAACGTGCAGAAGCTTGGTTGGTTTTCATAATGTGGTTTCCTCAGACACCTGGATTTGGTGGCTTTTGCTAGCATCAGCTCATTCGGTGCTTCTGGTGCACATGAGACAATGCTATGAAATACGTAGTTCTTTATGCTTCATAGAACGATGTGCAGCTAACGTTAACTAATACTGATATTCCAAGCTTTCTGCTAACTAATTCTTCTGGGGTTGAATCCCAAAATGGTAAGGTAGTGTTCCACACACCATGTAGAGAGAGAGATTTGGGTTACGGCCTTCAGTTAAAAATTAGTTCGCTTTGTAGCTCGTGTTAGCCGTGAACAAAACAACACAGATGGTTTAGATTCGATTAAGAAGCGATCGTTAAGGAGACGACGTGTCGTTTAAGATGGCGTAATGTTATCAGATGTGCTTTCTTTTTGCTGAAAGACAGACTGGGTCTGAACGTGGGTTTTGACACCGGCATCTGATGACTAACGTCCTTGTTCTGTACAGAAGTAGACGAGACCATGGCGGACCGGCATCGGGGCGTCACGTGCAAAAGATCACTAGCATGACTGTTTAATTACTGTTACTGAAGCTCCAGCAAATTCCAGACAAGCAACCGTTATTTTTGAAAAGTTTCTTTTTAACGCCAAACCGATGGTGACCTATAAATAAAACGGACCCATTGGAAGTTTGGTGAAGTTTTAATTTGCATTAGAGCAACAGATATGATCTATGAACAGACTGTCGTTCGTTTTAAAGCAGAGAATTTATGCATACCTCAGTGTACAGTCGCGTTTACACATTCTCTAGTCAAGTAGTTAAATAGTCGAGTAGTTTCTGACACGGAGTTGCTAAAGCTAAAGTCTTAGTGACAAGGAGACTAAAACACAAATTGCTTGCATTTCCGACAAGTACGATGGCATCATTATCTCCCATTAAAAGCTAAAACATACTCAAGCTAATTGGCCGAAATAATCGCGATCCCTACTCCAGGTGCTAGCCTGTCGACCAGCACTCCGCGTAAGACGAAAGGTCAACTTACTAATAAAGCTCCAAATGATGTGACGTTGGTACATTTTGTCCACTCTGACTGATTTCGAGCACGTTGATTAGCGCATTCTCTGAGACGGTTGGAGATCTTTACCGTGCTCGATACTCTTTCGCATCGCTTAGGTTCTCTAGTGAGTAGACGATGAGACGAGAGAGAGTAAGAGATGCAGCCAGAGAACGAAACAAAATGAACAAAGGAGTAAATAAAGCAGCCACGGTTCGGTGCGGAGCTTTTTAGCGTGGCTAATTCGTGCTGGCTGGGGCCCAGGTGCCATGATTAAAGTGTGTGTGTGAAGAGCGATGGCAGCGGCATTGCCGCGAACGTGCTCACGTGGGATCACACAGCCAATTAAGCTGCACTTAAAGGATAAAATGAAACTTGGATGCTTTGAACGTACACGCAGACGACCCTGCTTTATACCGAGTGTGTATAGAGAAAGAGAGAGACGGGGAGAATAATTTAAAGGCCGGTCAGAGGCCTTTTCATTCTTAATTACGTGTAAACAGGAATCACGCGTTGCTCCACTGCTTATTTTTTTTTTTTTTAGAGTATTTCTTCTCCAGTGTTTCCTGGACTGCTCTTGTTCCCCACGATGCATCAGGGCTGGAAGCGATTAATGGTGGTGTTACGGCCGCCTGTGACTGTCTGTGAGCGTTCCTTCGGGCACACCAGCGTTCCTTGCCTTCAATTATGATCTGTGTGAAAATAAAGGAAGCAGTCAGGCTTACAAGTGTTTTGGTTCGCTCATTAAGCGCCATCTTCTAGAAGCGTAGACGCCGCGGCCGCAAAGTGCCAACATCGATGTTCTTCATTATGGGAGAATTGATCCGGTACCTCGCTTTTAAAACACTGCCCGCGAGCACGCTCGTAAATAGGAGAGTGCCTAATTAAGCTTAATCAATGCTTCTTTATGGCCTGGGCGCGTGCGTTTCGATCCGTTAACCAGCCGGTCCTGGGCGCTCGCTTGTTCGCTCGCTCGCTCTGCGCTGTTGCGCTCCTCTGGGCTTTTCGCTGGCGGAGGTTTTTACACGAGCGTTGCTGAAATCCTAATGCAATTACAGGACGGTGGAGCGAGAGAGAAAACTGGAAGAAGCATCATTTCTTTTAATTACAGGCAATATGACGCATGTGCCGCCTATCAGGTTTTATGTTGTGTAGCGTTTTATCACAGGTTATGTTTAAAAAAAAAAAAAAAAAAAAAAAAAGTTGGAAGCTACAGAGGCTAAATGTCCATACGGTATAATGTTTGTGTGGGCGGTGCATTAAATATCCTGCAGTGTGGACTCTGTATATTAAAATATAGATTCTGGAAAAAAAAAGGAAAAGCTGGGCGTGGCCTGATGTTTTAATCAGAACTCTTGATTGACGCCACTCTTATAAGCGAAGCTTACAGGATCAGTGCAGCGGAGGAAGCAGGATGTGTGTCTGTCTGCAAGATGATGAAAGACTTTCTCTTTCTGATTGGTGAGGGTACAGAGTACGTCCGGCCACTTTACCTGCAAAAATTCATCCCGAGTTTGAAATCGTCCATCAGGCCGTGGTCCGGCGTCTGATCAGGGCGAAGAACCGTCAGAACAGCGGATGAAAAGGAGCGCAGCGTCCCTCTCTTCTGAAATGTCATGGTGTGTTGGAGAAACCTCTTATTGTCACATCGTGTGCGTTTCCGCTTTCCTTTGACTCTCGTTCCATGTTTTTTTCTCTGTCCCTTTTCGCGATGTCCTTTTCCTCGCCGTGTCTTCTCCAGCCCTGATCCAGAGTCGGTGTGTTCCCCTGCCATCCCTCCGTCCCTCTGTCCCACACTCCCTTCCAGCTCTCATTTATTATTCATTATCTTCCGCCCAAATCCGGAATTTGTCGCAAAATGAAAAATGGTAATTAAGCCGGGATGAGAACGGTATCCGTATCGAGGCTCTCGGGCGGCACAAAAAAGGTGCGAATCTGCCACGGAGCTTTCTTAATTCCAGCTCAGAAATGAAGCCAAGTCTTCTGTGCTCCCCGAGGTGGCTGACCCCACAGGTATTGTCCGTTTCAGCCCTCGAAAACTTACTGAGCTCACAATCTCTATTGAGCTTTAGACCAGTTAATTGATCCTGTCAGTGTAGGATTTGAATTATATATTATATTATATTATATTATATTATATTATATTATATTATATTATATCTTAGTTATTTTATATACTGTA
>JAOTRS010000008.1:14694999-14728508 GCA_028565755.1 Dinotopterus cunningtoni
TACTGATGTAAATGGAGCCTTTAAAAGAGCTTCCAGGTGTGTGTGTGTGTGTGTGTGTGTGTGTGTGTGTGTGTGTGCGCGCGTACGTGCGCGTACGTGCGTGCGAGTAAATAAGAGATGCTGGGAATAAGACAGTGACTCGGATATTATTTTTGTTTTAGATTACACCAGTAATTTTTAATCATCTTTGTAATATAAATATGATTAAATGTGATTAAGCCTGATCATGTTCATTAGAGAAACCGAGTTGGGTGAATAAACTTTTTTATAGCACTGCTGCACTCAGGAATCTGGCAGTTCAGATGTTCAGATATCGACAGAATTGCACTTGTTGCCATGTGACTGTGGTATAAGAGGAATAAAACACAGGACGCTACAGATTGAAGCACGCCCCCCAACTAGTGCGGCCCTTCCATACTTGGTGAAGATCAGGGAATGATGTCGACACTAAAGAAATTCCTATATCTTGATAAGCAGTGCGAACGGGACTCTTTTTGCTTGTTAAGCCTTAAAACTCAGAGTATTTTTAGATGTTTTTTGCATTATTGTGTTTTAATCTTAGCCTAATCTGCATGTCTTCGGACGATGGGAGGAAACCTGAGTACCCGGGGGGAAACCCACCAAACACGGGGAGAGCATGAAAGCTCCACACACACAAACCCCGAGGAGGAAGTCGAACACTTGACCCTGGAGGTGCGAGGCCGTAGTGTACTTAGCACTACGAAAAAGCCACTGTGATCTACTCAGTATGATGAAATAAATTTTCCTTGATTTTAACCAACTATATAAATATGGCTGAGCTCAAATAGACAAAGTGAGGGTTGCTCGAGATTAAAGGGTTAATGCAAGATAGCAACTTTTTTAACTTTAGCCCAAGGGGCTAGTCATGGCTTGACAGACTTACATTATACTGTATGCCGGAACTGTTTGACGGATACACAATTTTCACATTTTTTATTTCACATTGCCTCTGATCTGTAATGTTTGGGTTTAAGTTAGAAAGAAGAAGACTATCCCAAATTTGATCCTGAACTGCTCCAGGTGCTCTAGTTTCCTCCTGTCTCCCAAAAACATACCAGCATGTAGACTGGCTTTGCTAAATTGCCGCTCGGTGTGAAAGTGTCGGACTGATATACCATTCAGGGGTGTATTCCCACCTCAATCCCAGTGTTCCCAGAATACACTTGGTTTAGGTCTTTCTTTCACCCCTTGTGTTCATCTTCAGCTTCTCTTCTCTCCTCTCGTCTCCTCTCCCCTGCTTCCTGACTGTACGTGGAGTGGTTCAGCCCGGAGCACACATTTCTCTCGATGTATTATGAAGGCTCTTTGCTTTGTATTGCGTGGCAGTAAAGATGTAATAGTGGGCCATAAAACATGCTTAAACTCCAGCAGTAACCTTGCGCACACACGGATTTCCTTCGGCCGCTCGTTCATCTCAGAGTCGCGCAGGAAGAGATCGAGTGTGTTTGACCAGGCTCTCGCTTTCATCTCCCTCTCTTTCACAGCTTGCTGGGGATTTGTGTTTGTGTGTTTTCTTTTAAAACCCCCACAGTCGTTTCTTGAGTGTTTCGGAGAAGGCCATTAAAATGCATAACAAATTAGGAGTGTTTACTCTGGTGCTAACGAGTGGGAGGCCGCGGTGGCCCCGCTAATTAATAGAGGCACTTCGGGCTAACAAGGGTGGTGTCTTGCGAAGAGGGCGGAGTCTTTTCCTGCTTTCTTTCTTTCTCTTTCTTTGATTTTTGTAATGTCTTTGGAGGACAAGACCGACTCCTAGGGTGCCGACTGATCCTGGATCGGTCAGGGCTGATGATGGAGGATCAGTAGAGATCAGGCAGTGTTTCTGAGAAACATTCTGACTTTCAGACCTGTCTGTCTTTTTTTTTTTTTTTTGGCAACACTTTGATAAAGGGAAGCTTTTACAGGGGACCACACAGGTCAGGGCTTTATATCCAAGACAGCAAAAAAGAGGAAAGGGAAGGTAGTGGAGGAAAAAAAAAAGCAAGCCGTAACCTTAACGGTGTGATGAGTCTTCCATTAGCTACAGGTCAGATTCACAGTAACCCAGCTATTTGTGGCGCTGCCGTGAGAAATTATTTATTTTACCAGACGTCTCTCTGCTTGCTACGCTGCTTAGGGAGACGCCGCGGCTCAGGCATGGTCTGAGACACACGCAAAGTTTTGATGTTTTATGGTACCCGCGAACGCGGTTCTGGTGGAGGCGACTGGGGGCGAGTAAGTCACCTCCATAAAATACGTCCGGTGGAACGGTAATGAGCGAGTAATGCGGGCCAGAGCCATACATCACGGTGTTACAATAGCCTTATTACCCGCGCAGGGCACAGAAGCTCGGAGCGCCGCCCCCGTGTGTATCCAGCTGTGTAAGTGTGTGCTAATGCGTCATAAATTACACCTCGGCTCTGTACTTTCAGTCCTGCGCCGCTGATGAGTTCAGACTCTAGTTAGGCTTGCGAGACGGTGCCTGTCACACGCTTTCATATACAAAATGACATGCCATTACGGAGCTGGCGAAAATGAATGCAACACGGCTGTCTGAAGTGCTGCTAATGCACGGAAAAGAACAATGGCGTATATTTCAGGGAAACTTTTTTTTTCTCTCTCTCCAGCTCAGCCCCTTTTAAACAGTGGCTCAAGTGTGTGTACTCATCAGAGAAAAGCCTGTCCTACAGAGCTCTTTTATTGAACTTTAGATTAATTCTTTGTTGAAAATCCAGATGGCGACAGCAAAAATCCCTGTATTAAACGAGCCGGAGCATCAGCCGCATGCTGAATTTTGGACATAATGGAAGTTTTGTAGTGAAGACGCAACATTAAGGTGGCTCAACAGCAAGTATTCTATATAGTGTGTATTATTATTATTATTATTATTATTATTATGATTATTATCCACACAACCTCAGTGCACCTGTGACATCACTAAAGATCTAAACATGGTTTGAGGCTTGTATTTGCACAAACTTTTTTTTATTTATCTGTATTAGCTTCCTAGCAGTAGAGTCTTTTTTTTAAGCAGAAGCTGAATACCCAGCATGCCTTGGCTGTTTAGGGGGAAATTATGTAAAGTTGGTTTTTCATTCACGTCTTCCTTCTTAAGTGCATCTTACGAATTTCACTTTCCCCAAAGCTCATGTCTTGCTTCCATGAGTTCTCCTTTGGGTGGAAGTGTGTGTGTGTGTGTGTGTGTCTGTCTGTCTGTCTGTCTGTCTGTCTGTCTGTCTGTCTGTCTGTCTGTGTGTGTGTGTGTGTGTGTAGATGAGCTCTGTAGTGTGTAAAGAGACACCTGGGCTCGCGGCCACTCACTTTGATTCAGGGCTTTGATAGCACTCTGCCGAGCCTTTCTGAAAACAACAAACGCCGCCAGCTCGCAGCAGAACGCCCCAACAATAAGCTGTCTGTCAATCCGGAGATGAAAAGATAGCAATCGCTGTTCTCCCCCTTGACTATTCTTATTTGTCGTGATTTTTCTTTCTCTTTACGGTTACTGCTTCCTTTTCAAATATGACAGAGAGGGGGCAAGCTTTCTATTTCCCACGACCCTGCAGGCTGAAGAGAGGAGGAGCAGGCTGGAGTGCTGGAGGATTTGGCCCAGGAGTCTCGGTTGTATTTACAGCTTGATCCTCTTTTTATGAGCGCTGCCGCTGCAGCTTGTGAAGTTTAGCCCTGCTCACCAGCAGATTTGCCGTCCTCTGGATCCGACAGTTTTCCTGTGTCTTGCTCACAACTATCTGCCTCTTAATGGCAACCCTTGATTATCGGTTACTAATTTAACACTGGGTGTATAATTGCATAATTGCATCAGCCTGTAAGTGATCCGAGCGTTGGAGCCGACAGAAAGAGCAAGTGCAACATTAGCAAGTGCAGTGAAGCAAACTTTGGACACCAAACATGTCCTGCTGATTTGTGGTAAGAGAGAAATAATGTTACATACTTTCTTTTTTGTTGAACCATCGCTCATCGCCTAGCGACGAGTTTTCACATAAAGTTTTCATCAAACACGTCTTTAAACGTCACCACCACTACCAAACACCAAAGTCTGACGGATATGACCATTACAGGCCGGTTATTTTAACAGCCATGTTGGTGGAATCTTTGCTTGCATCTTTAAGTTTTGATCTTACTGGAGCGTGGGCTCGGTTTTTGGCAAGCCGGCAGCTGCAGGGTTTGTGCTGCACTGAACATGAAGCATGTGCTCTGCGGCGTGATCGGCTCCTCTTCCCCTCTGTGTCGACCTGAAACAGAGTGTAGCTCCAGGCCCACAAGGATCCCTGGCATACAGATTGGGACGCTCTCTCGAGACCCCTGGCCGAGGCTGTAAGCAGATGTGTCCTTGTGCCCTCCCTGGAGTCCTGCCGTCTGTCCAAGTGCAGCTCGGATGACAGCAGGGGCAAAAACAACGCTAGGAAGGGAGGGGGGGGCGGGGGGGTGAAAATAAGAACTAAAATCGAAATATTGGCTTTATCGCGCTGGTAATAAAAGGGCCATGAAATTGATTTAATGCCGCAGCGCCTCTCTTGGGCGGCTTCTCACGGCGCCAACGCAAAACAATGAGCTGGCAAGAACTATTAATTAACCCTCCTAATCCGGCACAGTTAATCTCTCTGAAGAACTTTTTTCTGCGTTAAGTTTGATAGCAGGGTGAGGGAGCAGTGACAGGGCGACTAGGGAGACGAAGTACTCGAGCAAAATAAAAGAGCATTTGACTTGTGGCTCTGGAGAGGAGCATTTAACGATAAAAGGGGCTAAGAGGTGGACTGAGTGAGAGGAGGCAAGAGGATGTGGTTTTTGCAGGGGAGCACAAGGTTCGTGATTGTAATTACTACGGATTTGGTGCTGTGAAGAGATTAATGAGTGTGGATAAGAATAAAGAAATGAAAAGTGCAATTAGAGTGAGGATGCGCTAAGCCAAGACAAAGTCTGATTGTAATGTAACACTGGTCATTTTTCTTTTTTCTTTTTTATTTTCTGCGACTGACCATAATATTGCAACGCTGGGATTAAAAAAAAAAAATGTAAAGAAGCAGTGCCAAATATTAAAGTGGGTTTTATAAACAACAAACAAACAAACAAATAAATAAATAACTGACCCTGACACACATGGCTGGCTGGTGTAGTAATAGCCCACTCAGCCATCACTGCCCCCTTACCATTAAACCCAAGACTTTTAATAGAGCTCTCTGCTAATCATAGGACTCTTAAATGAGTCTGGTGTGTTCGCTCTTGCTGGAATTGGACTGATATCGAGGGCTGGATGAGCTGTCCGAGCTGAGCTATGTCTGATTACATGCCATCACTCTGTCTGACTGTGAGTCCCATCTCCGCTGTCAGAGCACCACTGTCTGATGAGCGGCTGTCGCATGCTGATCTACGGCTTCATTAGCATGCCCGGTCTGTAATTATATTTATTATAATGTAATATCTCAGCCGCGTTCCTCTGATGTATGTCCCGATCCAGACTGCGTTAATGACGATGTTTGATTACGCCGCTTAACAAACAAACCTTTGTGTTGTTACATTATTTACTTGATTTGACCACCATCTGTAGAGCTTCACTTTCGTACTTTCTGCCATGACGAGTTCAGTAATCTTAAAGCTTGACATTTAAACTCAGCCATGAAAATACGCATCTGATGAGACACATCATTCTCCTCGATTAAGGCTCTTTAGGAAGACCGCATGGTTTTCGATGGGCCTCATTGCCACACACGGAGTGGAATGGTATAATAGCCACTTGGTAACAAGCTATTAATCCCCCTGTGCCCATCTTTCAGGGGGAGGGGGATGCTGCGGGGCAGACCAGTCAAGCTTAGCCAGTGACTAGCCATTATTCATTTTCCTCTCAAGCACACATGCGCACACACGCAGACACACATGCTGACTGGTATCTAAAACAGGTTTTTCCCAGTCCATAGGGACTCCCAGACCTTTTCGTCTCTACAAGGCAACAATGCAGAGTCTCTTTTACAATATTTAATGGTAACATCACTGCAGCTAATTCACAATGAAAGTCTGATTCTAAGTCATTCTTTGCATTAATTCTAGCTAAGTCCCCAACATACTAGCATACTGACTACAAGGCGCATCCCACACTGCACCACAATTCCACCGATCCTCCAGCACTGCTCAGCTGTTCCCACCGTCTCTCAGAGATCGAGGGAGACATGTATCTAAACTGGTTCCTCTTCTGGCACGTATGTGGTAGAAGGAACTTCCTCTAGATGTGCGTACAGCGATTCCCTGGCAATATTAATTTGGCGACTATCTGTTTCTTCAATATTTGGGTTAATACCCCCCCACTCCAAAAAAAAAAGTGTCTGCCAAATACCTGAATGTAAATGTTTCAAACATAATACAGTATACTGAACTCCTGGGCACCAGATACCTGGTTCAGTCAGATGAAAGTAAAGCATTTGGACAATCTCTGTTCCCTACACAACTTTTTCACGATCTCAGACTTCCAGCATTGTTCACGAGACCGTTATCACACAGTACCCAAGTGATCACAGACGAGTTGCTCATAATTCACGATATTTCATTTTATATTTCTTCCATTCAAGGTAAAGTGAAAACTGTTTTCTATTGTGTTAATCTGCATTAGATAAAATGTATTGAGAAAAAAAAAAACGTAAAAAAAGAGAAAATCATGCAGCAGTGATTCTGTTCTGCATCGTGGTGTTTATATTCGGGCTTCGCACTCTTACACAAATCGCTGGATGATAAACTGGATTCAGAGACGTGCTGCATGTGAATGGGGAGGAATCTGATTTCCTCTTGGGTTGTTTCCCAGCATTGTGCTTTAAGTTGCTCACACTCGAAAGTATTTCATGAGCGCCTCTGTTCATCACTACAGTTCTGTATCGAGTGTATTGGACATTAGGTGTCAGTGAGTCTAAATCTTCTATCCTATGACAGTATGTCGAATCCCTGAAGCAAGAGGGCAGGCTCTTGGTTTTGTTAAATTACAGGGTGTATGCCTTCTCTGAAAGCTGTTCATCCAAACAACCCTCCATTTGTTTTAGCCTGTACTTTTACCAGTTGGCCTGCACTGATATCCAGCTGCCTGGTGAATATTTGGTGTGAATGGCCCTTTACTGGCCATCTGACCTCTTCACACTCCTCACTTGAACAGTCCTATAATTTTTTGCTCAAGTGAAACGGTTCATTGCGTGCTCTCTGCATGTGTGTATGTGTGTGTGTGTGTGTGTGTGTGTGACAAAAAAAGCAGCACTTTTTACAGAAAAGAGCCATCAGTTCAAATGTATGAACTCTATACTCTTGTGTTGAAAGGAATTATGGTGCTGAAAAGGAGTCATGTTGTGAGGTATGGGAGTGTGTGTGTGTGTGTGTGTGTGTGTGTGTGTGTGTGAGAGAGAGAGAGAGAGAGAGAGAAAGCAAGTAAATGGGAACATGTCGCTGACTCAATAAAGAGGCATGGAAAAACTTTCACAGATCGAAGCCTGAGCTTTCGTCGCTGCCTCTCCTAATTATTTCATTTGAGTAAATGATTGTGCTGGCGCCCCCGTTATAGTTAGTTTATTCAATCTGCCTCACAGCAACGCTTCACATGCACACGAGAGAGAGAAAGAGAGAGAGAGACAGTGTGAGGAATAAAATGTTTATGCGCATTGCTTATTCATGGTTTTCAGTTTGCCGTCTGCAATCCATTTATACTCAAACTCAAATCTTTATATTTCTTTCACTACAACTGTTCTTAAAGCTTCCCCACATGGATGCAGTTCCATTTCCTGCTTTCCGTACTGTAGGCTGAACCAGTTTCAGCTTTAAGTAACCCATAAAAAATGTCTCCCATGCTAAAAGCGCCATACTGAACTGCCTCCTGGTAACGAACGTTAGTGCTGTTATGGTCACAGAGCGACCGTAGTGTAGATTGTTAGTGAGTGCTAACCGCTTGTGTGTGTCTCGTCTGTGCGTCAGGTTTCCCGGCAGCAGTGTATGGTCCGGTGGCGGCGGCGGCGGCAGTGGCGGCAGCACGAGGCTCAGGTAGGGGCGCCCGAGGAAGAGGCGGCTACGTGGCGTACCCACAGAACCCGGGGCCAGGTAAACACTCTGACCACGTGTGTTCTGTGTGGTTACGGCTATGTTCATCCTCTTCTGCACTCTACACTTACACACTTTTAAAAAAAAAAATAATAAAAAAGAGAGAGTGGCAGCTTTACCAGTCCTCCTTAAAACAACTGAACTAAAATCACTAGCACGATTTTTCCGGATCACGGTTGTCTTTTGCTCTAATCGTTTATAAAAAAAAATTTTTTTGCTAACATGATGAGTATGATTTAACCCTCAGTAACAGACATGTTAGTGCACCATTATGGACGCACCATGACAGAAATGTCATGACAGAATGAGATTTTTTCCCTCGTTATTGCAGTTTATGGATCAGCTCGTCAGCTTGATGAAGAAATGTGCCTTCTTGATAGCAGTAAATAAATCGATGGCTTCTCAGCCTTAAGCGCAGTTTAGAACCGAGGTGACGGACATCTTTAATGGGCAGACTGAGACCCCCCGGGGACCCTGGTGCTTTTTGTTCTGTAATTAAGCACCGTCCTGGAGTGGGTACCCTCTGGGTGCTGTTCTGTGATTGGATGGGCTGAAGCTAAGTCTGTTTTTCATTTCCAGCCGTGGCAGAGTTAAGTAGAGAGATTTACGGTGTAATAAAATAGATAACGTAGTAAGACGCATCAAATATGCATGCACAGACCTTGTGCATTTGACTAATCTTGCATGAAAAATGAAGTGTGTTACCACTTCTGCTAATTACAAATAACCAAAGGGTCACATTTAGTGCGTTCTGATGATTAACAATCGTAGCCGAAATGTCTATCTTTTAAAATGGATTCATTTGATTTACCTTGATAACTTTTTTTTTTTTTTTTTTGGTCAGATTAGAAAAGCACGTGGGACATACACCACTTTCGAGTGGCGCCAATGGTCTTTTTAACAAACTTCTAATCATTATTTTTCTTTGGAATATCTATATAGATACTTGTTTTAAATTTCTTTCCTTCATTTTTGTGCATCAAACAGTAAATAGGAACTAGTTAAAGGTGGGAACTGAAGCTGGAATTGAGAAAAAATTGGATTGTTTTGTGTACAAGATAATCAACTCAATGTCACATGTACATAAAAAATGAATGGTCACATGCTGCTTAGTTTCTTGCTAGTGTGAGCTTGGGGTAATAGCTAATCAGATGATGATGATGATGCTAGGTCAATCATTTCCTTGAGTGATTTGTTCTAGTGTTTCAGTGCTGAAATCTTTAAAAAAAAAAAAAAAAAAAAAAATCATTGTTGGTTAACCCATCAGGCTACATTGTTATACTGTGTACAAAGGTACCTAGACTCATCACTGAGACAGGCTCAACTTTCACCGTTGGTGGTATTAGATATGACAAGTATGTGGGATTTGTGAGAAGTCTGTGGGAGTTGTGCGATTTTTCAAAGGGTTTTGACACTGTCAGCTTTTTCTGTTAGAACGGGACATGTATCTCTCTGTCGTCCCTGGAAATCCTCCATCGGAATGTTAACCCGAGGTGTAAATAATCACTGAGAAACCTTGAACATCAGAAATCACCATGGTTTTTGTGCACGGTTGCTGAAAGTGTCCGGTGGTAATTGAGATGAGGCTGTAATTCTATACCTCACCAATACTGTAAAAAAGGCTCCCAGAATTGGAGAGCTGCACTCTGAGGAAATGTTTATCTGACATGCACCGCTGACTCTATTGTCTGAAATGTGAGATAGTTGAAGTATGTGAAGCACCACAGACACAAGGACAGCTGAAAGCCTGAGCAAATTGTAGCTCTTTACCTCGACCTTAAAAACACTAACGGTAAGGGAGTTGTACAGTCTTACCACACACAATTCTTATTTAGAAATGAATTATTTCAAAATGCTTTCCTTTCGCAGTGGTTTTCTTTCTTTTTTTTATTACCACTATAGGCCAAAAAATTTGGTGAGAACATGGTGAAAAAAATCTTTATTCTACCCCTTCATTAAAAAATCTAAATTGAATGAATATACAAGTAAGAAATACCTATACATGGGCCAACCCTTTTCCTTGTATAATGTTGCATGCAATAAAAAAAGCATTTTGCTGTTTGACTTTGATCTGCATACTTAAATGAAATCCCTTTTGAAAAGGATTCACTCATAAACACACTTTATAAACTTTATAAACCATTGGTCAGGTGTAGTTGTTTCAGCTGTTGCCTGGGAGGCTAGCACACTGTATTTGAAGTACAGTCTACAGATGGAGTCTGAACGTCGAGCTGTCTATCTGTCTCACTAGCTTGTCCCTTTAACTTTTCCTGGGCTGGGATCTGTCTCTCTGACTGTCCGTCTGTTCCTGGACCTCACATGCAGCTGAGAGTATGAGAGCCACAGGGTGCTGCACCACAGGAGGCGTTGCCCTCTGGAGGTCTGTCTCTCGCACTTCTATTCTCCTTGCCAGCCTCCATAGCTGACTGTGTGTGTCCGACTGCCGTGCTGGCACATGCTGTTGAAGTCACCCCTCCTACTCGCTCTGTCTTTCTGCTGAGAAATGTCCTCTGGCTCACTCCTTTACTACTCTCTGTTCGCTGGAGGAATTTAAGACGCTCCATGGAGAGATTTTTGTCTTCTCGAGGGCTGGACAATAAGTATAAAGTATTGAAAAAAATTATGTCCCCTCCTCCTCCAGAAACTAAGATATGTTTTCTTAAACCTCTCTCTCTCTGTCATAAGGCCTCACAACACCGCTCTCTTCCCCGATCGATCCCCAATCTTCCTTCCTCCCTCAAGCTATTTAGAAAAGAGCTTGGTTCATTCTTGTGTTATTCCTACACTTAATTTCTCCTTCATTCGTCTTCAGTAAGTCATTTATCCTGGTCAGAGCCATGGTGGACCTGGAGCGTGTCCTGGGACACTGGTCCATCGTTTAAAATTTTTCCTTCACAAGTATCTGCACTCTCATCTTTCTCATTCTCAACATACTGGATGTCAGGAACCGGACAGTATTTCTACAGTGCCTTTTGTCAGAAGAAGAGTGTGTTGTGCAGGTGGCCAGCAGTATCCCTTGAAGGTCAGCAGACTTTGTCTGGCAGCTTTCTCTTTAAAAAGCAGTTTTCTAATATGGTTTATAAAATGGCCAATCGCCGCTATGTTTAAACCTCAGTGTTTTTGTGTAATTATCCTAAGACCACTGCCACCAACAGTTGGTCTCAAAAAAGAAAGAGAAAAAAAGAAAAAAAATCAGTGAGCCCTTTCCTTTTGGTCAGGATGTAACAGGGAAAAGGTCGGTATTACTTTTTGTTTGAAGTCCATTTGCATACACTTGCTAGAGGTCCATCGTCATCCTTGTCAGCACCGTCCTCTGGACATATTATCCTGATGAAACAAGAAGGAAGTTATTGTATGAAGCCCCATTTTTGCTTGATGAGGCCTGCTGCTGGCTAGACACGGAACTGCTCTCGTTTGGCTGAGTACTTCCCATTATCTGGAGATCATTATGCATTTCATCCCAACAAGCACTGTGATCGCTGCCGAGAGGCTCAACAGAGGGCTGCATTGGCTTGTGCTGCCATGGCGAGATTAAACTGGCTCCCCAGCTCTCACGTTTGCCCATCTACTGCCTCTCGGGCACACACATACACCCACACAGCTGCGGCTCCGGCTCGTGCCAAAAGGGCCAACAACAGCTCCGCTCTCTCAAGGATGCTCCATGTGACACCGGTCCCACAGGCTCTTGTCGCAGGAAGATAAATGTTACACATAAAGGTTAGAGAGGCGCTGTTCCCCCTCAGTTTCAGGATGGACTCCTCCACACAGCTGTGATGGGCAGATGCTCAGAGAGGGCCTTTGGGAGGAACCATCCTGAACTTCAAAGAGGGGAAGCATACTCCAGAGGTGCTCAGCTGTTGCCCGCTTTCATCTCCCCACTCACAAAGAGGGATACGGTCCTAAAGGAAGTTTTTTCATCTTCTCATTTCCTTCCTTACTGTAACCTTTAATACAATACTTGATCTGACTTGCAATACTTACAATCACTATTTCTAGAGAGAGCTACTGACCTGGTTGCAAAAAGTAAAGGAGCTCTTATATAATCTTGCGTAGCAGATTTTGGTGGGGTGGTTTTCCTGTCCCAATGCATGTCTGGCAGGTTAAGCAGCCAAGACTCTGTCTTGATCATATACAGTAGCGCCCGATATGTGACTTATAGCTTAAGGAAGTTAATTTGCGTTGTTCTGTCTGAGCTGTTTACTGTTCTTCATGCTCAGACACTGTGGCCACTCAACAGTCAGGTGTGCCTGTTCTGCCGTCATTGTGCAGCACCACATTCTTGTGTCTGGTTGTACCCAGGGGTGCTGGGAGTATGCAGATTTAGTGTCAGTCTTGTGCTGTATTGAAAGGCTAACCTGTAGTGCTTTAACCACAAGTGCACAACACCACAGTGTCTCTTAGGAATGTTCTCCATTCTCACGCAAGCCAAATCCCTGGAATGCAAATTCGGTTTTTATTCCTCTGACTTCTTCATACTTCAAAATTGACTCATACATGACATTCTAAGCATTCAGAGATATTTGAGCAGCTAGAGATACGGATACTGTTGAGAAGGGAGTAAATCACCAGTTAACACCCATTAGCCTCTGTCAGAACAAAATGACAAGACATTTAATATTAACTATTTGGGAAATGTCAGCACCGTCAGAATGACTCATAGAGGGGTCTTAATTACTCACCAGTTCATTTAGAAACAGCTTGTTTTTAATAGAAAAGTGAAGGCTAACTCTAGGCCTCTTCGTAAGTGAAAATGAAGTCGCTAATTGTCGCTGCTCTGAAATTCTAAGCTCATTAGGAAAGGCATCTGACAGGTTTATTGACATTTGGCCTGGAAGTGCAGTTAATGGCCACCAGGGATTTGAAGTAAAAAAAAAAAAAGTGTATATAATCATTGAAACACTGGTATTAGGATTATCACATTCTACTCCTCATTTTGGCTCTATAGCGGTAAAATGGCAGGGGAATATGCATTCGATCGACATGCAGTCCGACTTTCTCATCTTCCTTTTATACGAGAAAAACTCGGTTCTTTGCTCAGGAGGGAAAAAAAAGACCTGTGGCAGTGGTGTGGAATTCCTTCTCTGAAGCAGTGATGTGGCAAAGTGAAAATGAGAGAGCAGCATTTATTCACTCGAAGAGAGCCTCACACTTGATGGCAGTATGCAGAAAGACAGCGAGGGAGGGACAGACAGAATACCTGAAGACAGTTGAATTAGCAGTAGCTGATGGCTGGAGCTTGGCGACGGTAACCCTTCAAGGACTGGGCAAAAGGCAGAGAAAGGAGACGGGTGATAATTATCCACAGAAATGAACCTCAGTGAAATGATTCGCACTGCTGGACCCACCATCCCGGTCGCCACGGCAACGCCGACCTACTCATTTGTTTTGTAGATGAGTAATTACATCCAATTAGACCACAGGATTTAAAAAGAAATGGCGAAGAAGCGGTCTTTTGTTTCAGGCCGATGGCTCGAACGTTAATAATTAGATGATGAGAGGTGGAGTGGCTGGGTGGAAAGATCTGTGTGCATTTATCCTGAACCATTGTTGTAAAATCACCAACACCTACCTGAACACCGGGATCTCTGAGCTCAGTGTTATATACGCGACTTGTTCTTAGGTGTGATGTACAATGAGACTTGGCTTTGTATAGAAGCTATTCTTGTAGCAGCATGATGTTCTTAAGCCTTTAAACATCTATACTTTCAGAATATATTGTGTGAGGGCCGCTTATACACCCGAGTTCTTTTAATCTAATCTAGTGTGTATGGCAGAAAGATAAAAAAAATGCGCAGAAATGACTCGGTCCAATAGGTTACTTTGCTATGTGGCTGTTTAGAAAAGTTTTATAGATCGTATATGAGATCTATAGATATCAAAGTGAACAGCTCCAAAGGGCTGAAATTAAGAACAAGTCAAAAGATACTAGGGATGGAAATCATAAGGGATCGCCCAGTACGATATGATCACGATACCTAGGTGCTGATTCGATCTGTATTGCGATTCTATGATTATCAGGTTATAAATATCCTGATTCAATATTCTTTTTTTTTTTTTTTTTTGTTACAATTTTAAACAAACTTAGCAAATTAGGTCACTCCTCTTACACAGGATGCTGTGCTGCCAGCCAGTGTGTGAACAGTTTAGAGCGCACAACAAAAGCATCCAAGTCATACGCAACCGGAAACAACAAGACAAGACACCGATTTGCACCCCTATACTAAATTAAACAATGATACAAATTCCACACAAATCCTACAGTGAAACGCAGTGACGGTGGTAACAGCAACAATCAGAAGCTCTTCCCTGTGTTTCCTTTTTCCTTGTGCTTCATCCTGAAATGATTAGGATAAATGTTGTTCCTTTATTTCTTTTTTTTTTTTTATGACATCATGTTTGTTTTAGGGCTATACCTACACACACTCGCATTACAAGAATTAACACACCACAAACAGGCAACTTCATTACTCCAAACATAGAGCTCGTGTGATGATGCTGTAGTAGTTAGGATACAGTGTGGCAGCAGATGTCTGTGCAGCTCCAACGCACCATTTGATGTTTGTTCATTAGCATGCAGCAAATTTGCTCCCGCGCCGTACAAATAAACGCCTTTCTTTAATCCATACCCACTCCACCGCCGCAGCCTCTCCCAAAGGAAGCAGACAACACAATCAGTTCTGTCGTACACACCGCGGAGAGAAACATATGCTGTACCGGGGAAAGATCAGAGAGAGACCATTATTTCTCTAACTTTGATGTTAAAAGGAGGGGAAAAAAAGGCTCTTCTGCTCAATCGCACTTTGTTTCTCACCTTTGCCTGAAGTAAATCATTTGTATGCGCTGAAAAGAAAATTAGCGCGGGAAGATAACCGAGTGATTGCAGCACTCCCAGATGGTGTCTTTTTCTCGCTCCTGCCATCCACGGAAGAGCCACTTTCTTTTTTTTTTTCTTTCTCGTGCAGGCCCATTTTTATTCATATCTTTTTACACTGATGGCACTATCATTAGAGGCAATCTACCTGAACAATAAAAGTCGTTTTGCCTGCCTTTATTAGATAAGACCTTCCCGGTTGCGAGGTGTCGCCAGCTGAGGGTTAATTGTCCGTGTCAGAGCAAACAAAGCCGCCATGTGTATTTGTTGTGCGTGCTGATGTCGTCCTTGTGTCCTGTCGCTTCCCTCTTCCCAAAACCACTCTGAATCCGATGCTGCCTTGAACAGATCGCGGCAGGAAGCCGACATTGTGTGCGCCTGGCAAGGCCTGAGCCTTGGATGGTGTTTTGGCTGTAGGGGGGGGATGACGGTTCTTCTCTCACCCCTCCTCTCCTCATCCGTTTAGCTAATGGAGGAGATTGTGGTGAAGCCTTTTGTAAAGGTCGCCGCTTGTTTGTTATTAAAGATTCTAATTAGAGTGAGGAGAGGAAGCCGAGGAAGCTTGTCTAATTAGTGAGGAGCCCGGAACCTACTTTGAAACTCAAGGACGATGAGCTATTTGCATGCACGTATAAAATGGATTAAATAAAAGTCGTCTCTTTCACGCTCCATTTTTTTTTTCCCCCTCTTTTGTGTTTTTGTATTGTATTTGGGTTTGAAACAATTAAAGCAAAGCTGAAAGCATGCCTAGTTACCATGAAAGACATGCAGATACAGAATAGTGAGGTGGTAGCAAGAGGGGCATGTGCCTTCTCGAGAGCTTTTTACCAGTCAGTGTTTTCCACTCAACAATTTTATTGCCTTCCCTGAGGTTATCGTCTTCCCAAACCCCTGGTCAGGCATCATTCCACTCTCACTATTCACTAACAGATTTGCAACTTTTTCTAGGGTTTTTTTTTTTTTTTTTTTTTGGTCGCATACAGAGGAAAACTGAGAAACAGCTCTCGTTTATGTGGAGATGCAGGTTGCACTAGAAGGGGATGGGCAATAATGGGGGTATTATTAAGGACATGCAGCTGTGTGGTACTGAGCAGATGTGTGCGTGTCAGGTGCCTGATGAAGGCACATAAAAGGGAAATGGAGACCGACAATAGGGCATAAGAAGCCTAGGATTTTTGTGTATGTGTGTGTGAGAGAGAGAGAGAGAGAGAGAGCAGATGCGGACGTGGTGAGTCAGCAGCAGGAGCCGCAGTGGGCAGTGCAGGCTCCAAGGCTGCTGCAGTCCTATCACAGATGAGTCATTAGGAGACAGAGAAGGAGAGAGTAGTCTCTCTGCCCCCTGCTTGCAATCGGTTTAGGGACAGTGGCAGTTGGGGAGAGCGGAAGATACTTGGGAGGCCTGCAGTTAATAAAAAAAACAAAAAAACAAACTGTTAACAGAAAAAGTACTGTCCATAGTATTCACTGTCCGTCTGGTTCGACAGATATAGTTTGATTTGATTATGTAGTATATGTGATATATTGACAACTGAATGATTATGTAAGTCGACATTCATCTAAGATTTATGGTAAAGCTTTTTTTCTCCACTGTGATGATTTCACAGCTGCTGTCTAAATCTTAGATCTGACGATGAAACACTAATGTTACTGGGAACTGCAACTCAATGGCAGCTAACTTTACTCATGCTAATGCCAGTAAAGCTTTGTTGAGGCACCCACACGCTCGGAATACATATCTGAAAGCAACAAAGAAAGTGTAGGAGTCCGCAAACTTTTCGTGCAGCCAGTGACCTCTTTAAGTGTAAAACAAATTCCACCCCTTCGATAGACTTTTCCAACTATTTAAGCATCAGGCCCATGATTTAAATATGTACGTATTATTATTACAGTAAGTGTATCTGTGTATCTATCTTTTACAGCGTCACATGGTGATATGTGCAGTTATTTATGTTTAGTTTTATTTGGGTTTGGACCAGTCAAACAAGATTAGGTCTATAAAATACATATAAAATAAATAGCTCTGCTATTTATGGACTTCACTTTATGAGCTGCTAGTCTACAAAGCCTTTGTGTTCTATATAGACAATAAAAGTTCTGTTTTTAGATTATTAAACATGTTCTCAAGGACAGAAGGTACTATTCATGATTTTTTTTATTTTATTATTTTTTTAAGGCACAATTGTTAAAATTAATGTTAAGTATGTGAACAAAGAATAAATAGGTTGTACTGATGTCCCTCGGCTCCGTATTGTTCGGTATTGCCCTTAAAGGAGCTCATCATAGTTGGAGGTTTGTCTGATTCCTTTAAATAGCAAACGTATTTCAGTAAACAGATGATCCAGGCACAGTGCCATCCTCAGACTTGACACTGTAATATGAAGCAGGCACATTACCCATAAGGAAGTTGCGGTAGAATCTATGGATACTGTTACTGACACTGTTATCTGCACTAACGAGGTGATGTTTGGGCTCTTTGTTTTTTTTTTTGTTGTTTTTTTTCGTTTTTTTTTTGTTTAGGGAAACTAATAAAATAAAAAAAAGCCAGAGGAGTAGTCATAGTAAAACACTTGTGCTGCTTGCCTTGACTGAATTAGCTGCTAAGCTGGAAAGACGTGCGAGTGCTGCCTGTGGCTTTCAAAACCAAATCTCCGTCTCAGGTTCTTCTGACAAACTTAAAATGTCAGCTCAGACTAGTCAGTGATGCTCTCTGGTGCGTTGATAATCTACCGTCTGACTGAAAGGAAGGCGGTCTCGTGATGTGATGAGTGCGGTGCTGTGTGCTGTTGACCCTCCCTAAACAGTTTCGCCCAGCAGGCATAAATGTGGCCTCCTTTATCTTACAGAGAACGTAATGAGTAGTGCCGCGCGTTTAGTCGAAAAAGGGTTTGAAAATCGATTTTTGAAATTGTGTGTGAATGCAATATGTTTCTTTCTCTCAAAAAGGCAGCGACAGATCACATAAAAGGGGACTATTGAAGACTGCAAGCGTGTGAATGAGGACCAGTTTTCAGCAAAGATCTGTTTCTCCACATTCATCGTCTGGGTTAATCTGAAGGTTATTTGTGTAGACTAGCCTAGTTTCCTGGTGATTACTTCCATGTCTGGCTGTGGTTACTTTTTCTAATCACTTGTAGCTGGTAGCCAATAGACCCTTCTCTCACTTCGTTTTAGTCATGCAGTGTATTTTTAAACATTGGAAGCTGGATGTAGAACGAGCAGGTAGCACCTAAAGCCATGTAGACATCTCAGCCACTCTCACGAGCGCCCGCAAAACATACACACCTTGCCTACATGACTGTGTACAATGAAAGAGTTTTTTTCGCCAAACTAATGGCGTCCCACCCCTCACCCCTTAACCGCCTTCCTTCTTCCCCTCCCCCCATCCTGTACTGTATCTCCCAGGCTTTCCCGATTATGGGTTTTATTCCGCGCCCAGTGACCAGCGGGGGGCGCCCTGCTCCTTTGCCGACTATGGCTCCCTGGGGCCTCAGGCAGCTCAGATGCTGCAAAGCGAGCACGCCACGTCCGCCTGCAACTCTCCCCTGCAGCACCTTCACAGCCCGGATCAGTTTAAGAGCCCAGGTTTGTATGGCGCGTTTCTGTACTAGCCCTTTGCTGCCTCTTCCTTTGGTCTTTTTTTTGTCTCTTCTCCCCTTTTTTTGATTTTGCTTTGATTTTCCTACCTTTCAGTCATATCTTGCACTAGCAAGGCACCTTGTTTATTATTTTGGTGATCGCTAAAAAAAAAAAATGTTTTACAGTACATGAAAACCTGCATCTGATCGTTTGCCCTGAGATGCACTGCATGCAGCGTTCTCTTTTTATTTAAAGTATAAGTTTTGTTTATTTCTTCCTTCAAGAGGTCTTTAATTTTGCGTGTTTTAGCTCCATTCTTTGTTGTTGTTTTTTTGCACGAAGGTACATGGGGATGCATGCACAGATCGTAAGCATGCCGAGATGGATGACTCAGTCATTTTCTTTTCCCCTATATTTATCATTAGCACACATACTTATGCATCTACTGAAGTAGCATGGTACGCTGATTTCAAAACCTGGATGATTCCAGACTCAACCATATTTGTTTGTAGAATTTTAAATAAGGATGTGTTGAGTAGCAGTATAATAAAACCGAGTCATTTTCCATTCGGCATTTCCACCGGATGTCATTTCGTATGAATTGTTAAAATAACTGCGAGAAACTGAGCTAATTCATTTCCTGTCACTTCATGTGGCGCATTAACGCGGCAAGTCACCTTCACCTGAGAGTCTTCTGATTCGACTTCTTAACACAAGTGTCCTAGAACATCCTCGCAGTGTGATGTCTTGCTTTGTGTGATTCTGTAAGCTTGTGTGTCCTTAACGTCATCTTACTTTTTAAAATGTCCTTAAAATTCATTGAAGTTTAAAATAGATGAGTTTTGACTGTAGCGAGTTTCTTCTAAAGGAGCAGAGGATAATTTTAGAGCCCTCTGCTTCCATAAGTGCCGTTACAGACACTGATGAGCTTCTGTTCCTCTTCTACTTGAATTTCAAATAAGCAGTTCTCTTTTAAACTGTCGCTATAACCCTGAATCCTGATACCAAAACGTGGCGACATTAATTCAAATTCTAGTTGCAAAGTCATTAGCGCTGAGGAAGACTCTCCTGTCTCACGGCGAGTCAAGGCTCATTGGTTGGCCATTTTCAGAAGGCCCTCCGTGGGCCTCCTTGCCTCCGCCATCTTGAGCACTGCAAGCTTGACCACGTTCCGCTCCGGTGAAGTGCTGCGTGCCATCGCCCGTCTGCAGCGGTCATAATGACCGCCTTGGTGGCAGCTCAGGCCAGGTGGTGCTGGGCCCACCAGTCACTTCGCCCTGCCTCGCCGATCTTGCCTCATTTGCTTTGGCAGCCGACAAGGAAAGACGTCCTAGTCCCTGTGCTTTACACTGAAGATTACACAGATCTCCTGGTTTGGACTTGGGCCCAGCCTGGGTACATTTCACCATGCTCAGCTTCAACAGCACCTCAGGGGGGCGCTCTGTATGCCACACCAGTGCCATGTAGTACTGAAACTTACTGCTGTAGTCAGATCTCACCTGGACCTGGCAGGAACCCTTTCTAAGGAATTCCTAAACATCTGCACTTTGTTTCTTTCACACTGTGCCTGTTCTTGCTTGCTGGTTGTTTTTCTCCCTCTCAGCTTGTTTCACTGCCTTTTCATCAGCCTTTATCAGGTAGATATAATTGACACTTCGGCTTTTTTATTTATATATTTATCTGCAACAGTGGCTTCCGAAGCAGTTAGATGCATTTCTGTCTCGGGTTTTCTGCAATATATGACGGTAATATCGCTTTTAATATAGGTCAAGAACACGGAGAGATAAATTTCTATTGGATTAAGGCGATCCAGCAACCATCAATGCATCAAGGGGCTTTTAGGGGTCACGCCGAAGCGCTTTGTCCCTTTCAGTGTTAGATTAAAGAATAAAAACACATGACAGACATGGTGTTCTAAAAAAAAATAAATAAATACAATGTGTTGATCTGATCCGGTGGAGTTACAGTTACCACCATGATACCATAGCGTTTCTCAAATGATTATCTGTTAAGGACTGACCCATCATGTGCTTTTTTTATTTATTTTTTTATTTTTTTATTTTATCATGTACGTTCGTAAGGCAGAAAATTTACCGTAGCTCATCACTGGTGTAACATCAGAAATGTTAGAGCTTTATCTCTGACACTGGAGACTCCTTCCAGAAATGTTATACAAACACCTCTTCAGACTTCAGACACGTCACCGTGTCTTCGGTTACATACACAATTTATTTGTTTAGTCTGTGTGTGATGTAATAGATGGAAAAGGGAAAATACCTTTGAAGGAAGGAAGTTGAAGGTCAGGACTAGCTCTTTGTGCTCGCTCTGGTGTTTGCCCTCTTCCCCTGCCGACTAGTACCACTTTGTCATCCTGCAGGAAGAGACAAAGGTTGTTCTTTTTTTTCTTTTTTTTTTTTTATAAATTAAAGCCCTAACTCTGAGCACCAGTGCAGGACACATGAGTCACCTGTACCTTAAAAACTGCCACGTAATCACAAGCCCCAGTTTAATTAGGATGGTGCTGCTGAGCTACCAGTCAAAGCCAATAAGTGTAACTCATGTTTGCCTATTAAAGTTAATAGCAGGAGCAGTCTAGCCTGGGGGTTTAAGTTGAAACATAAATCCTCCTGCTTGTGTGCACACACACACGCACACACACACACACTAAACACTTGCCTCAACAGAATCCACCAATTACCAGAAATGAGGATTACTGTTGAAAGTGAAAATTACTGTTGAAAGCTGTAATTGCTTAATAAGCAGGACTATTAGAACGTGTGCTGTTTAGATAAGTCCAGTGTAGCTACTCGTAAGAAAGGCCTGGAGATACACATTAGTCTTCCTCACACACTCCCTCTCTCTCTCTCTCTCTCCTCCTCATTAGCTATCTCAGAGCAGGCCAGGTACAGTAGCCCGAACTGAGTCATTCCTTACATTTTGAGTGCGCGTACGTGCGTTTTCTGAAGATGAGATTAAACATTTCCTTTTGACGCACGGACGAGGCAAAGAGGATTTGTCTTTGGACCGGAAAAGGCAGAATTGTCTGCTTTCTCCAAAGTGATCCGTGACTCAGACCCTGCATGTTAGTCAGCGCAACGGTGTGTCATCCCGGAGTTGGCAGGGCTCTGTTGCGACGGTAGCAGCGGAGGCGATTTTTTTTATTTTATTTTTTTTTAAGGGTGCCTTGTGCTTATTATGATGATCCTTCCCCGGTCACTTGTCTTAATTGTTTTGACCAGATTGCATGGTTGTAATGATGAGCCTAATGATATTGGCAAGTTGATCTGCGGAATGGTGGGAGCTGACCAGCGAATCATCTATCTTCAAATGCGTTGCTTAGTTTCAGTCTGCTGTTACAGTCTGTTAGATGTGTAGAACAAGCCAGAAAACTATAAAACACTATAAAAAGCCCGGTTAATATTCTGCTCTTCATCAGTAGCTCAGAGCAAGTTTTTTTTTTGTATGCATCATTTTTTGTATAATCCTGGAAAACAGCATCTGTTTAATTCAAGCACATTTCTAGCTTGCATCAAACAGAGACTTGTTTATTTTAATGATCTTGTAGTAATCTATTACCTTGTAATCAGTACTCGCACTCACAACTGACCTTCCGCTCACACTAGACACCCTACTGCTTTTATTTAATTTAGACAAATTCCAAGTTTAACGACGGTGTGTTAATTAAACGAGGCATTGTTTGGTAAACACAATCTCTTGTGTGGTCTTTGAAAGTCCTGAAAAGTCGGGGTACTTGAAGTGTGTGAGCCATGCTCTCAGCAGAGAACAGCTTGACTGCATGCTGAATTCATCGTGTGACTGCATGCTAAATATTCTTGTGCATGACTTAGCTCGAAGTTGTGAGATTTTTTTTTCTTTTCCCGTATGGCATGTGCATACGTGAGAATATGATTTCAGCTAATTACTCCTGGTGCCCTTTACTACTTATAAGAAATACATACATCATTTAGACGACACTGTAAGAGCCATTTCAGGTAATTAGTAAGCATTTCCGTGCCACTCTCTTTGCTGGTGTTGCTGCTGCTGTTTGGCTTTACTGTTCCCAATTGTTTAATATCCTGAAAATTAATATAGATGTACAAGTCCAATATCATATTCTCGCCACGTATAACTGCGGATATTCCAACCTCCAGTCGATCACAATTTGTTTCACCATCAGTTCGTTCATATCACACTTGACACAGCCCTGAGGACACCTGCCTCAACGTTGTGTACTGGCGTGTTTATTTTCGCTCAGGTGCTAATCCAGCTCGGCCTGGAGCCTTCCCGGGGGCCAACAGTCCAGGACCTGTAGCTGATCTGTATGGCCCGACTAGTCAGGAATCGGCCGTGGGGAACTACATCAGTGCTGCTAGTCCTCAGCCTGGCTCTGGCTTCAGCCATGGAATTGCTGTGAGTATTACACACGTTGAATCTCACCCCATCTGCACTTTATCTATTCTGAAAATGCATGCTCTATCCGTTGCAAATGTATCTGTTTTTATTTCCGGTATGTTGAAGTGTTTTTCTGGTCTTAGACTCGAAGTTTAATTGTATCCTTTGGACGGAACATTCTGGCCCTAAATTTAATTTAACCAAAAATTAATTTAATAAGTAAAAACATAAAAAAACAAACTTAATAAAAGTTCATGTCACTTAGATTTGAACTCTAAAACCACATAACAAGCATATTTAAGAACACTTAATGCCTTAAAGTTCCCCCCCGTGTAGTTTTATTGGCTGATTGACTAACTTGCGCTAAAGAGAATTGAGTGAATTAAAATTTTTATCCAAATTTAGTCTTTTAATGTGAGCCTTTTTTTGTTGTTAATGCAGACGAGGGCGTGTGTCGAATGAATCGCCACTGTATGCATGTTAAAAAATAAAATTAAATGAAAAAAAAAAAAAAACCTTCATGTACATATGAATCGGGAGCTTTTCAAATCAATCAGGATACTGCCTGAAATTTAGAAGGGAGACAAGCATCACAAACATACTGTATTGCGAGGGAGAAAAAGAAAGGAAAAAAAACAGCCTGCACGACTAGAAATGAGTAAATCGAATTCCAATGTCTGTGTAACAAGCAGCTGCTTTTGACACCATATCTAAACAAAAGCACTGCGCTGCACAAAAGTTGCTTTAATTGGCTTTTAGCTGGCAGAAGCGCAGATTCCTCCTCTGAATGTCACAGATGTCAGCGCCTATTTCTGAATCGCTGCAGCTCTCAATTTGGAGGGAAAAGGGGGAAAAAAAACGAAAGGATGCATTTGTAATGAAGTGCCAAATTGAAATTCAATTATTCACACGCTCAGTCTCGCACAACTAAGTGTCTTAACCTGCTCAACAGCAGATATGTGCTTTCTGACAAGGTGTATAACGTCAGTCATCCCGGGCCTCGCCTTCCCCGCCTTGGAGAACGGAACAGAGTTTTTGTCACTCGCTATTATATTTGCCGAACAATGATAATTATAAGACAGTTATCAAGTAATTATCCTCACTCCGAGGATCACTTCTGCGTCGAGGCTAGAAACCGTTCTCCTTTTTTATATATATATTTTTTTGGCTTGTAGTTCAAGCGCACAAGTCACATTGAGAATATTAGCGACGGTTATGAAAAAAGATTACTCAAAGAGATTAAATGGCTTGAACTTCTACTCTGTTAAGCACCCAGCATGCCTTAAAAACCGAACTGCATGCCACAGATCCATGGGTTTATTTATGCGCGGTAGCGTTTAAAGGGGATGCATCTGTGCACAGATTTGCCCAGAAATGAGAGGTTAATGTGTAATGGTGCAGTTTCAGGTTGAGTTAGTTCCTCTGAGGGTGTTATCGGAGTTGAAGGCTTCGGCCGAGAGCGGATGATGCGTCTGAGCAGCGCATTAGCGCGGCAAATGATGCAGAAGGCAAAATGCTCCTCTCTGTTTATTTCTGCGACACGTGTCAACAATTAGCCACACCGCAGAACTGTAGGGGCCGCAACCCGGCGAATGATTCCGCATTTGCTGCTTTATTACCCTGTATTACTGGCCCTGGAGGGTCCTCTGCACGCTAGAGTTAAGCACTGGACTCCAAATAAGCTCGCGAAGAGCTTTATCATTAGAGGCTGAAATGAATCAACTGTTTTAAAGTAGACCCTTATCTGAGCAACACTGAAATAAACACATGAGCGATGTGAATTTAATGCTATAAGCTGTTGTACTTCGCTGAGGAAAAATGTTAGTGGGAGTTGGGAGCAAACACTTCCCTCCAAGTCTGCCTGATTAGAGAGACTCAAAGCCGCCTGCCAGAGCAGACTTTGATTTATTCATATGGATTAAACCTCTTTCTGAAGCGCTTCCTTCATGATCACAATAGGCCGATGACAGGCATGATAAGAGTCTGTGTTTTTTCCCCCCTCTATAAAAAGACGTGTTGACAGTTTGCCGTTTTGCCCCCTAAATCTGCCGCGTGGGCGGTTCGCTTCACAAACGCAATCAGGAAATCAGACGGTGTCGGGGATTTGCATATGGAGGGCGAAATTGATCGTCTCAAGACCGAAGAGAGACTAGGGTGGACGTTTCATCATTTTGGAGGGTGTTTGAAATATTCAAGTTATCCTGCTAGCATGAATGAGAGCCAGCGCATGTCAAACCTCCGGGGCAAAAATAAACAGTTTAATGTTAGAATCGAAAAAAGCTCTGTAGTGACCTGGAGAGCTAATCAAGCTACACCAGGAATTTGGTTGTTTTTTACTCTCAAAGAAATCCTTCACCTGAAACAGTTCAATTAAAGATCAGTTAGCATGGCCCAGCGAAAACTAGCACAGGCTGATTTATATAATACTAGCTGTTCAGTTTTGTGTTTAGCATTAACCAATATTAGCGAGCACTATGTTGCATTTTGGAACTCGAAATCCACAGTTTGTGATAAATGACTACATTTATATGATTAACATAATGTTCACGTATGCAGAAATATTATTACAAAGTAATGCTTTACACTGAGTTTCCCCTTACCCATCCATGTTATCCAATAATTACCAATAAAAACATGACTAATGAAAAAAAACCTGTAAGTAACATGAAGAAAACAAGCTAACAATTGTATAGGTTGACATTTATTTAAATGATGTAATACACTTGCATTGCTTAATGTTTATTCAATCTATGACTTAAAATAAATTCTGTATAAATGACAGCGTGTTACTGACTGTTGCTGCACTTTTGCACTCCAGGTATAAATACTGGTTGGACCGTGATCACTGTAGGCTTTATTTTACCGAGTCGTGGTATGAACATTGATAAATAATCAAGTTGATAATCATTCTGTGCATTAAAAAGTGACTAACACTCATTTAAAATGATATTTATGGTGTATTGATTGTGAGTTTCATTCTAACTAATGTGTTTCATAAGGAAAACCATAATTTAAAATAGTCTACATTTTATTTTGTATTGGCTATGATAAGGTAAGGCTTTCTTGTTATTTTGTTTTCTAAATTGAGGAAACAGCTCAATGTTTGTGACTCACTCATGCTGACGGTACAATCCTGTGGATGAAGATGTGCTTACTTTTTTTTCCCCCTCGTAATACTTACTGACATTCACACTAACTGTGTACTTTTAGGGCCCCTTGATTGCGACGGCTTTTACAAACGGATACCATTGAAACCTAACAGGTGGTCGGTCGCCATCTCAGTGGAGGTATTGTGTTTCTTTTATATTGCTCAGTGGTGCTTTGTATTCATCAGTGTGTCAGCCTTTACGGACTTATTTCAGTCCTAATTTCTCCTCCACCTGTTCTCGCTTTTATGGAACTTTTCATGCTTCATACGTTTAAGCTTGAATGTTAGACTCGAAGTTAAATGCATGCTATGGCAGAACAGTCGTCTTCCACTTGAATATTTTTCTTTTAGTAGTTTTCATGCATTCCATTACTAGAAGCTTGAGTTTGAGTTAGAAGGTATGTTGTTGCTTCATCCTCAAGACATTTTTCATGTGCGGGATGTGTGTAATTTGTGTTTTCTTATTTATTTATTTATTTATTTATTTTCCCCCTAAATGACAACAGTTGAACATCTGAACGAGGTATAAGTGCAAGACCAACTAGAAACAAAGCCAGATAAAGGTAGAAATGGTCTATACCTATTTTAAAAATAAATATTATAGGCTGTACATTTAGCTGTTAGGATAAATATTGCTTTTTTCTGATGACTGCAGAATGTTAAAACATTAGGTGCTAAGAACAAGCAATCTTGCTTAGAAAAACAGTAATACATATGTATGGTAGTCTGGGAAATCCAGTCAGATGTCGCTGTGGCTGAGTTTTCATAAAAAGAGTCAAAAGTAACATTTTTAACCTCATCTTTTTTTTCCCTCGCAAGACCAAATCACAAGGTCAGGACTGTCTTCATGGTAAAGTAAAATCACCTGGTCTTTTTGTAGTCTTCAGTTGACCAGGTCCTGTGCACTTTGATAAGCCTAAGAGTTTTGTTTTTGGCTGGCAGAAGTGGAACCCAATGTGTGAGATGTTTTGCTGATCACCACAGTTATAAGGAATGCCTCTTGGAGTTACTGCAAACTTCCCACCAGTTCAAACCAGTCTGGTCATTCTCCTGTGTGTTTTTTGTTTTTTACATCATTCTATGTAAAACAGAGTCTGTTTTGTGTGCAATTTCCAGCCATTTCTGAAATACTCAAACTAGAACATCTTGAACCAACAACCATTATACAGTTAAAGTCGCAGAGATCACACTTTTTTCATTTTGATGTGAAATTTAACTGAACCTCTTGACCTCTAGCCTTATGATGCACTGTGCTACTGCCATATGATTAGCTGATTATATAAGTGCATAAATGAGCAGATGTGCAGGTATTCCTACTGAAGTGCACACCTCGGCCTTAACCATTAAAACCGCATGCTTAATACTGTGTAGGTTCTCCTTGTGCCACAAAAACAGCTCTGATGCGCCATGGCATGGACTCTAAAAAACTGTAAATGTGTGCAGCTAGACATTAACTACAGATCCTTAAAGGCAGTTGCATAGGGGTACATAGGGATCTAGGGTACATAGATCTGTCTCGTTTGTCCGAGAGACAGCCAAGTCGACACCTTAAACTGTTCCTCAAACCATTCCTGGACAGTTTTGTCAGTGTGGCATGGTGTATTATCCTGCTGAAAGAGGCCAATACCATTAGGGAATACTGCTTCCATGAAGTGGTGTACTTGGCTTGCAACAACGTTCAGTAAGGTGGTATGTGTCATCCACATGAAAGCCAGAATCCAAAGTTTCCCAGCAGAACGTTTCCCAGAACCTTACATTGTCTTCAACAACTTGGCTTTTTCCCACAGTGCATCCTGGTGCCATCTCTCTATTACCCTTTTTCTCTGTTACCCTTTCATATCCTCTGTTACCCTTTCAGTAATTTGTAGGCACCAGAATGCATTATGAAAAGAAAGTAGGGCAGCAAAGGCTGTGTAATGCCCTGAACAAGGTTCTGCAAAATGGCACCCTTTGGGTCATGGCATTCATTTGGATGTTACTTTGAAAAGTACCACCTATGGCACATAGCAAGCACACCCCATCCTGTCCGTGGTGTATCCTAATAGTGCCCCTTTTTTTCAGCAGGATAATACACCCTGCAAAACTGGGAAAAAATTGGTCCTGAATGGTTTAAGGAACAGGACACAGAGTTTGAGGTGGTGTTGTGGCCTACAATTTGCCCAGATCTCCATCTGATCAAGCATCTGTGGGGTCTGCTAGACCACTGAGTCAGATTCATGGATGCCCCACCTCACAACTTACAGAACTACAACTGTATTTTATTGGTGCCAGATACCAAAGCACATCTTGTAAAGTCTTGATGGGTTTGTAAAGTCTTGCTGTTTTGGTTGCAGAAGAGGAGAACTACACAATATTAGGCAGGAGGACTTGGCTGATCAGTGTGTATAGTACTTGACAATGTACAGTAAAGGGTTTCCTCAGGCAACCACACTCTTACTAATATTACCCCTATTTTCATTTGTGACAAGTCCTGCTATAAGGTTCTGTCTAATTACTGATTTTAGCTACAACCTTTTCAGCAATTAAGACCTGTCAGTGCTAGCGGACCAAACTATTTTATTTTACACAATATAGAATTATCTATTAAGAATTGATGTAAAGATCACTTTCAGCTCATCATTTTAGCGTTATTCAGGTGTGCATATATCAGTATTAGCGCTCTGGGTATCCCATTGCTTTGCCCTCATGGATCTGAAATGTTCACATCTGTGGAGCGTTGAGTCAGATCCCAGACTGAGCGCGCAGTAGTCTGCCCAGGCATGTCCATTCCAATCACTTCCACATCACTGCGCTTGTCTACAAAAATAGTGTTCGAGAAAAAGTCGAGGAATCTGTTGGTTTACTTCCTCTTCACTAATAAAACAGTTATGGACAAAGGTTTAAGCTGACAGTCTTGCCCGTCTGTATAGCAAGAGCATGCGTCTTATTGAGAAAATAGTTACTCACAGCAATAATTTCACTACAATGAGCCATTCTATCATCTGCATGGAAAGTATAGACACAACCCCTCCACAGGAAGGCTAGTAAAGGGATGATTGTTTATAGCTGCTATAATAGTGATAACAGGATTTAGCTTGTCTAAACCAGACTATAAATAGATAGGAGATGAGTATCATTAATTAATAAATAAAATATTGCTACGGTAAAAGAAGTAAAACACTTTGGGTCATGCTGTTATGAGAAAAATAATTAACATTGTTGTTTACTTTTGCATATCAGCATGGTTGTTATTAATGGTCATTAATGGTAATGTGGTGATTAGCTGCAAATGTAACTTAGGACTGTCTGTTTTACTTCCTCAGTGTAAACCTGGAGGTCCTGGGAAGACGGGCCGAAGTTTCTAACTGGTCGTGTACAGTTGATGACGTGAGACTTCAAGCACTGCAGCATCCCATTGATAAAGGGACAGGGGGTGGCACCATGAAGAAGAAAAGAACAAAGGATATTTTAAGCTCATAAAATTAATAATAATAATAATAATAATAATAATAATAATAATAACTGCTGTACCATAACCCCCACCACCCTCTTGTATAACCACGTAACTTTTATTTGTTCTGTATGGCATTTTAATTCTCTTTAATTTTTTTTCTTTCGCTTTTAGTTGGTTGTGTAGTAGTTTAAAAGAAAAAAAAAGGTTTGCTTGGTTTGTGATCATTTAATTTTTTTTCCTACTTTTCTTCATGTGAATTTTTTCTTTCAGCATTTTGGAAAAGTGTAGTTTCTGTGTTTACTGGCCATGTCTGAATTACCTTTGGTACTAATTGTTGTAAAGCTCCGATTTTATCGTGTCCTATTTGCACAAAAACAGTTAACGATCCAGCGTTACAGCTATGAGAGAACGTTTTGAGTGGGGGGAGAAAGGGGGGAAAAACACGGAAGAGTAAGTGAATTTAATCAATCTTAGTAGCTGTTTTTAATTCTTGTGATGTCTCATTGTCGATCATAATTACCTATTTTTGGGCAATACAAAGAGGACTCCAATATTTTTATGGTCCTTTTTTTTATAAGTGTTGTTTTTGTCGTTTAGGGGAGAAAAAAAAAAGAGGAAAGAAATGTATACTATGGCATTTTTCAGATGAAGACATTGTGAAATTCAGATTTAAGAGTTAAAAAAAAAAGTAACTGTAAATATTATTCCAGTCATTGCATATAACCTACTCAGAAAGGGGTAAGGGGGGAGGAGGGGGAGAAAAGTACATATTTTTCTGACCGTGTATTAAAAAGAAATTGTTCCAGGGTGTGAATAAGCAAAAAGGAAAATATAGGTCTTAACAGATTATTATTATCTAGGTGTCGCGCAAATACAGTAACATACCCCGGTGATGAATCGGATCTATCGGATAACTGTTTTTTTTTTCTTTCTTTTTTTCTGCTTGCTGTGTAAATACTCGAGCTGAATAATTTTCCAAGTGTCATACCAGCATATTTACAAACCGGTGACTACAGGGCACTGCTCACGGTCGGAGAAACATGACGTTTGGTGGAGGTTTTTTTTTTAATCTCCACGCTGGAGATTCAAGCTTGAACTTTTGAGAGAGATCAATGTTTCAATCCAAAGCACACTGTAGGTAGTGTTAAAGAGATTTTACTCTGTGTGACCTGACACTTTTATACTCCTGACAAAAAATGAAAAAAAGGGGGGAAAAAAAAAAGATGACTATGTTACTTGGTGTTGTTGTTTGTCCTGTACACTTGGTTCCACCTGATTTTGGAACTCGGTATCTGACCTGTACATTACAGTTGGGCATGTGCTGATAATTTGGTTATACTGTTTCTCACAATATTGCCGTTGTGCAGGTTGCCAGTAAACGCGCTTACGCAGACTTTGGTCTGTTCAGGAGGTAACTTTGAGAACGTAAAGATCTTCTAAGGGTGCTTATTTTAGACATATGTTTGAGGGAGCATAAACACACGTTCTCAAAGAAATCTGTGGCATGAGTAAAAATTTTTTTACTACGTTGTCACTTTAAAAAAAAAAAAAAAAAAAAAGATGTTTTGCAAATAAATGGAATCCTTGAGGAGGATATTATGGTTTTAATCGCGATATAATTGAATATCAGCACATGCCTGGTCACGGCTTGTTCTTTTTAAATGAATGGAGAAGGCAAACCTTTTATACCATACCTCAGTGCTGTGAGTTTAACAGTGGAAATGCGTAGAAGAAAAAAAAAAATTAAAAAATTGTAATTTATTTTATCAGCGAGTTAACAGGCAAACCATGCTGAGCTGAGTATAAGGCTAAATCATTGCACTGTGACCAGTGGAAAAGCCCTCTGACCGCTTCCTTTTTGCACATGTCGAATGCTCCTTGACAGGGTTTCGTGTATGAAGACTCCGTATGAATGTCACTGCGAGGCGAGCAAAAAGAAAAGCAGTCTCTAGACCTCGGAGCTCAGATCTCATTTTCATGGCCGTAGCTGGCATCAAATCAAAAGAAAAAAAATCTATATATTGTTGTATTTTAGAAACAGCTGATAGAAGACACTGAATATGTTTGTGCAGAGAACCAGAGCTGCTGTGCTGACTTTTTTTTTTTTTTCTTGTATAAAGGACATGTTGGGTTTTGGTCAGAGATATAATGTTTTAATGAAATGACTTTAAAGTGTGGCTTGTTGAAGGTGATGATTTGATCGATGTATATTTGTACATTTGTCTCTTGTTTCCTGCTGCAAATGTATACTACATTTTATTTTTAGTTTGTTTTTGGTTCTTTTTATTTTCGGTTTGACTTTTTTGTTTGTTTGTTTCATTTTTTGATGTACACCGACGCTCCGAATAACCAGGTGAAGCAAAATGCTGGATGCTTTTTACACGATCTGGAGATACGATCAAGTAATAATTTAAACAAACTGAAAAAAAGATGACTATTGTATTGTTCAAATGTACAAGAAAAAAAAATGAAATACAAAACTTAAAAAAAAAAAAGGAAAAATGTTCCTTTACTGATTTCAATTTTAAATCGCGAGGGGGGAGGGGTTTTTATATCTCTCATGTTTGTCGTTGTTGATGTAGTAGTGAACATAATAATTATACTTCAGTGTACTGTGTACTCAGATTCTCTCTCTCTCGTTTCCCATCACCACACCCAAGCTTCAGTTCATCACTCTAGTAAGCAGGCATGTGCTGAAATCCATCTTTTATATAAATATATATAAATAATATACACACAAATTTATTGTGGATGCATCAAAATAATGTTATCTATATCTAGCGTATTTTTTGGTCATCAATGCTTTTGTAAAAGTAAAAGAATGTGAATACATTCGAAGGAAGCGAGCCGTCAGTCTAAATGATGAGTGATTTATTTTTTTTTCGACGTCTTCGCTTTTTCTTTTTTTTCCACGAGAGTCTGGTGATAAATGAAATGACGAAACATGAAGCAATTGCTGCGACATGAAAGTCTTACCCATCAGCACATGCCTAGTATCCAGTAGGGTGTTTAAAAAAAAAAAAAAGAAAAGAAAAGAAAAAAAATCCATGTATTATAACAATGTGCTGTCTCTGTAGTGCTGTCCGTGTACTGCTGTGTCACTTTCCCGCCTTCTCTCTGTTTTTACTAATTAATAGATGCTGTATAGACTCAGTAGTTTGTATTAGGATCAAACTTTCTCAAACTTCATCTTTTACCTGCTCCATTTGCCCACATGGTTTCCGCCTAACACAAACTTTCAAAAACACACCTCTATAAAAATAAATGCAAAATGCAGGAGAAGTAAAAAAAAAATAAATAAATAAATAACGCATCACTTGGACCCATACCACAGATTGTTTTTCAGCAGGATGCCATCTTAGATCCTAATGCACAAGTCTTAGTTTGGGATTGTAGTTATAATTATGAAGATTTTAAATTGTATAATTAAGCAGGGAGAACTCAGTGGAAAGTTTAATTTGGAAAATGAATCACGTAATTAATCATAATTACAGTACTAGTAAGAAATTACCTGATTTTGATGTTTGTGCACTTTAGAAAGTGACACAAGCCTACGCCATTAAACTAAACTTTTGCTTTTTTTGCGTGTGTTGTACTGTATATACACTACTGCTCAAAAAAAAAAAAAAAGGTTTGGGATCACTTGCAAATTTCTTTGTTTTCCAAAGAAAAACACATTTTCATGCGATTCATAAACAATTTCATCCATTTTACATACAATTAAAGTTAGAATTCTGACTGTAATGAAGCGGCCAGCACGTTCTCCGGATCTGAACCCTATTGAGCCACAGTGGGAGCAGCCTGGCCGTATGGTACCGAGGAAGACTCCATCATCAAGCTGATTCATCTTGGGGCAGACGCTCCAGGAAGCATGGGTAATTGATGCAAAAGGTGCGTTTTTTTTTTTTTTTGATGAAGTTTAAAGAACACATTAATTTCCATCAAAATCATTATTTCTAACTCTGACAATGTCAGCATGTCTTGTTCCTTTTTTTTTCCCTATACTTTCTATT